>CM019070.1:8548859-9016359 GCA_009667805.1 Leptobrachium leishanense
GTTCTTGTATAAATGTGCATTTCTTGGATTTGGGATTTCTAGAGGTTTTGTAACGTTGTATTTTTTTGTATCTTTTCAGAATGAGAAACTCTTGGAACGTCCAGATATGTGAATCTCACTAGAGACTCTGAGCTTCCCCGGATCAGAACCTCTGGCTCCTCATACAGTTCCGTCATGCCTGGTAGGTGTCACCCCCCCCCCCCCCCGCAGGGTTGCGGATATGTGTGACCTGTTCAGCGGGTATGGGGGAAGTCAGAGGGCTCCGCTCTCTCCCCGGCTGCTCTGAGGTCAGGACTTCCTTACTGTGGCTAAAGTATCTCACTATATACTGTACATACACACCCAGAGCTTCTCGCGCCTATTTCATATCGTGACTATATTTAAAAATTCCTCCCAATATCACACTATGGGGAGGAATTGCTAATTATTCATGCCTTGGGTCACAAGGTTATACAATAACGTCTATGTTTGCCGCTGAATTCCGTCCGGTTTAAACAGGCGAATCTCGTAGGATTTAATGTAATAAATGGAAAATCTGTTTAAGGAACTTTTTATTTATTTTATTTTGTAACAGACCTTTTCGATACTTTTAAAGGACCTTTTTTTTATTATTTAGAAACATTTTTACATTTCTATTGGTTTAACCTGTTTAGAAAATTCCTTTTTTTTAAATTTAAAAAAAAAAAAAAAGTTTGCTTTTTGACGACATTCGGCAACTCCGTTTTCTGAAAAATACGCCGACCATTTGCTAAATGGAATCCCCGAAATTCAACTCCATTTCGCCATTTTGTGAATAGACCCTTAGTGAGTCCTTGGGCCAAACTCCAAATATAAGGCGCCTATTTTTGTGCAAAAGCCAATGGGTGCTAGGTCTGTGCCGGGGTCTCCAGGGTTATCCTGTGGTTTCCCCATGCTCGATTCTGGGCCCCCGCCTGCAGTCCCGGCACCGGCTGCGCCGCAGGTAAAGCGGCCTCTCTGCGCGAGTTACATATTAACAGGAACCTGAGCGTGGGAGGAAAATAAACACGAAGCGGGAACAATGTCCGTGCGCGCGGCTAACCGTCCATTAGGAATGAATGGAGGGCGACGCCTCGTGTAATACAGGTACGGAGGACGCTTCCCACATGCTCCCTCACACCACGCACTAATTCAGCCAAGAGATCCTTCACTTGATAAATAATGACAAAAAACATCTGGTTTTTATTTTTAACCCCGATTGGTTCAGCCCTGGGAAGAAACAGCAGCAACGTGTGTGTGAGTGCGTGCGTATGTTTGTGTGTGTTCGTTCATGGATTTTCGGCTATCCTGAAGGCGCCAGGGTTTGGCGCTCGCTATATGGGCCTTAGCTCTTTTTTATGACATCCATAAATGGCAGATCCTTCAGTGATTGGTTCATTAGGTTCCCGGACCAATATCGTGCATGAAAAGTGCTGCCCGTAAACCTATTTACGTTATAATTATCCAGGAACCCTTCCAGACCGGTCTGTGCCGGAACCCGATGACTTTGCCTGTTTATAGAAATGTTTCTCTTTGTTCCAGGTCTCCTTCGTCTTCCAGAGATGCTGCTGCTCCTGTGGATGCTGTTTGTTGGTGCTTCCACGGAGGGGAATGTAGATGGTCCTTGCAAGAACTGCACAGTCCTGGATAATATGGCGGACTGGTCCTCCCTGCTGTCAAACCCGTGCTGCGTGAAGCTCGATCTGTCCATAAACACCATAGACTGGAACGTCTTCGGTGGGCTCTCCGGCCTACGAGAGCTGCATCTCTCCAACTCTGGGATATTGGAGATCACGGACGTGAAGGACGGGATGGTAGAAACGCACGTGGAGTATCTCTACATGGATCACAATCACCTGAAGGAACTTCCCGATGGCTTCCTAAGCCATGCGCCCAACTTGAAGGTGCTCCACCTAGACCACAACCAGCTGCGAAGCCTCCCCAAAAACTTCCTGCTCTCCTCCAAACACATCCTGGAGATTAACCTGAGTTTCAATGAGTTGACTTCCATTCCACTGAGCATCTTCAAGCCTTCCCTCTCAACGTTTGGCTTCCTCAACAACAGCCTGGAGTGCACCTGTGCCCTGTACGACCATCTAGAACCGAGATTCCACAGCAACGAGAGCCGTCTGGTACTGGAGGACCTGACCTGTGCTTTGCCGAAGGATGACCATGGGTCAAAACTGGCCAGCATTACGAGGAGCAGACTCTGCAGGTCCCACAGTCTGACCGTGGTGCTCGTTTGCATTCCAGTCTTGTTGGTGCTGGGGTTTTTGTGTTGGTATCTCTGCTGCCGCCGGCAAAAGGCCGGATATTCCAACAAGAGGCACCAGAGCAGCCTGGTTACCGTGGACCGCAATGGGGCTGGGGACTTGGGAGCATACCATCACTACGAACCTAGACAACACTTCCCAAAGGAGAGGAAGGATCGACAGGAAGTGGAGACCATCCAAGTAAAGGACCCCATCCTCCTGAAGCCGTCGGCAGCCCTGCTGGGGAGCACGAGAGATCTCTACGAAGAGGTTGAGATCAAGCTGGGGACCTCTGTAGACCGCCTGGTAGAGAAGGACTGTCAGGTCAACCAGGTGGATCCTGGCCTGATGCTGGCGGAGGAGGAGGAGCAAGAAGACGAGGAAAGGAATGCGGGAGATGATCCGGAAGTGGAAACGGTGAGCGTGACGGAGGTGATGAAAGATTCCACTGACCGGGAGAAGATCTACTTGAACCAGGCCACGGACTATTATAGTCTGGTGCCCGGGATCGAGCTGGAGGACTCTGACCACTGCGAATACGAGAGCGTCGACCTCTCCTGAGCCGATCCTACGCGGGTTTTTATATATTTTTTTTTCCTGCCGTCCTGATGATTTATAACTTCTGGTAAAGAAAATGTTATTTTATTCCGGGAAACTTTTAAAACTTGAGATCCGAACAAAGAGGCGCGGGCGACCCCATGGCGTCTCCAAGCTCCGACCCCCGAGGGTGGGAGTGCCCCACTGGCATCAACCTCCGTCCGGCAGCTTGGAGTGACTGTCTACTAGTCAGGATCCTCTTGGGTCGTGCCGGTGATCGCTCGGATTCCTGGAATATATCACTAATGGGAAGACCATGAGCTGCTTCAGATGAGGCTCCACCTCAACGCAAGCCGGTGCTCTGACACGCCGGTGCGATGGACGCTGAATTTACAGAGCTCTTGTGTTCTGGCCAGTATAGATTAGCTACCAGACAGTATGTAGCCCTGATATGCCAGGTGGCTGCCCTTCATGTCCCGTCCCTCGGAGCAAACCCTATCATGCCTTTTTCAGAATGGATCCTATAAATGTTGTACCTGTTTGATTTCCCAATCTGTCACCTGTCGGTCCGCACGTCGTGGAGCCGGGGTCACCGGAATACCACAAATTAAGCATGGTGGACTCTGAGTCGTGCGGCAAACGCCCAGCCAAACCTAATGACTATAAAGGGTTTAAATTGAGAAGAAAATGGGTTTTGTCCAAAAACAAACCCAAAGAACCTTTTTTAATTAAAAGATAAGCTGTAAATCGTGGCAGGCTGAGGTTGACGTGTCTCTCAGTCCTCGCACTGGTTACTGTATACACTGGATCGCTATATATATATATATATTTTATATGGTTTTATAATATTCTTATTTTATGAATAACGTACGCACTGGATGCTGTCCAGGATCTTCGAGCTGGGTGTCGCTCGCTGTCACCAGTTTAATGCTTTTCCTGTGTCCCTCAGTACGGTCGCCAGGTCGGCCATGTTTTCCCGGGCACATATAAGTTATTCATGCTGATGGGCAGTGCATGAAAAAATGCCACCCCGCAGCGTGTATAATCCATACTCTGCAGGAAAGGGATCCCAGGTGACCTGCCTTGATTTCCTTCCTGCAGCATATGAATTATACATGTTGCAGGGCAGCTTTTTTCCCTGTGCTCCCCCTCTGCATGAAATAATAACATGTGTCCAGGAAACCACATAAAAAATTAGCACATTTATTTAAAAACCTTTACAATGTTGCATTATCTACATAATGAAGTGGGGTTTTCAATGGATGTCTAACCCTGTATCCCTGTTTAGTGAATCTCTCCCTAATTTTTTTTTGTATAATTCTCTCATGGTAAATGCCGCCTTTTTTCCTGCTGAATCTCGCCGGATTGTGTCACTGATGTCGCAGATGTAAATATTTTATGTTCGTTTTCTTTCTGGTCCTGATGGAGATTATTTATGCAAAACCTTCTATATTTTTTTTTTTTATTATTTTATAAAAAATTAAATTAAATTACGCGAAGAGATGAATAAAATCGATTGATTTGTCCTTGCGCTGTGGCCCTGCGTGTCTTTATTTACCCGACAGTCTTTCTTTCCTTCCCGGGAGCTTCTTTCCAAATACCTGCTGGGTTTTAACCCTTCCTGTTGGCGCCGAGCGTCATCAGCCAGCTGCTTATTTATTTATTCGACGGTGCTCGTAGTGAAACAACATAAGAAACAATGTGGAGATTTATATTAAAAGAAAAAAAAAATTAATTTCCTGAAATTGTCAAGTTTCAAAGCGTAAATAATTTATTCCTTCCTTTTTTTATGCTGTAACTGTTTATATATATATATATATATATATATATATATATATATATATATATAGATTATTATAAACAATTAATTACAGCATATTTTATTAAATAGTTACAGCATAACAACAAAATAAAACTTGCAGCATATTATTTGTTATGCTGTAACTGTTTATATTTTTTATTCTTATTAAACCAAGCATAACAACAAATTAAAAGCTTACAATTTATAAATATATTTATTTATTTATAAAGGATTTTACCAGGAAGGATACATTGAGATTTCTCTCGTTTTCAAGTATGTCCTGGGTTCAAGAACATTGAAGTGTTAGTCGTTACAGAAATACAAAGTAATAAATGCAAGATATTAAAAAACAAAACACAAATATACAGATTAACCCAGAAAATAGTGAATCTATTTGTTACATGTTTACAGATGCATTCTGTATATTAAGAGATCTCTTAAGTGTAAACAGTTACAGCATAACAAAATAAAGCTTTACATGTTATTTAAGCATTTTGTTGTTATGCTGCAAGTGTTTAATTATACACATAACAAAAGCTTTAAAAATAATTTTAAATCTTTTCAGCTGTAACTGTTTATTATGAAATAGAGCTTACAAAAATATAAAAGTGTGTATATACAGTCAGGTGCAGAAATATTGGGACATGGACACAATTGTAACATCTTTGGCTCTATACACCACCACAATGGAGATGGAATGAAACAAACACAATGTGCTTTAACTGCAGACTGACAGCTTTAATTTGAGGGTATGTACATCCAACTCAGGTGAACGGTGTAGGACTTAACAAGTGGGGGCACATCTGCAAACTGCTGTAAAGGGACCAAAGGTAATGGGACAATTGGCTTCTCAGCTGTTCCATGGCCAGGTGTGTGATATTCCCTCATTACCCCAATTACAATGTGCAGATAAAAGGCCCAGAATTAATTTCAAGTGTGCTATTTGCATTTGGAATCTGTTGCTGTAAACTCTCAAGATGAGATCCAAAGAGCTGTCACTATCAGTGAAGCAAGCCATCATTAGGCTGAAGAAACAAAACAAACCCATCAGAGAGATAGCAAGAACATTAGGTGTGGCCAAAACAACTGTTTGGAACATTCTCAAGAAGAAGGAACGCGCCGGTGAGCTCAGCAACACCAAAAGACCCGGGAGACCACGGAAAACAACTGTGGTGGATGACCGAAGAATTCCTTCCCTGGTGAAGAAAACACCCTTCACAACAGTTGGCCAGATCAAGGACACTTTCCAGGAGGTAGGTGAATGTGTGTCAAAGTCAACAATCAAGAGAAGACTTCACCAGCGTGAATACAGAGGGTTCACCACAAGATGTAAACCATTGGTGAGCCTCAAAAACAGGAAGGCCAGATTAGAGTTTGCCAAACAACACCTAACAAAGCCTTCACAGTTCTGCAACAAGATCCTATGGACAGATGAGACCAAGATCAACTTGTACCAGAGTGATGGGAAGAGAAGAGTATGGAGAAGGAAAGGAACTGCTCATGATCCTAAGCATACCACCTCATCAGTGAAGCATGGTGGTGGTAGTGTCATGGCGTGGGCATGTATGGCGGCCAATGGAACTGGTTCTCTTGTATTTATTGATGATGTGACGCTGACAAAAGCAGCAGGATGAATTCTGAAGTGTTTGGGGCAATATTATCTGCTCACATTCAGCCAAATGCTGCCGAACTCATTGGACGGCGCTTCACAGTGCAGATGGACAATGACCCAAAGCATACTGCAAAAGCAACCAAAGAGTTTTTGAAGGGACAGAAGTGGAATGTTATGCAATGGCCAAGTCAATCACCTGACCTGAATCCCATCGAGCAGCATTTCACTTGCTGAAGACAAAACTGAAGGGAAAATGCCCCAAGAACAAGCAGGAACTGAAGACAGTTGCAGTAGAGGCCTGGCAGAGCATCACCAGGGATGAAACCCAGCGTCTGGTGATGTCTATGCGTTCCAGACTTCAGGCTGTGATTGACTGCAAAGGATTTGTAACCAAGTATTAAGAAGGGAAAGTTTGATTTATGATTATTATTCTGTCCCATTACCTTTGGTCCCTTAACAAGTGGGAGGCACATCTGCAAACTGCTGTAAGTCCTACACGTTCACCTGAGTTGGATGTACATACCCTCAAATTAAAGCTGACAGTCTGCAGTTAAAGCACATTGTGTTTGTTTCATTCCAACTCCATTGTGGTGGTGTATAGAGCCAAAGATGTTAGAATTGTGTCCGTGTCCCAATATTTCTGCACCTGACTGTACATACACACACATCATTAAACAGTTACAGCATATTATTATTAGTTGCAGCAAACAAAATAAAGTTTACAAAATTTAAAAAAATCATTATTTGATTAATCCTACAGGAATGTCACTTTCTGCTCCTTATTGCTTAGGCTAGGGTCAGACGAACGCATTTTTATGTTGTCTGTGAAAAAGTGCGTTCGAACGAATGGACGCATTTTTTCACGGAATACGCGATAGCGGTCATACTATGCGCATTTTCGTCCGTGATTTTGTACGGATCATCAATAAAACACTTTTTGTGTCTGGACGTTATGTTGGCCGGACATTAGCAGCGTCTGACATCTCCTAATCACACACACACGCCTCTAGCAGACGCAGCGCACTCTGTACGTCAGTACCTGCGGTTTCACGTTCTCGAAAAAATGCGTTCATTTTCCACTTGCGTTGCGCAGCCGGACTTTTGTGCGACCGTACTTCGTATATTTGCTGTCATTGCCCGGCATCTGCTGCTAGCACGGCCGTGATTAAGTGCGCCTGCACGCGCGTTCGCACTGCCTCAGTCTGACCCTAGCCTTAGAATATCACCGATCTGCAATTTTTCAACCTTTTTCTGTTGTTTTGAAATGAATAGGTGCATCTGAATGGATTTTTTGCGCAGATTCCGAAAATGACCTTCAAAATTCCGTATCACTTCAGGTTTTTTCACAAATGATGGAAATGGGAAATTTTATAAAAAATGTTTGTTTTTTTTTTAACGACATTGCTATATGGCAACGTTTGTAACGTGTGAAAATGTTTTCTGGAGGGGCGGAATGATTGTTTAAGGAATAGATAAACATAAATACATATTCAAAAGCAAACATACCTAACATTGGCCACTGGGCTCCCCTTCAAACGTCCTCTTTTTGGATTGTCTTCGGTGCGTCCGTACAGTCTCTGTTCAACATCCAACAATAGTCGGCCATCATATGTACAGTCCACTTTCCTTGGTATCTCTTTTCCATCACTTTAATATCCTGATGGAAGCGCTCGCCATGTTCTTCCGAAAAATCACCAAGATTGTTGGGAAAGTAATTTAGATGAGCATGAAGAAAGTGAACGTTGACGCTCATGTTGCAACCAAGCAGTTCATAGGATTCCAGCATATCCTCGACTAAAGTGGTGTCATTTGAAGACTTCGTGTTCCCCAAAAAGTTGTGTACCCCATTTCTGAATGCAGTCCATGCTCGCAATTCGCACTCACTCATGGTTTCCTCGAATATGTTGTCTGCCATTAATTTTCGTATTTGAGGGTCTATGAAAATGCCAGCTTTAATTGATGGAAACTTACCCCCAAGATACTGAAAGCATTTACTGTCCCTGCTTAAAGCTGCCACGCACTGCTTCATTAAGCCAAGTTTGATGTGTAAAGGTGGCAACAGTATTTGAGGGATCAACCAGAGGAAGTGAAACAATGTTTTTTTTCGCCAGGTGTATATGTACTTCTGACTGGCCACTGCTGCCGAACCCAATGTTCCGTCCTTGCTCTGGAGTCCCATTCACACAAAGCTAGGAGATTTGGTGTAGCCGGCTTGTTGGCCGAGCAATATTCCAATCGCATTGAAATCCCCACCCAAAGACCATTCATGAAACGTTTTTTTAAATTTTCACAGTTCGTCATTTGTGAGAAAACTTGAAGTGATACGGAATTTTGAAGGTCATTTTCGGAATCTGTGCAAGAAATCCATTCAGATACACCGTTCATTTGAAAACAACAAAACTTTGCATATTGGTGTTATATATATATGCAATATTTTGAAGGAATGATACAAGAAGTCAGTGAGCAATATGGAGCAGCGAGTGACATTCCTGCAGGATTTATATATATATATATATATATATAC
This sequence comes from Leptobrachium leishanense, assembly GCA_009667805.1. Classification (NCBI taxonomy): domain Eukaryota; kingdom Metazoa; phylum Chordata; class Amphibia; order Anura; family Megophryidae; genus Leptobrachium; species Leptobrachium leishanense. The sequence goes on from CM019070.1 coordinate 8,557,583, forward strand.
ACTTTTTTTTTTTTCTGGAAAAATAGGTGGGGTACTCTCACGTCCAGGGAAAAACTTAACTTAAAAGAAGACACTATAAAAGGGAACCGTATTTTTTTCATACAGGGTTATTCAGAGAGCGGTGAAAAGCAGGAGAATGACTGGAGAATGGAAAATTCTAGGTCAAAATAGCTGATTTGGAAAGTGAGATAAATGGGAGAATTTTTCTGGTTTGGCTATTTTGACCTAGAATTTTCCAGTCATTCTCCTACTTTTCACCGCTCTCTGAATAACCCTGATAGTGTTCCTTTACCCTCTCTGGTGGTCAAATTCTGACATATTTATTTTAGCCCCTAGCGGTATCTGTGTCGCTCGGGGGTTGACTTTCAATACTGAAAGTGGTATCCCCGAGCTACACTTGGGCCGATACTTACATGTCCCTGCGCTCCCTCGCTGTCCCCGCAGTCACACTGCAGTCGATTGCGACGTCACACTTCCTGGTTCACTCCTCGCGAGAAGAGGATCCAGGCAGTGTGACTTTGCGACGCGAGCGGCTGGAGGAGACTGCGGGATCAGCGTGGGAGCGCAGGACATGTAAGTTGTGAAGGAACCGTTCCCTTCCGTCTGTCCTGGCTCTCCAGACACCCCTTCGTTGCGGTCAGCCCGGCTACTGGGAGCGCTGTCCTCAGCGCCTCGAGCGGCTCGACCTGCCTGCTTCTGTTCCTCTGCCCTGGAGCCGTTAGGAATCTCCAGAAGGCCGCTCTGTGCGTGTGGAGTGTAGCGTAGTTTGTAATAAAGACACCAGGCGCGGCTGTATGCTTTAAAACAGGATCCTCTCTCTCTGAGCTCTGAGAGTTCTGACTTTTTAATGAACAACCACCATTTATGCTGAAGTCCAACAGTCATAATTTACATACCCATACTAATTACATTAAGTTAGATATTTACAATAAACATTCTTTACATTCTTTAGCCTTTCAGCTCACACAACATTTGTATATACAATGTTCTAACACATCAGATTAAACACACACTATCAGAGATCCCTTGAATTAAACATGCAGCTAGATAATGGGGAAAACCCTGGTGCATAAATTACACAGCAGTAAAGCTTGTTTACTGTTTACACAAAAACACATTTACCTACAGGAATATAAGTATTTTTAAAACCAAAGCTACGCCATTTTACACTAAGCTAAATTAAACTAAAACCAAACGATGTAAAATATATTTAAAAACACACGATATAAATGAACATAAAGTCTCTTGGGGTTTGAAGCATGGAGCGTTACATCAGCTCCATGACATAAGTATCCAGCCTGAGTGTGTCTCAGGGATACCGCTTTTGGTACAAAAAGTTAACCCAGAGCCACTCTCGGGAATACCATCAGGGAGGTTAAATGAACTACAAGTAAGTGCCATGGTTGCAAGAAAAGTGTGTATTGCAGAGCAGTTAGCTGTTATGTTTTTCTTTTGGGGGGGTTGCAGCGCTGGCACTGAATGGATAACCCCTAGCATTTGTGAGCACCAGAGCAATGAAACTCCATTTTGCTGAGTATGTATGAGCTCCACAGCAATGAAACTCACAGTAATGCGCAGTGTGTATGAGCTTCACAGCAATGAAACTCACAGTAATGTGCAGTGTGTATGAACTCCACTATCCACCAAGTACTGTTTGAATAATATTGGGGGACTCCAATGAGAGGGTGTTTGACCTTGAACACCCCCACATGGTGGTAACAGCAGGTCCAGGTGAACATACCTGTGTTGCCAGAGCTGATATTTTTAAATGCTGTTTTGAAGTGTATTTGGAAGCAGCAGCAGGTTTTTTTCTGAGTCCCTGCATAGCAATGCAGCCCGGACTTAAATTTCCACCTTCTCACCTTCCAGGGTGCACCATACACTGTCTGGAACTTCGGGGGGGGGGGTTAAGGCGGCAGTGTAGACTTCTTTTGGCATACCCTCCTCTTGACCTCATCCGAGGGGGCCATGCACCAACAAGGAGGAAGGGACCAGGAGGAGAGAGCGCGCAGGCTTCCTTATCCAGCACCGTGGGGGAGTCTGCTCTCTGACCTGGCAGATACAATGCAGCTCGCTGGGCACCGGCTGCATCTTAGAGGAGGAGCAGCAGGGACACAGCGACAGGCAGATGGTTTAAAAATGTGGATCTATGTCAAGGCAAGTGACCAGGGAATCAATTTTTTTTTTGCACCCCCTCTAGGTCTTGTGCTCTTAGACAGCCACCTGTACCGCCTTACAGTGCCAGCTCCTCTAATGCCACCGCTTGCCTGACAATCCTCAGCTCTGGCAGATGTGTGTAAATATGCTGCACCCCCCTCCCCATGCTGTTCAAAGTTTCAGCGGCTGCAGAGAGAGGGGGTGCAGCAGGTTTACACACATCTGCCAGAGCTGGGACACTGAAGAAACAGGGGGGAGCGATTTTATTTAACCAGCCCTCCCTTGTCACTTACTGGGAGAAGAGGGGGGTTATTGGTCTCTACATACATTCCTGACAATCGGATGCGTTCAGGAGCACCATGAGCTGCCGATTCTCTGCCTGCCACTGCAGGAGGAGGGAGGAGCATCATGCTCTCTCATGTTAGTTTGGGCTGGTGGTGACTGAAGTGCCGGTACTGAGCACCCCCTGAAAAATAATAAATAAATACTCCCGGAGGAGCCGCTGAAATTGAACCTCGGGTCAGTCTCCCCGCACTAGGGAATAAATATACTCCAGCACCGTTGTGGATTTTATAAATTATATAGTTTACTAGAATAAATGGCATATAATGAATAACACGGTGTTCGTATATATATTTACAGTACTTTGTAATGCGGGAAACGCACAGCGGAAAAGAAATACGATGCTTCGTAATTCGAGAAACGCGCAGCGGAAAAGAAGAAAATACAAGGCTTCGTAATTCAAGAAACGTGCAGCGGAAAAGAAGAAAATATATCTTTAACCCGCTTTCTTGAGGATGGGGAGTGAGTCCCGCACAGGTTATGTCCCAGAGTGTACGTGTGTGTGTGTGTGTGTGTTATGGTACCCGGGTACAATATTCAACTGGCCAGTGAATTGCTTATGAGGTATCTTCGACTAGTCAAGTTGGGGCCCTGTGGGTTTTGGAAACAAACAGCAGCGTGCTTTATTTTCACAACGGCCTGGAAGGCCTCTCACCCATCCGCCAGATACTTGATGCTCCGCTCGACCCAAGACGTCTCTCCGCTCGATGTTGACTGGGGTTCTCCTGGTTACTGGATCCGCTGTCTGGCTTCCTGTGGCTGCCGCAAGATATCCAGTTCACCGCCTGCTCTCCCTGTCCAATCGATCTGCGGTACTCCTAACTCGGGGTCCTCCAGCTTCCTCAATATCAGCGTGGGTAGTCCTGTGAATCACTGGGTCTTCCTCTGGTAAGGCTGAATAACCCGATCTTTAGCTCTGTCAGGCCCCAGCTGCGCTCCAGCCTAGTCACTGTCTCGTTCTGCTGCTCTGCGTCTTGCTCCTCTCACTCCCTGGCGTGCTCTGCCAGCTCTCTCCACGAGGCTCAGGATGTAAGTGTCTGTGTCCCACCCACTTCCTGTGTCTGCTCCCAAAGCATGCCGGGAAATGTAGTCCCAATGTTCAATGTCTCTCATCGCGCTGTCTCCCTCCGGTGGCCAAAAATAGGTACTGCCACGACAGGGAATTAAACCCAGCGCTACATATATATTTTTTAAGGGGGGAGGGGTAGCAGGCCTGTTTTTTTGTGACATTTAGCCGCGCAGTGTGTCGTGGTAAAACATGTTACAGTGAGCAGACGGATCGGAACAGTGAATAGAAGACAGGAATAGCATAACGCAGGGGTCAGCAGCCTTAAACCTCCTGATGTTTGGGGACTACATTTCCCACGGTGGAGGGTATCACCATCTCCCCATCAAACCAAGTTCGCTGTCTTGGAGTTACACTTGACTCTGCTCTTTCCTTCATCCCCCACATCAAGTCTCTTTCCTCCTCCTGCCGATACCAACTGCGTAATATTTCCAGAATTCGGCCATTTCTTACCGCTGTCACCACAAAACAACTCATACACGCCCTGGTAATCTCCCGACTCGACTATTGCAATAATCTCTTATCTGGTCTCCCTCTGTCCCGCCTCTCCCCCCTACAATCCATCCTGAACGCCTCCGCCAGGCTAATTCACCTCACCCGCCGCTCTGTCTCTGCCGCTCCCCTCTGCGAGTCCCTTCACTGGCTCCCCATCCACTGCAGAATTAAGTTCAAAATCCTTATCCTTACCTACAAAACCCTCACTAACTCAGCGCCCCACTACCTGTCCTCACTAATCACCAAATACACCCCAGCCCGCTCCCTAAGGTCAAACAGTGACCTGCGCCTAGCTTCTCCCCGCATCACCTCTTCCCATGATAGACTGCAGGATTTCTCACGCGCAGCCCCCACTCTCTGGAACGCTCTCCCTCGTACTGTCAGACTTTCCCCTAACTTCTCTTCCTTCAAACGCTCCCTTAAAACATTCCTATTTAGGGAAGCCGACCCCCCAACTCACTGACGCAACCATCAATCACTCTCACCTTACAGTCCTCTCCTCCTGTTTCCAACCCCAACCCTCCCAGATTGTGAGTTCCTACGGGAATAGGACCCTCATCTCCTCCTGTACTGTTTGTCAAATGTTGTTCAATGTATTGTAACCCTGTCTGTACTGTGCTTATTGTACAGCGCTGCGGAATATGCTGGCGCTTTATAAATAAAGAATAATAATAATGAGGCTTCACCAACCTTATGAGAGGCGGAGCATCATGGGTGATGTAGTTCCAAAGTAGCTGGAGGGCCTCGGTTTTTGACCCCCCTACTCACTGCTGTATCTTGGCCTAGGCCAACAAGGCCTAGGGCGGCACTTTCTAGGGGGGCAGCAAAAAAAAGCCTTGGGCTCACATTGAGACTGTATTACATGGAAGTGGAAGTTATGACCTCCAAAACTACAAAAAAATCTTTATTTGAACTACAAAGATGGCCACCGGAAGTGACCGGAGCAAGGATCGGCCGCCTAGTCACGTGGACTGGAAACACGTCCCTCGGAGGGGCGTTCCAAGATGGTGGTGGCAGGGAAACCAAAAGCACCGGTAGAAGACCTGCATCCCTCTTAACCATGCTGCACGTTTGCCAATCGACTATTACAGGGGCAGCGGCAGAGGAGAGCAGACCGTTTATGCTGCCTGCGCCTCGAATCTTCACTCGTACGCAGGGCAGGCTGCGTGCGAGTGAGAGACGCTCCACCCTGCGGTGACACGTCGGATTTACATGTCCATATATGATTTTTATTCATACTGATTAAATTGATGGTTATTTTACTTTCCCAAGTTTACCGTCTCTCCTGTCTATCCACGGCAGTCCTGTGGTTCCCCTCCCCCATCCGGATCGGTTCCAGCAGATCCAATCAGTGCTGGAGAGGAAGGGGTGGGGTTTAAACAGGAAGAGGTGTGACCTGGACATGAAGGGGTGTGTCAAATTTAAATTAGGGGGTGCACAAGTTTAGTCAGAAAACCTAAATACACCACTGCCCCTACTCTATAGTCATAAGATCAAGATCTAATATGTAGCGCTTCTCCTAAAGGATGGGGGAGGGGGACGTGTTGATTGTTCCTGTCTGTCACAATAATGCGTTGGTGCATCATAAACAAAGGCCAAATATTCTGCACCTGGGTTTACTCTCAGCCCCACCTCTTTGATTGCAAGCTCTTGCGCAGGGTCCTCATTTCCTGTCGTTCTCCGCGTGTCAGGCTTGTTAGTTTTGTCTTGTCCATTGTACAGCGTTGTGGGATATGTTGGTGCTTTATAAATAATGGTGATTATGAAACGCCTCCTGTAATCCTGGTTAGGGACAACGTTTCCTAAATATCTCCCCAGAATCCAAAGCTGGAGGCTCTTAAAGGCACGGCGCCGGAATGCAGTAAAACATGTGTCAGTGTGCTCGGCCCCAGCGAGTACAGCCAGATATCCATTACAATGCTACCAAACCATTAAACCACCATCCCATACCCAATACAATGTTACCAAACCATTAAACCACCATCCCATACCCAATACAATGCTACCAAACCATTAAACCCCGTCCCATACCCATTACAATGTTACCAAACCATTAAACCACCATCCCATACCCAATACAATGTTACCAAACCATTAAACCCCATCCCATACCCAATACAATGCTACCAAACCATTAAACCCCGTCCCATACCCATTACAATGTTACCAAACCATTAAACACCATCCCATACCCATACCAAATACAAAGTTACCAAACCATTAAACCCCCATCCCATACCCAATACATGCTACCAAACCATTAAACCCCGTCCATACCCATTACAATGTTACCAAACCATTAAACCCCCATCCCATACCCAATACAATGTTACCAAACCATTAAACCCCATCCCATACCCATTACAATGCTACCAAACCATTAAACCCCCGTCCCATACCCATTACAATGCTACCAAACCATTAAACCACCATCCCATTACAATGTTACCAAACCATTAAACTCCCGTCCCATACCCATTACAATGCTACCAAACCATTAAACCCCCGTCCCATACCCATTACAATGCTACCAAACCATTAAACCCCCGTCCCGTACCCATTACAATGCTACCAAACCATTAAACCCCCATCCCATACCCAATACAATGTTACCAAACCATTAAACCCCGTCCCATACCCAATACAATGTTACCAAACCATTAAACCCCGTCCCATACCCAATACAATGCTACCAAACCATTAAACCCCAGTCCCAATACAATGTTACCAAACCATTAAACCCCCGTCCCATACCCAATACAATGTTACCAAACCATTAAACCCCCGTCCCAATACAATGTTACCAAACCATTAAACCCCGTCCCATACCCAATACAATGCTACCAAACCATTAAACCCCCGTCCCATACAATGTTACCAAACCATTAAACCCCGTCCCATTACAATGTTACCAAACCATTAAACCCCCCTCCCACTCCCAGCCTTTCCATAACTCAATATATAATGCGTAACGCTATGGAAGAAAGCAGAACGTAATAATAATAGGGTCAGGGGAGCGGGACGTGGGGGGATGCATTTTTGTATGCCTTAACTTCTGAATATCGAGGTCACATAGATTCAGATTAACCCTTTCATGTCTGAGCTCTCTGTTTCTGATAATTCTCATGTAAGATGCATTCGGTCAGGACGCGCGACTCTGCGGCAAAACGGCTGCTTTTGCGTAAAGCGCGTTATTCTGCGATCGTCAAAAGATGAAAGTGACGTCAGTTTGTTGGCTTTTAGTTTTGAATTTATTCGTTGACGCCTCCCGGAATCTACTGTATCTGCTTTATCGTATCAGGATGTAACGAATCAAGAAAACAAAGGCAAAACCAGTAAAATTAAAAGGAAGATTCTGCTTTTCACGTGTAAATGATGTGGCGTAGACGATATGTTTTGAAATCACCGCTCCGCTGTGCCGAGGGTCACCCTGTGGCCAGATCGGTTGTATCCCGGGCTGCGGCGGAGCAATAGAATAATGGGTGATTTTCCTGTTTGGTTTCTTTTTCTGGGAGTGAATTCCCCCCCCCCCCCCCGCACTGAATCCTTTTATTATTTTTTTTCCTCCGCCCGAGCCAGGAATTCTCATTGTTGTCAGATATGGAGCGGGGCCAGCAGGGGAAATAGCTTTTCTGGGCCGGGCCTTGGACTTCCAAACTGTGGCCTTCGGGCAGGGACTGGGCGCCGCCACTTCCCTTTTCCTGAGATTCTCTAATGTGCTGTTTGACTCCAACCCCCATCACTCCCAGCACATTAAATCTGAATGCTGAGACTGATGGCAGGAATACAGGCCCCCAATAGAATGTGAGCTCTTCAGGTGCTGGGTAGGGATGAGCTGTTCGGGTTCGGACGGTTCGGAGTTCGACCCGAACTTTGGCAGTTCGAAAGTTTGCGAATTTCGAACTTTTTGGGCCTGTTCGATTCGAGTTCGAAAAAAAAAGAAATTTTGAAAAAAGTCTAGAAAATGCTTAAAAAAATACAAAAAAATCTAGAAATAAAGAGACTCTTTACTGCAGAATATTATAAGCAACGGTTTATTAGATATTGAATTAAAAACTAATGTGTACGTGGAAAGATTATCAACTCTAAATGACCTCTGTTCACAAACAGGCATAACACCAGGTGTTTTTAGTCTGGTAATCAATTTGATACATTGTACAATATAGTGAGGGGTTGGTGTCTGCTTCTGATTGAGATTTGAGAATTAATTTCCCTAAAACATCCTAATATGCTGCATTTAACCCTTTCGTTGCTGAGGCTTTTCACACCTCTGTGCTGAGGTCATTTTTACCGCTTTCGCTCATCATGTTTAACCGCGGTTTGTAGCCATATTTTGATATATGACCCAGACATATTATATATCGTTCTTTCCGGCAGACTTGGCAGATTCATAATATGTCATTATTATATGTATACGTTATGTCATGTCTGTATATTATAACAAAAAATGCAATAAAATTAGAATTTTCAATAATTTATTATGTGTAAAGTGTTTTTTTTCACATTTTAACATGTGATCGTTTGCGGTTATATTTTGTATGGGGTGCGTTTGTTAAAAAAATTAGAAATGGGGTCTCGTTACATATTTTTTTGGGGAAAATTTCGTTTTTTTTAACAAACGCACCGCATACAAAAATCGTTAGTGCAGCATTATTGTTCACATTATAATTGAAATGGGAACAATATTGCTGCATTAACAAAACAAAAACAAACAAAAAAACTTGTTTATTTTTTTTAGAATTTTTTTAAAAATATATATTTTTATTTTTTTATTTTTAATTTTTTGAAAAAAACATTTTTCATGCTCAGGTTTAGTATCCTTGGAAAGGCCATGCTCTGGCCGATCCAACAATATCAATCATTAACCCCTAGCTGCCACAGATCGGGAGATAGGGGGTTCATTGGAACCCCCTATCTGCACCATTGGTGGCGGCTAGGGGTTAACTCCAGGACTGGCGTCATCCTGCTATGCATGATGACGCCAGTCCTCAGGGGGAGTTCCTGGAGGCTTGGTCGACATCGAAGATGTCGGCCAGCTCCAGGAGAGGATCACGATCCGGTGCTTTTCAGCGCCGATTCGTGATCCTGCTCCCCAGGGGTTAATCACAGCCACCGTTTGTAAGGGCAGGCTGTGCCCTAACAAACGGTGCCTGGATTAACCCTCTGCCCCACGGCGATCAGGAGGGAGAGAGGTCCGAAGGACCTCCCCCCTCCCTTCCAGGCGCTTCCTCTGCACATGCGGGGGGGGGGGCGCGTGAATTAGATGTCATTGCGCCGCCGCGATGACATCTATTTGCTCCGCCGGGATCCCGGAGTGCTGGGCTGACATCCAAGATGTCAGCCCACACTGGGGGGTGCAGCTCAGCGCGTCCATAGCACAGGAGAACCACTTGGCTGGACGCGCTGAGCGCGTCCATAGCAGCCAAGTGGTTAACTGGTGTTTGAAAAAAATCTAAAGCAATGTTATTTTTCACCTCGGGATTAAACATTCACAGGGTTATTCAGAGAGCGGTGAAAAGCAGGAGAATAACTGGAGAAGTGAAAATTCTAGGTCAAAATAGCCAAACCAGAATAATTCTCCCATTTAACTCACTTTCCAAATTGACTATTTGGTCTAGATTGTTCTCTTCTCCTGCCAGTTCTCCTAGCTTTCACCTCTCTCTCAGGGTTGTTCAGAGAAAGGTGAAAGCCAGGAGAATGGCAGGAAAAGAGAACAATCTGAACCAAATAGCCGATTTGGAAAGTGAGATAAGGCTAGGGTCAGACTAACGCATTTTTCGCAGCGACCGTCAAAAAGTGCGTCCGAACGCATTGCCGTATTTTTTCACGGATTGCGCGAAAATGGTCATACGATGCGTATTTTTGTGCGTGATTTTTTACGGATCCAAACCAGGAAACTTTGGGTGTCTGGACATTATGTTGGCCGGACATGAGCAGGGTCTGACGTCTCCAAATCACGCACACACGCCGCTAGTGGACGCAGCGCACTCTGTACAACCGTACTAGCGGTTCTGCGTTCTCGAAAAAATGCGTTCATTTTCCACTTGCGTTGCGCAGCCGGACTTTCGTGTGACCGTACCTCGTATATTGGCCGTCATTGCCCGTCATTTGCTGCTAGTGCGGGCGTGATTAAGTGCGCCAGAACGCACGTTAAAAGTGCGCTGGTCTGACCCCAGCCTAAATGGGAGAATTTTTCTGTTTTGGCTATTTTGACCTAGAATTTTCCATTCTCCAGTCATTCTCCTGCTCTTCACCGCTCTCTGAATAACGCTGACAGGGTTATTCAGAGAAAGGTGAAACTCCGGAGAATGTCTGGAGAATGGAAAATTCTAGGTCAAAATAGCCAAACCAGAAAAATTCTCCCATTTATCTCACTTTCCAAATCGGCTTTTTGGTCTAGAAGTTTCCATTCTCCAGTCATTCTCCTGCTTTTCACCGCCAAAAAATCAGTAAACTTTTTCTGCGTGTCCGAAAATGTCTCCTCTTTTCATACAGGCTGCCGCCCCAAGCAGTTGTTTATGGATAGATTAAAGGAAAAGCATTTACCGTCATTTGAAATGTCATTTTTTGGTTTTTACTTGTTTCTATACATCCTAGAAATCCGCCACTTCACGGGCAGGTTATGGGGACCTCCTAGGCACGATATTTGAAGGAATTTTTCATTTTTATTTTTAACCCTTATTTCATGGAAAACTCACTGTCCCTTTAAAAACTTTTTTTTTGAACTTTTTGTCCTTGTTTCCTGTCCCCCAGGGCACTACCCGGACCCCCATACACCTTTTATGGCAAATATCTAGCATATATGCTCTCTTGGAGGGCGCTCTAAAAAACAGATTTTCAGCCCGATTGACTTGCATGGGGGTTCGGGTTCGGTCCCGAACAAATGGGAAGTTCGGGCTCGAACCGAACTCGGGGAGTGTTCGGCTCATCCCTAGTGCTGGGTGGGTTTACCACATGTCTCGACCTAATTTATTGTGAGTGGCATGGACCTCGATGCTTTATCCGGCGGTGCCGCAGGTGTGCGGGCATCCTGCCTCAACGCTCAGAAAGGGGCCCCTGTTCCCCTGCTGCCCAGATCAATGCATCACATTCAGGCAGCCCCCCTTCCTGACTAACCCCCCCCCAATAAAAAAAAATCAAACAAGTCCCCTTTGTTCCTGCAGTCTACAAATCGGGGGATCGATGCCAACCGGCACTGACAAAGGGGGGGGCGCCTGCTCTGTGACACAGAGGTGCCCAGACCATGTGACAGCCCCATCCAGCGGCGCACGTCGCGGCTCAGATCCCAGAGCCAAGACCTGATCAATGAGAGACGAGATCAGGGCCGCGCGCCAGGTCACACAGAACCGATCACTGAGCGGCAGAACCCACAGCTGTGAGAGCGAAATGTATCGATACATGTCACGCACGGCCAGGGGGCGAGTCCAAAAAAAGAGGTGTGGGAACTCGTCAAAATTCATGAACCCCACCCCCCCATCAGCAATTATCATCTCACTCAGAAATCTGAGAAATTTCTCTTTATTTGTGGATTTTAACAAATATTTCTGATAAATCCTATATTTATTGAGACTTAAGAACTATATTTAATAGAATATCACTTTTTATTTTTGCCCTTAAATAATAAGGCAAAACCTGCTGCCAGCCTCAAACAATTATATATATTTTTTCTTTTTGGGTGATTTTTTCTCCCCTTTTGTCCCTTGCTGCGCTGCTCCTCCTTTTCCTGAACCCGGAAGTTCCTGAAGCTTTTCTGCGCAGTTTGTGTTCCTACACAACTTGTGCAACGTAGGTACCGCACATTGCGCAGCACTACAGGACTTGCACACATTACATACACAAGTTCCGTAGCGCCTGCGCAGAGCGATGGATCGAAGCTGCACGCGCATGCACAGATCTGATCCATCGCTGCCTCTCTGAGGACGCTCGCTACAGCGGTTGGTGTCACAGGGTGTCGTACCCCGCTCACTAGTGAGTGGCAGCTGGGAAATTAAAAAATCATGGCTGCCGGGTAAGAGAAGGGGGGGGGTGATCCTCACATCAGAGCGTCCCTTTACCAAGATGTGACGGATCACCTGCCTGACCGAGGTCAGACCTGCAAAAATTCCCATTAACTCGTACTTGTTCCTCTCCACGGAAATTTTTAATAAAAGGCGAAAGATTTATTCGATTGAAGAGTAGGGATGAGCTGTTCGGTTCGATCAGTTCGGAGTTCGATTCGAACTTTGGCTGTTCGCAAGTTCGTGAACTTCGAACTTTTTGGCGTGTTCGGTTCGAGTTCGCAAAAATAATTTTTTTTTGAAAAAAGTATAAAAAATGCTTAAAAAATACAAAAAAATCTAGAAATAAAGAGACTCTTTACTGCGGAATATTATAAGCAACGGTTTATTAGATATTGAATTAAAAACTAATGTCTAGGTGCAAAGATTCTCACCTCTAAATGACCTGTGTTTTCAAAGGGCATAAACAGTGTTTTTAGTCTGGTTTAATGAATTTGATACATTGTATGTATGTAGACTATACTGAGGGTGTGGTGTCTGCTTCTGAGAAGTGTTAATTTCTCTACTTAATCTTCCTCTAATATGCTGCATTTCACTGCTGTGTGCTCAGCTCATTTTTACCGCTTTCGCTCATCATGTTTAAACGCGATTTAAAGCCACATTTTATTAAATGACCCAGACATATTAGATATCGTTCATTCCAGCAGACTCCACAGATTCATAATATATAATTTTTATATGTATACGTCATGTCCTGCCTGTATATTATGACAAAAAATGCAATAAAAATTGAATTTTTAATCATCTGCAGTGTGTAAAGTGTTTTTTTCCCACATTTTAGCACATGAGCGTTTGCGGTTATGTTTTCTATGGGGTGCGCTTGTACAAAAATTAGAAATGGGGACTTGTTACATTTTGTGGGGGGAATTACGTGATTTATAGCAAACGCACCACATAGAAAAAAATCATTAGTGCATCATCGTTCACATTATAATTGAAATGTGAAAAATATTGCTGCATTAATAAAAATAACACACAAAAAAAATACATGTTTTTATTTTCTTTTTATTTACTTTATACCTGGTCATGTTGGGTATCATTCGAAAGGCCATGCTCAGGCCTTCCGATTGACACCCTCCATGACCCCCTAGCTGCCTGGAGATATCGGGGTTGAAATGAACCCCCTATCTCCACCAGGGGATTGGCCTGGGCAATATATATACGCATGATGTGAGCTGGCCTGGGCCTGGGCAATATATATACGCATGATGTGAGCTGGCATGGGCAATATATATATATGCATGATGTGAGCTGGCCTGGGCAATATATATATACGCATGATGGCACATCTGTGACTGTGAGCAATGTATACAGTGTATCCAAACAATGTGTCCAAACAATGTATACAATGTGTCCAAACAATCTATGCAGTGTATCCAAACAATGTGTCCAAACAATGTATACAATGTGTCCAAACATTGTATACAGTTTATCCAAGCAATGTGCCCAAACAATGTATACAATGTGTCCAAACAATGTATACAATGTGTCCAAACAATGTATACAGTGTATCCAAACAATGTGTCCAAACAGTGTATACAATGTGTCCAAACAGTGTATACAATGTGTCCAAACAATGTATACAGTGTATCCAAACAATGTGTCCAAACAATGTATACAATGTGTCAAAACAATGTGTCCAAACAGTGTATACAATGGGTCCACACAATGTGTACAAACAATGTATGCAATGCCCAGCGCTCAGCACAATGACAGCTAGCTTTAGACTTTAAATAGCTCTTATTTATTTAGAGTGTTAGCTAACACTCTAAATAAATACAAGCAGTCTAAAAAAATAAATAGCACTCTAAATAAATAAGAGCTAACACTATAACAGTGAAAATAAGAATAATAATGATACGACTAATATTATTGCTGCAAAGTAATAAAAGTCAACGTTTTGGATAAAAGCTCATACTGTGAACAGAAACTTTAAAATGTATATTTAAAGTGTTTAATATCACACCATTAGATACATAATATATATATGTAAGTAACAGACAACCAAGCTGCGATATGAAGCTGATACAAGATCTATTGTTTAACCATAACATGAGCCTGACCGAGGTCAGACCTGCAAAAATTCCCATTAACTCGTACTTGTTCCTCTCCACGGAAATCTTTAGTAAAAGGCGAAAGATTTTTACGATCTGAAGAGAAACCAGAGTATACTTTGTATCAGTAGCAGGAGGTGCCCGGCTCAGGCTGATCCTACCAGGCTTATAGTGAAATGTATCAGCAGTAACAAAGCCTGAGGTTCCGCAGAGTCCGCAGACAGAGACACGCGCGGCCCTTACAGTGGGGTCACCGCTTTATCCTGCGCTGCTCACAGGGGGTGTGAAACCCCAAAAGCTGGGCCTGAGTGCCCGAGTGCATTGTGGGTATGTAAATGAGGCTATTAAAGCAGCCAGTGCTGAATAAGCTCTATAGACATTGAACAGGGGCTGATCCTGAGTCTGGGGGAAACATGGTGGAGACATTATTCCAGTCTGGGGGAAATTCACTGGAAAAAGGACAATTTAACCATTAAATGAAAGAAAGGAGCCTCCAGCTGCAGCAGCATTTTAACTGAACGCACAGCTGCTGCTCACGCCGACTCCAAACAATGTGTACAATATGTCCAAACAATGTGTACAATGTATACAATGTGTCCGAACAATGTATTCAAACAATGTGTCTATACAATGTGTCCAAACAATGTGTCCAAACAATGTATACAATGTGTACAAATAATGTGTCCAAACAATGTATACAATGTGTCCAAACAATGTATACAATGTGTACAAACCATGTGTCCAAACAATGTATACAATGTATACAACGTGTCCAGACAATGTATACAATGTGTACAAATAATGTGTCCAAACAATGTATACAATGTGTCCAAACAATGTATACAAACAATGTACACAACGTGTCCAAACAATGTACACAATGTGTCCAAACCATGTGTCCAAACAATGTATACAAGGTGTCCAAACAATGTATTCAATGCGTCCAAACAATGAGTTCAAACAATGTATACAATGTGTTCATACAATGTGTCCAAACAATGTATACAATGTGTTCATACAATGTATACAAACAATGTACACAACGTGTCCAAACAATGTACACAATGTGTCCAAACCATGTGTCCAAACAATGTATACAAGGTGTCCAAACAATGTATTCAATGCGTCCAAACAATGAGTTCAAACAATGTATACAATGTGTTCATACAATGTGTCCAAACAATGTATACAATGTGTCCAAACAATGTATACAAACAATGTACACAACGTGTCCAAACAATGTACACAATGTGTCCAAACCATGTGTCCAAACAATGTATACAAGGTGTCCAAACAATGTATTCAATGCGTCCAAACAATGAGTTCAAACAATGTATACAATGTGTTCATACAATGTGTCCAAACAATGTATACAATGTGTTCATACAATGTGTCCAAACAATGTATACAATGTGTCCAAATAATGTGTTCGACCAATGTATTCAATGTATACAAACAATGTGTCCAAAAAATGTGTACAAACAATTTATACAATATGTCCAAACAATGTGTACAATGTGTTCATACAAGGTGTCCAAACAATGTATTCAATGTGTCCAAACAATGAGTTCAAACAATGTATACAATGTGTTCATACAATGTGTCCAAACAATGTATACAATGTGTCCAAATAATGTGTTCGACCAATGTATACAAACAATGTGTACAAAAAAATGTGTACAAACAATTTATACAATGTGTCCAAACAATGTGTTCATACAATGTGTCCAAACAATGTATACAATGTGTTCATACAATGTGTCCAAACAATGTATACAATGTGTCCAAACAATGTATACAATGTGTCCAAATAATGTGTTCGACCAATGTATTCAATGTATACAATGTGTATAAAAAATGTGTACAAACAATTTATACAATGTGTCCAAACAATGTGTACAATGCCCAGAGCTCAGCACAATGACAGCAAGCTTTAGATTTTAAATAGCTAACACTCTAAATAAATACAAGTAAACAAATAAATAGCTAACACTTTAAATAAGAGCTAAAACTCTAAATAATAAGAGCTAGCACTCTAGATGGTTAGCTCTTATGTATTTAGAGTGTTAGCTCTATTTAGAGTGCTAGCTCTTATGTATTTAGAGTGTTAGCTCTTCTTTATTTAAATAAGAGCTCGCACTATAAATAAGAGCTAACACTAAATAAAAGCTAGCCCTCTAAATAAATAAGAGGTAACACTGTAAAGGGAAAATAAAAATAATAATGATACGACTAATATTATTGATGCAAAGTAATAAAAGTCAATGTCTTTGTTAAAAACTCAAACTGTGAACAGAAACTTTATAATGTATATTTAAAGTGTTTAATAGATCAGCTGCGTCTAAACTATCTCTCCATCATTAGATCATAATATATATATGTAAGTAACAGATAATCAAGCTGCGATATGAAGCTGATACAAGTTCTATTGTTTAACCATAACATGAGCCTGACCGAGGTCAGACCTGCAAAAATTCCCATTAACTCGTACTTGTTCCTCTCCACGGAAATCTTTAGTAAAAGGCGAAAGATTTTTACGATTTGAAGAGAAACCAGAGTATACTTTGTATCAGTAGCAGGAGGTGCCCGGCTCAGGCTGATCCTACCAGGCTTATAGTGAAATGTATCAGCAGTAACAAAGCCTGAGGTTCCGCAGAGTCCGCAGACAGAGACACGCGCGGCCCTTACAGTGGGGTCACCGCTTTATCCTGCGCTGCTCACAGGGGGTGTGAAACCCCAAAAGCTGGGCCTGAGTGCCCGAGTGCATTGTGGGTATGTAAATGAGGCCATTAAAGCAGCCAATGCTGAATAAGCTCTATAGACATTGAACAGGGGCTGATCCTGAGTCTGGGGTAAACATGGTGGAGACATTATTCCAGTCTGGGGGAAATTCACTGGAAAAAGGACAATTTAACCATTAAATGAAAGAAAGGAGCCTCCAGCTGCAGCAGCATTTTAACTGAACGCACAGCTGCTGCTCACACCAACTCCAAACAATGTATACAATGTGTCCAAACAATGTGTACAATGTATACAATGTGTCCGAACAATGTATTCAAACAATGTATCCAAACAATGTGTCTATACAATGTGTCCAAACAATGTATACAAACAATGTATTCAACGTGTCCAAACATTGAATACAATGTGTACAAACAATGTGTCCAAACAATGTATACAATGTATACAACGTGTCCAGACAATGTATACAATGTGTACAAATAATGTGTCCAAACAATGTATACAATGTGTCCAAACAATGTATACAATGTGTCCAAACAATGTATACAATGTGCCCAAACAATGTATACAAGGTGTCCAAATGTGTCCAAACAATGTATTCAATGTGTCCAAACAATGAGTTCAAACAATGTATACAATGTGTTCATACAATGTGTCCAAACAATGTATACAATGTGTTCATACAATGTGTCCAAAAATGTATACAATGTGTCCAAACAATGTATTCAATGTGTCCAAACAATGAGTTCAAACAATGTATACAATGTGTTCATACAATGTGTCCAAACAATGTATACAATGTGTTCATACAATGTGTATAAAAAATGTATACAATGTGTTCATACAATGTGTCCAAACCATGTGTTCGACCAATGTATACAAACAATGTGTCCAAACAATGTGTACAAAAAATGTGTACAAACAATTTATACAATGTGTCCAAACAATGTGTACAATGCCTAGAGCTCAGCACAATGACAGCAAGCTTTAGATTTTAAATAGATAAAATAAATACAAGTAAACAAATAAATAGCTAACACTTAAAATAAGAGCTAAAACTCTAAATAATAAAAGCTAACACTCTAGATGGTTAGCTCTTATGTATTTAGAGTGTTAGCTCTATTTAGAGTGCTAGCTCTTATTTATTTAGAGTGTTAGCTCTTCTTTATTTAAATAAGAGCTTGCACTATAAATAAGAGCTAACACTAAATAAAAGCTAGCCCTCTAAAAAATAAGAGCTAGCACTGTAAATAAATAAGAGCCAACACTCAAAATAAGAGCCAACACTCAAAATAAGAGCTAGCACTCTAAATAAGAGCACTCTAAATCAATAAGAGCTAGCACTCTAAATAAGAGCACTCTAAATCAATAAGAGCTAGCACTCTAAATAAGAGCTAGCACTCTAAATAAATAAGAGCTAGCACTCTAAATAAATAAGAAATTGCACTCTAAATAAGAGCTAACCCTCTAAATAAGAGCTAACCCTCTAAATAAATAAGAGCTAGCACTCTAAATAAGAGCTACCACTAAGAGCTAACCCTCTAAATATATAAGAGCCAACACTCTAAATAAGAGCTAGCACTCTAAATAAGAGCCAACACTCTAAATAATTAAGAGCTAGCACTCTTATTTACAGTGCTAGCTCTTATTTAGAGCAAACACTCTAAATAAATAAGAGCTAACACTCTAAATAAGAGCCAACACTCTAAATAAATAGGAGCTAGCCCTCTAAATAAATAAGACCCAACACTCTAAATAAATAAGTGAAAAGACTCTAAATAAATAAGAGCCAACACTCTAAATAAGAGCTAGCACTCTAAATAAATAGGAGCTAACACTCATTTATTTCGAGTGCTAGCTCTTATTTAGAGTGTTAGCTCCTATTTCTTTACAGTGCTAGCTCTTATTTAGAGTTCTAGCTCTTATTTCTTTAGAGGGTTAGCTCTAAGGCTAGGGTCAGACTAACGCATTTTTCGCGTCGACCGTGGAAAAGTGCGGTCGAACGAACGGACATATTTTTTCACGGAATACGCGGTAGCGGGCATACGATGCGCCTTTTCGTCCGTGATTTTGTACGGATCATCAATAAAAACCCTTTTTGCGTCTGGACGTTATGTTAGCCGGACATTAGCAGTGTCTGACGTCTCCCAATCACACACACACGCCGCTATGCGGACGCAGCGCACTCTGTACGTCAGTAGTAGCGGTTTGACGTTCTCGAAAAAATGCGTTCGTTGGCCACTTGCGTTGCGCGGACGAACTTTCGTGCGGCCGTACTTCGTGTGTTCCCCGGCATTGGACGTCATTTGCTGCTAGCACGGCCGTGATTTTGTGCGGCTAAACGCACGTTAAAGCTGCGTTCGTCTGACCCTAGCCTTAGTGGTAGCTCTTATTTCGAGTGCTAGCTCTTATTTATTTCGAGTGCTAGCTGTTATTTAATGAGCTTGCACTCTAAATAAGAGCTACCACTAAGAGCTAACCCTCTAAATAAATAAGAGCTAGCACCCTAAATAAATAAAAGCTAGGCACTCTGAATAAATAAATAAGAGCTAGCACTCTAAATAAGAGCCAACACTCTAAAAAAGAGCTAGCACTGTAAATAAAAAAGAGCCAACACTCGAAATAATTAAGAGATAGCACTCAAAATAAATAAGAGCCAACACTCTAAGAGCCAGCACTCTAAATAAATAAGAGCTAGCACTCTAAATAGGAGCTAGCACTGTATATAAATAAGAGCTAGCACTCAAAGAGCTAGCACTAAGTGTTAACCTTCTAAATTAAGAAGAGCTAAAACTCTAAATAAATAAGAGCCAACACTCTAAGAGCCAGCACTCTCAATAAATAAGAGCTAGCACTGTAAATAATTAAGAGCTAGCACTCTAAAAATGAGCTAGCAGTCTAAATAAATTAGAGCCAACACTCTAAGAGCCAACACTCTAAATATATAAGAGCTAACACTCTAAATAAATAAGAGCTAGCACTCTAAATAAATAAGAGATAGCACTCTAAATAAGAGCTAGCACTGTAAATAAGAGCTAACACTCTAAATAAATAAGAGCTAGCACTGTAAATAAATAAGAGCTAACCCTCTAAATTAATAAGAGCCAACACTCTAAATAAATAAGAGCCAACACTCTAAAAAAGAGCTAGCACTGTAAATAAATAGGAGCAAACACTCTAAATAAATAAGAGATAGCACTCTAAATAAGAGCTAGCACTGTAAATAAATAAGAGCCAACACTCTAAATAATTAAGAGCTAACACTAAATAATTAAGAGCTAGCACTCTAAATAAATAAGAGAAAAGACTCTAAATAAATAAGAGCTAGCACTCTAAATGAATAAGAGCTAGCACTGTAAATAAGAACTAGCACTCTAAATAAGAGCTAGCACTACAAATAAATAAGAGCCAACACTCTAAATAATTAAGAGCTAACACTCTAAATAAGAGCAAACACTCTAAATAAATAAGAGAAAAGACTCTAAATAAGAGCTAGCATTCTAAATAGGAGCTAGCACTCTAAATAAATAAGAGCTAACACTCTAAATAAATAAGAGCCAACACTCTAAATAAACTGAAGACTGAACTCCTACTTATTCCTCCCTCCAATGCCTCCCCACCTCCTGACTTCTCTATCACGGTGGAGGGTATCACCATCTCCCCATCAAACCAAGTTCGCTGTCTTGGAGTTACACTTGACTCTGCTCTTTCCTTCATCCCCCACATCAAGTCTCTTTCCTCCTCCTGCCGATACCAACTGCGTAATATTTCCAGAATTCCGCCATTTCTTACCGCTGTCACCACAAAACAACTCATACACGCCCTGGTAATCTCCCGACTCGACTATTGCAATAATCTCTTAGGCTAGGGTCAGACGAACGCATTTTTCGCGTCGACCGTGGAAAAGTGCGGTCGAACGAAAGGACATATTTTTTCACGGAATACGCGGTAGCGGTCATACGATGCGCCTTTTCGTCCGTGATTTTGTACGGATCATCAATAAAACACTTTTTGTGTCTGGACGTTATGTTGGCCGGACATTAGCAGCGTCTGATGTCTCCCAATCACACACACACGCCGCTATGCGGCCGCAGCGCACTCTGTACGTCAGTAGTAGCGGTTTGACGTTCTCGAAAAAATGCGTTCGTTTGCCACTTGCGTTGCGCGGACGAACTTTCGTGCGGCCGTACTTCGTGTGTTCCCCGGCATTGGACGTCATTTGCTGCTAGCACGGCCGTGATTTTGTGCGGCTAAACGCACGTTAAAGCTGCGTTCGTCTGACCCTAGCCTTATCTGGCCTCCCTCTGTCCCGCCTCTCCCCCCTACAATCCATCCTGAACGCCTCCGCCAGGCTAATTCACCTCACCCGCTGCTCTGTCTCTGCCGCTCCCCTCTGCGAGTCCCTTCACTGGCTCCCCATCCACTGCAGAATTAAGTTCAAAATCCTTATCCTTACCTACAAAAGCCTCACTAACTCAGCTCCCCACTACCTGTCCTCACTAATCACCAAATACACCCCAGCCCGCTCCCTAAGGTCAAACAGTGACCTGCGCCTAGCTTCTCCCCGCATCACCTCTTCCCATGATAGACTGCAGGATTTCTCACGCGCAGCCCCCACTCTCTGGAACGCTCTCCCTCCTACTGTCAGACTTTCCCCTAACTTCTCTTCCTTCAAACGCTCCCTTAAAACATTCCTATTTAGGGAAGCCGACCCAACTCACTGACGCAACCATCAATCACTCTCAACTTACAGTCCTCTCCTCCTGTTTCCAACCCCAACCCTCCCAGATTGTGAGTTCCTACGGGAATAGGACCCTCATCTCCTCCTGTACTGTTTGTCAAATGTTGTTCAATGTATTGTAACCCTGTCTATACTGTGCTTATTGTACAGCGCTGCGGAATATGCTGGCGCTTTATAAATAAAGAATAATAATAATAATAATAATAATAATAATAAAAATAAGAGCTAGCACTCTAAATAAATAGGAGCCAACACTCTAAAAAAGAGCTAGCACTGTAAATAAATAAGAGCTAGCACTCTAAATAAATTAGAGCCAACACTGTAAATAAATAAGAGCTAACACTCAAAGAGCTAGCACTAAGTGTTAACCCTCTAAATTAAGAAGAGCTAAAACTCTAAATGAGAGCCAACACTCTAAATAAGAGCTAGCACTGTAAATAAATAAGAGCTAGCACTCTAAACAAGAGCTAGCACTCTAAATAAGAGCTACCACTAAGAGCTAACCCTCTAAATAAGAGCCAACACTCTAAGAGCCAGCACTCTCAATAAATAAGAGCTAGCACTGTAAATAATTAAGAGCTAGCACTCTAAAAAAGAGCTAGCAGTCTAAATAAATTAGAGCCAACACTCTAAGAGCCAACACTCTAAATATATAAGAGCTAACACTCTAAATAAATAAGAGCTAGCACTCCCAATAAATTAGAGCCAACACTCTAAGGCTGGGGTCAGACGAGCGTAGTGTTCACGTCCGTTCTAGCAGTATTACGTTCTTGCCTAACCTGCGTCCGTTTGCAGCGTCCGTCATGCGTCCGCAGTTCAGTGCGGACGTACTTCATGTGTCGGCTCCAATGGACTTTCTTTCATGCTATCACGGACGTACTTTTAGGCGCAATCACGGACGTGAACACTACGCTCGTCTGACAGCAGCCTTAATGCTGGACGTGTAAATGCTGGACGTGTAAATGCTGGACGTGTAAGGCTAGGGTCAGACGAACGCATTTTTATGTTGTCTGTGAAAAAGTGCGTTCGAACAAATGGACGCATTTTGTCACAGAATACGTGATAGTGGTCATACTATGCGCATTTTCGTCCGTGATTTTGTACGGATCATCAATAAAACACTTCTTGCATCTGGACGTTATGTTGGCCGGACATTAGCAGCGTCTGATGTCTCCTAATCACGCACACACGCCGCTAGCGGACGCAGCGCACTCTGTACGTCAGTACTAGCGGTATCACGTTCTCGAAAAAATGCGTTCATTTTCCACTTGCGTTGCGCAGCCGGACTTTTGTGCGACCGTACTTCGTATATTGGCCGTCATTGCCCGGCATCTGCTGCTAGTGCGGCCGTGATTAAGGCTAGGGTCAGACTAGCGCAGTTTTAACGTGCGTTTAGCCGCACGAAATCACGGCCGTACTAGCAGCAAATGACGTCCAATGCCGGGGAACATACGACGAACGGCCGCACGAACGTTCGTCCGCGCAACGCAAGTGGCCAACGAACGCATTTTTTCGAGAACGTCAAACCGCTACTACTGACGTACAGAGTGCGCTGCGGCCGCATAGCGGCGTGTGTGTGTGATTAGGAGACGTCAGACGCTGCTAATGTCCGGCTAACATAACGTCCAGACTCAAAAAGTGTTTTATTGATGATCCGTACAAAATCACGGACGAAAAGGCGCATAGTATGACCGCTATCGCGTATTCCGGGGGAAAATACGTACGTTCGTTCGACCGAACTTTTTCACGGACGACGTGAAAAATGCGTTCGTCTGACCCTAGCCTAAGGCTAGGGTCAGACTGAGGCAGTGCGAACGCGCGTTCTGGCGCACATAATCACGGCCGCACTAGCAGCAGATGCCGGGCAATGACAGCCAATATATGAAGTACGGTCGCACAAAAGTCCGGCCGCGCAACGCAAGTGGAAAATGAACGCATTTTTTCGAGAACGTTAAACCGCTGGTACTGACGTACAGAGTGCGCTGCGGCCGCATAGCAGCGTGTGTGCGTGATTAGGAGATGTTCAGACGCTGCTAGTGTGCGGCCAACATAACGTTCAAACAGCCGGATTTCCCTAGACTTCTTTTCACCCCACCGTCATGAAATACGTCCAGAATTGCGCATCGTCTGACCACTTTAAGCGTTATTCCGTGAAAAAATGCGTGCGCACGCATCGACGTACATTTGACGTGGGCCGCAGAAAATGCGCTCATCTGTCCCTAGCCTTAGGCTAGGGTCAGACGAACGCATTTTTCGCGTCGACCGTGGAAAAGTGCGGTCGAACGAACGGACATATTTTTTCACGGAATACGCGGGTAGCGGTCATACGATGCGCCTTTTCGTCCGTGATTTTGTACGGATCATCAATAAAACACTTTTTGTGTCTGGACGTTATGTTGGCCGGACATTAGCAGCGTCTGATGTCTCCCAATCACACACACACGCCGCTATGCGGCCGCAGCGCACTCTGTACGTCAGTAGTAGCGGTTTGACGTTCTCGAAAAAATGCGTTCGTTTGCCACTTGCGTTGCGCGGACGAACTTTCGTGCGGCCGTACTTCGGTGTGTTCCCCGGCATTGGACGTCATTTGCTGCTAGCACGGCCGTGATTTTGTGCGGCTAAACGCACGTTAAAGCTGCGTTCGTCTGACCCTAGCCTAAGTGCGCCAGAACGCGCGTTCGCACTGCCTCAGTCTGACCCTAGCCTAAATGCTGGACGTATAAATGCTGGACGTATAAATGCTGGACGTATAAATGCTGGACGTTTTTAATGCTGGACGTATAAATGCTGGACGTATATATGCAGTCCGTCTGACCACGCTCCATCACTCACACACAAAGCTATGCGGACGTTGCGGACGCAGCGCACTTTGTGCGGCCGTTCTAGCGGTTGTACGTTCTTGCCTGCCTTGCGTCCATTTGCCGCGGCCGTTGTGCGTCCGCAGTTCAGTGCGGACGTACTTCATGTGTCAGGCTCCAATGGACTTTCTGTCATGCTATCACGGACGTACTTTTAGGCTAGGGTCAGACGAACGCAGTTTTAACGTGCGTTTAGCCGCACAAAATCACGGCCGTGCTAGCAGCAAATGACGTCCAATGCCGGGGAACACACGAAGTACGGCCGCACGAAAGTTCGTCCGCGCAACGCAAGTGGCAAACGAACGCATTTTTTCGAGAGAACGTTCAAACCGCTACTACTGACGTACAGAGTGCGCTGCGGCCGCATAGCGGCGTGTTTGGTGATTGGGAGACTTCAGACGCTGCTAATGTCCGGCCAACATAACGTCCAGACGCAAAAAGTGTTTTATTGTTGATCCGTACAAAATCACGGACGAAAAGGCGCATCGTATGACCGCTATCGCGTATTCCGTGAAAAAATATGTCCGTTCGTTCGACCGCACTTTTCCACGGTCGACGCGAAAAATGCGTTCGTCTGACCCTAGCCTTAGGCGCAATCACGGACGTGAACACTACGCTCGTCTGACAGCAGCCTTACACGTCCAGCATTTATACGTCCAGCATTTACACGCCCAGCATTTATACGTCCAGCATTTATACGTCCAGCATTTATACGCCCAGCATTTATACGTCCAGCATTTATACGTCCAGCATTTATACGCCCAGCATTTATACGTCCAGCATTTATACGTCCAGCATTTATACGTCCAGCATTTATACGTCCAGCATTTATACGTCCAGCATTTATACGCCCAGCATTTATACGTCCAGCATTTACACGTCCAGCATTTATACGTCCAGCATTTATACGTCCAGCATTTATACGCCCAGCATTTATACGTCCAGCATTTATACGTCCAGCATTTATACGCCCAGCATTTATACGTCCAGCATTTATACGTCCAGCATTTATACGTCCAGCATTTATACGTCCAGCATTTATACGTCCAGCATTTATACGCCCAGCATTTATACGTCCAGCATTTACACGTCCAGCATTTATACGTCCAGCATTTATACGCCCAGCATTTATACGTCCAGCATTTATACGTCCAGCATTTATACGTCCAGCATTTATACGTCCAGCATTTATACGCCCAGCATTTAGGCTAGGGACAGATGAGCGCATTTTCTGCGGCCACCGTCAAAATGTACGTCGATGCGTGCGCACGCATTTTTTCACGGAATACGCTTAAGTGGTCAGACGATGCGCAATTCTGGACGTATTTCATGACGATGGGGTGAAAAGAAGTCTAGGGAAATCCGGCTGTTTGAACGTTATGTTGGCCGCACACTAGCAGCGTCTGACATCTCCTAATCACACACACACGCTGCTATGCGGCCGCAGCGCACTCTGTACGTCAGTACCAGCGGTTTAACGTTTCTCGAAAAAATGCGTTCATTTCCACTTGCGTTGCGCGGCCGGACTTTTGTGCGACCGTACTTCGTATATTGGCTGTCATTGCCCGGCATCTGCTGCTAGTGTGCGGCCGTGATTATGTGCGCCAGAACGCGCCGTTCGCACTGCCTCAGTCTGACCCTAGCCTTATACGTCCAGCATTTATACGTCCAGCATTTATACGCCCAGCATTAAGGCTAGGGTCAGACGAAAGCATTTTCCCCGCGAACGTGAAAAAGTGCGTCCCGAACGCATTGACGTATTTTTTCACGGAATGCGCAAAAACAGTCAGACGACGCACATTTTCGGGCGTGATTTTTGTACGGATCGTCAATAAAACTCTTTTTGCGTCTGGACGTTATGTAGGCGCTTAGCAGCGTCTCTGACATCTCCTAATCACGCACACACGCCGCTATGCGGACGCAGCGCACTCTGTACGTCCAGTACCTGCGGTTCAGCGTTCTCAGAAAAATGCGTTCAAATTCCACTTGCGTTGCACGGCCGGACTTTTGTGCGGCCGTACATTGTATATTGGCCGTCATTGCCCGTCATCTGCTGCTAGTGCGGCCGTAATTATGTGCGCCAGAACGCACGTTAAAAGCGCGCTGGTCTGACCCCAGCCTTATACGCCCAGCATTTTTCACGGACAAAATGGTTTTGCTTTTTAATTTATTTTCCCTCCTACATCCGTCAGAATATACGTCAGTGAATAAACGGACTGTGTGGCCACTACTGCGTCTTCCGTACTGCACGAACGTACAGTCCATAGAAATCACGCTCGTCTGACCCTAGCCTAAATAAGAGCTAACACTGTAAAAAAATAAAAAGCTAACACCCTAAGGCTAAGGTCAGACGAAAGCATTTTTAACGTGCGTTTAACCGCACGAAATCACGGCCGTGCTAGCAGCAAATGACGTCCAATGCGGGGGAACATACGACGAACGGCCGCATGAAAGTTCGTCCGCGCAACGCAAGTGGCAAACGAACGCATTTTTTTCGAGAACGTCAAACCGCTAGTACTGACGTACAGAGTGCACTGCGGCCGCCATAGCGCGTGGTCGTCGTGTGCGTGATTAGGAGACGTCAGACGCTGCTAATGTCCGGCCTACATAACGTCCAGACGCAAAAAGTGTTTTATTGATGATCCGTACGAAAACACGGACGAAAATGCGCATCGTATGACCGCTATCGTGTAGTCCGTGAAAAAATACGTCCATTCGTTCGAAGTTCGAACGCACTTTTTCACGGACAACGTGAAAAATGCGTTAGTCTGACCCTAGCCTAAGAGCAGGCACTCTCAATAAATTAGAGCCAACACTCTAAATAAATAAGAGCCAACACTCTAAATAAAAAGAGCTAGAACTGTAAATAAATAAGAGCCAACACTCTAAATAAATAAGAGCTAGAACTGTAAATAAATAAGAGCCAACACTCTAAATAAATAAGAGCTAGAACTGTAAATAAATAAGAGCCAACACTCTAAATAAATAAGAGCTAGAACTGTAAATAAATAAGAGCCAACACTCTAAATAAATAAGAGCTAGCACTGTAAATAAATAAGAGCCAACACTCTAAATAAATAAGAGCTAGCACTGCAAATAAATAAAAAGCTAACACTCTAAATAAGAGCTAGCACTAAGAGCTAACCCTCTAAATAAGAGCTAACACTCTAAATAAATAAGAGCTAGCACTGTAAATAAATAAAAAGCTAACACTCTAAATAAGAGCTAGCACTAAGAGCTAACCCTCTAAATAAATAAGAGC
This sequence comes from Leptobrachium leishanense, assembly GCA_009667805.1. Taxonomy (NCBI): domain Eukaryota; kingdom Metazoa; phylum Chordata; class Amphibia; order Anura; family Megophryidae; genus Leptobrachium; species Leptobrachium leishanense. The sequence goes on from CM019070.1 coordinate 8,585,357, forward strand.
TAGCACTGTAAATAAATAAGAGCCAACACTCTAAATAAATAAGAGCTAGCACTGTAAATAAATAAGAGCCAACACTCTAAATAAATAAGAGCTAGCACTAAGAGCTAACCCTCTAAATAAATAAGAGCTAACACTGTAAATAAATAAGAGCCAACACTCTAAATAAATAAGAGCTAACCCTCTAAATAAATAAGAGCTAACACTGTAAATAAATAAGAGCCAACACTCTAAATAAATAAGAGCTAGAACTGTAAATAAATAAGAGCCACACTCTAAATAAATAAGAGCTAGAACTGTAAATAAATAGAGCCAACACTCTAAATAAATAAGAGCTAGAACTGTAAATAAATAAGAGCCAACACTCTAAATAAATAAGAGCTAGAACTGTAAATAAATAAGAGCCAACACTCTAAATAAATAAGAGCTAGCACTGTAAATAAATAAGAGCCAACACTCTAAATAAATAAGAGCTAGCACTGCAAATAAATAAAAAAGCTAACCACTCTAAATAAGAGCTAGCACTAAGAGCTAACCCTCTAAATAAGAGCTAACACTCTAAATAAATAAGAGCTAGCACTGTAAATAAATAAAAAGCTAACACTCTAAATAATGAGCTAGCACTAAGAGCTAACCCTCCTAATAAATAAGAGCTAGCACTGTAAATAAATAAGAGCCAACACTCTAAATAAATAAGAGCTAGCACTGTAAATAAATAAGAGCCAACACTCTAAATAAATAAGAGCTAGCACTGTAAATAAATAAAAAGCTAACACTCTAAATAAGAGCTAGCACTAAGAGCTAACCCTCTAAATAAATAAGAGCTAGCACTGTAAATAAATAAGAGCCAACACTCTAAATAAATAAGAGCTAGAACTGTAAATAAATAAGAGCCAACACTCTAAATAAATAAGAGCTAGCACTGTAAATAAATAAGAGCCAACACTCTAAATAAATAAGAGCTAGAACTGTAAATAAATAAGAGCCAACACTCTAAATAAATAAGAGCTAGAACTGTAAATAAATAAGAGCCAACACTCTAAATAAATAAGAGCTAGAACTGTAATAAATAAGAGCCAACACTCTAAATAAATAAGAGCTAGAACTGTAAATAAATAAGAGCCACACTCTAAATAAATAAGAGCTAGAACTGTAAATAAATAAGAGCCAACACTCTAAATAAATAAGAGCTAGCACTGTAATAAATAAGAGCCAACACTCTAAATAAATAAGAGCTAGCACTGCAAATAAATAAAAAGCTAACACTCTAAATAAGAGCTAGCACTAAGAGCTAACCCTCTAAATAAGAGCTAACACTCTAAATAAATAAGAGCTAGCACTGTAAATAATAAAAGCTAACACTCTAAATAAGAGCTAGCACTAAGAGCTAACCCTCTAAAAAATAAATAAAGCTAGCACTGTAAATAAATAAGAGCCAACACTCTAAATAATAAGAGCTAGCACTGTAAATAAAATAAGAGCCAAACACTCTAAATAAATAAGAGCTAGCACTGTAAATAAAAAAGCTAACACTCTAATATAAGAGCTAGCATAAGAGCTAACCCTCTAAATAAATAAGAGCTAGCACTGTAAATAAATAAGAGCCAACACTCTAAATAAATAAGAGCTAGAACTGTAAATAAATAAGAGCCAACACTCTAAATAAATAAGAGCTAGCACTGTAAATAAAATAAGAGCCAACACTCTAATAAATAAGAGCTAGCACTGTAATAAATAAGAGCCAACACTCTAATAAATAGAAGCTAAAACTGTAAATAAATAAGAGCCAACACTCTAAATAAATAAGAGCTAGCACTGTAAATAAATAAGAGCCAACACTCTAAATAAATAAGAGCTAGCACTGTAAATAAATAAGAGCCAACACTCTAAATAAATAAGAGCTAGCACTGTAAATAAATAAGAGCTAGCACTGTAAATAAATAAAAAGCTAACACTCTAAATAAGAGCTAGCACTAAGAGCTAACCCTCTAAATAAGAGCTAACACTCTAAATAAATAAGAGCTACCACTGTAAATAAATAAGAGCCAACACTCTAAATAAATAAGAGCTAGCACTGTAAATAAATAAGAGCCAACACTCTAAATAAATAAGAGCTAGCACTCTAAATAAATAAGAGCTAACACTGTAAATAAATAAGAGCAAACACTCTAAATGAGAGCTAACACTCTAAAAAAATAGGAGCTAGCCCTCTAAATAAATAAGAGCAAACACTCTAAATAATTAAGAGCTAGCACTGTAAGTGGGAAATCAAATTAAAGAATGATTTATTAACTATATTGATGCGTTGTAATAAAGGGTGATGTTCCCGCAATAAAAATGTATAGATGCGCAGTAATAATGTATAGATGTGCAGTAATAGTGTATAGATGTGCAGTAACAATGTATAGATGTGCAGTAATAATGTATAGATGTGCAGTAACAATGTATAGATGAGCAGTAATAGTGTATAGATGTGCAGTAACAATGTATAGATGAGCAGTAATAATGTATAGATGTGCAGTAACAGTGTATAGATGTGCAGTAATAGTGTATAGATGCGCAGTAATAGTGTATAGATGCGCAGTAATAATGTATAGATGTGCAGTAACAATGTATAGATGAGCAGTAATAGTGTATAGATGTGCAGTAACAGTGTATAGATGTGCAGTAATAGTGTATAGATGCGCAGTAATAGTGTATAGATGTGCAGTAATAATGTATAGATGAGCAGTAATAATGTATAGATGCGCAGTAATGTATAGATGCGCAGTAATAATGTATAGATGAGCAGTAATAGTGTATAGATGTGCAGTAATAATGTACAGATGTGCAGTAATAGTGTATAGATGAGCAGTAATAGTGTATAGATGAGCAGTAATAACGTATAGATATGCAGTAATAATGTATAGATGTGCAGTAATAGTGTATAGATGTGCAGTAATAATGTACAGATGTGCAGTAATAGTGTATAGATGTGCAGTAATAATGTACAGATGTGCAGTAATAGTGTATAGATGTGCAGTAATAATGTATAGATGTGCAGTAATAGTGTATAGATGTGCAGTAATAATGTACAGATGTGCAGTAATAGTGTATAGATGAGCAGTAATAGTGTATAGATGAGCAGTAATAACGTATAGATATGCAGTAATAATGTATAGATGAGCAGTAATAATGTATAGATGTGCAGTAATAGTGTATAGATGTGCAGTAATAATGTATAGATGAGCAGTAATAATGTATAGATGAGCAGTAATAGTGTATAGATGTGCAGTAATAATGTATAGATGAGCAGTAATACTGTATAGATGAGCAGTAATAACGTATAGATATGCAGTAATAATGTATAGATGTGGAGTAATAATGTATAGATGTGCAGTAATAGTGTATAGATGCACAGTAATAATGTATAGATGCGCAGTAATAATGTATAGATGCGCAGTAACAATGTATAGATGCGCAGTAATAATGTATAGATGTGCAGTAATAGTGTATAGATGCGCAGTAATAATGTATAGATGAGCAGTAATAATGTATAGATGCGCAGTAATAGCGTATAGATGGTTCAGTAATAATGTATAGATGCGCAGTAATAATGTATAGATGCGCAGTAATAATGTATAGATGAGCAGTAATAATGTATAGATGGTTCAGTAATAATGTATAGATGCGCAGTAATAATGTATAGATGCGCAGTAATAGTGTATAGATGCGCAGTAATAATGTATAGATGCACAGTAATAATGTATAGATGGTTCAGTAATAATGTATAGATGCACAGTAATAATGTATAGATGTGCAGTAATAGTGTATAGATGCGCAGTAATGTATAGATGTGCAGTAACAGTGTATAGATGTGCAGTAACAGTGTATAGATGTGCAGTAATAATGTGTAGATGTGCAATAATAATGTATAGATGAGAAGTAATAATGTATAGATGTGCAGTAATAATGTATAGATGGTTCAGTAATAATGTATAGATGCGCAGTAACAGTGTATAGATGTGCAGTAATAATGTGTAGATGTGCAATAATAATGTATAGATGAGAAGTAATAATGTATAGATGTGCAGTAATAATGTATAGATGGTTCAGTAATAATGTATAGATGCGCAGTAATAGTGTATAGATGCGTAGTAATAATTTATAGATGAGCAGTAATAATGTATAGATGTGCAGTAATAATGTATAGATGGTTCAGTAATAATGTATAGATGCGCAGTAATAGTGTATAGATGCGTAGTAATAATTTATAGATGAGCAGTAATAATGTATAGATGAGCAGTAATAATGTATAGATGGTTCAGTAATAATGTATAGATGCGCAGTAATGTATAGATGCGCTGTAATAATGTATAGATGAGCAGTAATAATGTATAGATGTGCAGTAATAGTGTATAGATGAGCAGTAATAATGTATAGATGCGCAGTAATGTATAGATGCGCAGTAATAATGTATAGATGAGCAGTAATAATGTATAGATGTGCAGTAATAGTGTATAGATGAGCAGTAATAGTGTATAGATGAGCAGTAATAACGTATAGATATGCAGTAATAATGTATAGATGTGCAGTAATAGTGTATAGATGTGCAGTAATAATGTATAGATGAGCAGTAATAATGTATAGATGCGCAGTAATGTATAGATGCGCAGTAATAATGTATAGATGAGCAGTAATAATGTATAGATATGCAGTAATAATGTATAGATGTGCAGTAATAATGTATAGATGTGCAGTAATAGTGTATAGATGTGCAGTAATAATGTATAGATGAGCAGTAATAATGTATAGATGTGCAGTAATAGTGTATAGATGCGCAGTAATGTATAGATGTGCAGTAATAATGTATAGATGAGCAGTAATAATGTATAGATGTGCAGTAATAGTGTATAGATGTGCAGTAATAATGTATAGATGGTTCAGTAATAATGTATAGATGAGCAGTAATACTGTATAGATGAGCAGTAATAACGTATAGATATGCAGTAATAATGTATAGATGTGCAGTAATAATGTATAAATGTGCAGTAATAGTGTATAGATGCGCAGTAATAATGTATAGATGCGCAGTAATAATGTATAGATGCGCAGTAACAATGTATAGATGCGCAGTAATAATGTATAGATGTGCAGTAATAGTGTATAGATGCGCAGTAATAATGTATAGATGAGCAGTAATAATGTATAGATGCGCAGTAATAGTGTATAGATATGCAGTAATAATGTATAGATGTGCAGTAATAATGTATAGATGTGCAGTAATAGTGTATAGATGTGCAGTAATAATGTATAGATGAGCAGTAATAATGTATAGATGTGCAGTAATAGTGTATAGATGCGCAGTAATGTATAGATGTGCAGTAATAATGTATAGATGTGCAGTAATAGTGTATAGATGTGCAGTAATAATGTATAGATGAGCAGTAATAATGTATAGATGTGCAGTAATAGTGTATAGATGCGCAGTAATGTATAGATGTGCAGTAATAATGTATAGATGTGCAGTAATAGTGTATAGATGTGCAGTAATAATGTATAGATGAGCAGTAATAATGTATAGATGTGCAGTAATAGTGTATAGATGCGCAGTAATGTATAGATGTGCAGTAATAATGTATAGATGAGCAGTAATAATGTATAGATGTGCAGTAATAGTGTATAGATGTGCAGTAATAATGTATAGATGAGCAGTAATAATGTATAGATGGTTCAGTAATAATGTATAGATGTGCAGTAATAGTGTATAGATGTGCAGTAATAGTGTATAGATAAGCAGTAATAATGTATAGATGCGCAGTAATGTATAGATAAGCAGTAATAATGTATAGATGAGCAGTAATAATGTATAGATGTGCAGTAATAGTGTATAGATGAGCAGTAATAGTGTATAGATGAGCAGTAATAACGTATAGATGTGCAGTAATAATGTATAGATGTGCAGTAATAGTTTATAGATGTGCAGTAATAATGTATAGATGAGCAGTAATAGTGTATAGATGCGCAGTAATAGTGTATAGATGTGCAGTAATAATGTATAGATGAGCAGTAATAGTGTATAGATGTGCAGTAATAATGTTTAGATGTTCAGTAATAGTGTATAGATGTGCAGTAATAATGTATAGATGTTCAGTAATAGTGTATAGATGTGCAGTAATAATGTATAGTTGTGCAGTAATAGTGTATAGATGTGCAGTAATAATGTATAGATGAGCAGTAATAGTGTATAGATGTGCAGTAATAGTGTATAGATGGGCAGTAATAATGTATAGATGCGCAGTAATAATGTATAGATGAGCAGTAATAGTGTATAGATGTGCAGTAATAATGTATAGATGAGCAGTAATAGTGTATAGATGTGCAGTAATGATGTATAGATGTGCAGTAATAGTGTATAGATGTGCAGTAATAATGTATAGATGCGCAGTAATAATGTATAGATGAGCAGTAATAATGTATAGATGTGCAGTAACAGTGTATAGATGTGCAGTAATAATGTATAGATGAGCAGTAATAGTGTATAGATGTGCAGTAATAGTGTATAGATGTTCAGTAATAGTGTATAGATGTGCAGTAATAATGTATAGATGTTCAGTAATAGTGTATAGATGTGCAGTAATAGTGTATAGATGCACAGTAATAGTGTATAGATGTGCAGTAATAATGTATAGATGTTCAGTAATAGTGTATAGATGTGCAGTAATAATGTATAGATGTTCAGTAATAGTGTATAGATGTGCAGTAATAATGTATAGATGTTCAGTAATAGTGTATAGATGTGCAGTAATAATGTATAGATGTGCAGTAATAGTGTATAGATGTGCAGTAATAATGTATAGATGAGCAGTAAAAGTGTATAGATGTGCAGTAATAGTGTATAGATGTGCAGTAATAATGTATAGATGCGCAGTAATAATGTATAGATGAGCAGTAATAGTGTATAGATGTGCAGTAATAATGTATAGATGAGCAGTAATAGTGTATAGATGTGCAGTAATGATGTATAGATGTGCAGTAATAGTGTATAGATGTGCAGTAATAATGTATAGATGCGCAGTAATAATGTATAGATGAGCAGTAATAATGTATAGATGTGCAGTAACAGTGTATAGATGTGCAGTAATAATGTATAGATGAGCAGTAATAGTGTATAGATGTGCAGTAATAATGTATAGATGTGCAGTAACAGTGTATAGATGTGCAGTAATAATGTATAGATGAGCAGTAATAGTGTATAGATGTGCAGTAATAATGTATAGATGAGCAGTAATAGTGTATAGATGTGCAGTAATAATGTATAGATGCGCAGTAATAATGTATAGATGTGCAGTAATAATGTATAGATGTGCAGTAACAGTGTATAGATGTGCAGTAATAATGTATAGATGTGCAGTAATAATGTATAGATGAGCAGTAATAATGTATAGATGTGCAGTAACAGTGTATAGATGTGCAGTAATAATGTATAGATGTGCAGTAACAGTGTATAGATGTGCAGTAATAGTTTATAGATGTGCAGTAATAATGTATAGATGAGCAGTAATAGTGTATAGATGTGCAGTAATAATGTATAGATGAGCAGTAATAGTGTATAGATGTGCAGTAATGATGTATAGATGTGCAGTAATAGTGTATAGATGTGCAGTAACAATGTATAGATGAGCAGTAATAGTGTATAGATGTGCAGTAATAATGTATAGATGCGCAGTAATAATGTATAGATGAGCAGTAATAATGTATAGATGAGCAGTAATAATGTATAGATGTGCAGTAATAATGTATAGATGCGCAGTAATAATGTATAGATGAGCAGTAATAGTGTATAGATGCGCAGTAATAATGTATAGATGAGCAGTAACAGTGTATAGATGTGCAGTAACAGTGTATAGATGTGCAGTAATAATGTATAGATGAGCAGTAATAATGTATAGATGTGCAGTAACAGTGTATAGATGTGCAGTAATAATGTATAGATGAGCAGTAATAATGTATAGATGTGCAGTAACAGTGTATAGATGTGCAGTAATAATGTATAGATGAGCAGTAATAATGTATAGATGTGCAGTAACAATGTATAGATTTGCAGTAATAATGTATTGATGTGTATATCGAGTAACACACAAGTTGCAGATTGTATCCAGTTCTGTTGTTTAACCATAACATGAGCCTGACCGAGGTCAGACCTGCAAAAATTCCCATTAACTCGTACTTGTTCCTCTCCACGGAAATCTTTAGTAAAAGGCGAAAGATTTTTACGATCTGAAGAGAAACCAGAGTATAATGAAGCTCGGCCTGACAGCAGCGCCACCTCACCGCCTCCCACCTCACATGCGGCGAGCACCGCGCACTGCATCATGGGTATGCAAATCACAGCGATCCTTTATTCATTACATGTATGACCAGTGGGGGGCGACCCGGAGCAGACACACACAAACTCACACAAACCATAATGCATCTTCAGCTCATACAGACACGTTACTGCAACTGGCCCTGATTAGGAGAAACAGTCCCTATACAACAAAACACCTGTATTCCGAATCACCCTCTTTTTATTGGTTTCTCCATATATTCAGGGTGTGTGGGTGTATTTTTAGGGTTTCCTCCATATATACAGGGTGTGTGGGTGTCTTTTCAGGGGTTCCTCCATATATTCAGGGAGTGTGGGTGTCTTTTTAGGGGCTCCTCCATATATTCAGGGTGTGCGGGTGTGTTTTCAGGGGCTCCTCCATATATTCAGGGTGTGCGGGTGTATTTTTAGGGGCTCCTCCATATATTCAGGGTGTGCGGGTGTCTTTTAGGGGCTCCTCCATATATTCAGGGTGTGTGAGTGTCTTTTTAGGGGCTCCTCCATATATTCAGGGTGTGTGGGTGTCTTTTTAGGGGTTCCTCCCTATATCAGGGTGTGTGGGTGTCTTTTTAGGGGTTCCTCCATATATTCAGGTTGTGTGGGTGTCTTTTTAGGGGTTCCTCCATATATTCAGGGTGTGTGGGTGTCTTTTTAGGGGTTCCTCCCTATATTCAGGGTGTGTGGGTGTCTTTTTAGGGGTTCCTCCATATATTCAGGTTGTGTGGGTGTCTTTTTAGGGGTTCCTCCATATATTCAGGGTGTGTGGGTGTCTTTTTAGGGGCTCCTCCATATATTCAGGGGGTGCGGGTGTCTGTTTAGGGGTTCCTCTATATATTCAGGGTGTGCGGTTGTATTTTTAGGGGTTTCTCCATATATTCAGGGTGTGCGGGTGTCTGTTTAGGGGCTCCTCCATATATTCAGGGTGTGTGGGTGTGTTTTTAGGGGCTCCTCCATATATTCAGGGTGTGCGGGTGTCTTTTTAGGGGCTCCTCCATATATTCAGGGTGTGTGGGTGTGTTTTTAGGGGCTCCTCCATATATTCAGGGTGTGCGGGTGTGTTTTTAGGGGCTCCTCCATATATTCAGGGTGTGCAGGTGTGTTGTTAGGGGCTCCTCCATATATTCAGGGTGTGCGGGTGTCTTTTTAAGGGCTCCTCCATATATTCAGGGTGTGCGGGTGTCTTTTTAGGGGCTCCTCCATATATTCAGGGTGTGTGGGTGTCTGTTTTGTTTAGGGGCTCCTCCATATATTCAGGGTGTGTGGTGTGTTTTTAGGGGTTCCTCCATATATTCAGGGTGTGCGGGTGTATTTTTAGGGGCTCCTCCATATATTCAGGGTGTGCGGGTGTCTTTTTAGGGGCTCCTCCATATATTCAGGGTGTGTGGGTGTCTTTTTAGGGGCTCCTCCATATATTCAGGGTGTGCGGGTGTGTTTTTAGGGGCTCCTCCATATATTCAGGGTGTGTGGTGTGTTTTTAGGGGTTCCTCCATATATTCAGGGTGTGCGGGTGTATTTTTAGGGGCTCCTCCATATATTCAGGGTGTGTGGGTGTCTTTTTAGAGGCTCCTCCATATTTTCAGGGTATGAGGGTGTATAACAGAGCTGCACAGCAATAAACCTCCCAGCAGTGAGTCAAGACTCTTCACTCCGGTTGTAATGGACGTTTTATTGGTAAATTCTGGGAGTTTCCAGTTCTCTGCTGATATTTCACAGATTGGGAGATTTTCCTGTGCGTCTTCACTGGAGCAACTTGAGAAAACAAAACACTGGAACTGCAGAAACCTGCAGCCACTTAGTGATTCCTCAGCAAAGGACAACATTGTAACGCCACCTCGTGGCAAATGTCTTAACTGCTCAGTCTTGTATTGCACACCGCACATTACTGTGAGTTTTATTGCTGTGGAGCTCTGTGATACACTCATACACACCGCACATTACTGTGAGTTTTATTGCTGTGGAGCTCTGTGATACACTCATACACACTGCACATTACTGTGAGTTTTATTGCTGTGGAGCTCTGTGATACACTCATACACACTGCACATTACTGTGAGTTTTATTGCTGTGGAGCTCTGTGATACCCTCATACACACTGCACATTACTGTGAGTTTTATTGCTGTGGAGCTCTGTGATACGCTCATACACACCGCACATTATGTTCTGTTTGGAGAGCTCTATGTTGATCGTTGCTTGTATCAGCAGAATTCCCTGTTTAGTGAATAAGCCCCGCACACACAGGTCAGAGTACAGCTTTGTGTGTCTTGTTTGTGGGTTGTTGTGGTTGTAATGTTGTAGATTTCCATGTTTCAGCCGCCGGCACTGGTTTTATAGGTGCCTGGGCTTTATGTTCTGGTGACACATTAACCAGACTGGAATTCAGAAATGCGGAACCAGCTCCACTTCCTCCTGGGTGTATTTTGTGGTTCGGGGCGCCTGGCGTTGGCGTCAGATTTACAGCCGTAATAAAGCAGCGGTGACGCCGCCTGTAAATAAGGTGATTGTTTCACATTAGCTATAAACGTGTTGTTGATGGGAAATGTCAGCGAGGCCGATGGGAAGCCATGGCAATACACACAGGTTCACTCTGCCAACTGCCATCCAACTGCCCTCCATGTGCCGCGCTCATGCTAGACGTGCATCACGTGTCACTGTACAGGGGGAATACTGTAATGCAGGGTCAGTCTGACAAGGACGTGCGGTGCTACGTAGCTCTTATATGTCCGGAATCTCTCCCTTTCATAGTGTAAGCTCACTGGCCGAGCTCTCAATGCTTCCTGTATTTGCTTCTGTCTCTTTCTTCGCCTTGGAGACAGTATTTCATTTTTGCTGCAAGACAACTGACTGAGCTCTGCCCGACCACTGACTGAGCTCTGCCTGACCACTGACCGAGCTCTGCCCCACCACTGACTGAGCTCTGCCCGACCACTGCCCGAGCTCTGCCCGACCACTGACTGAGCTCTGCCTGACCACTGACTGAGCTCTGCCCGACCACTGACCGAGCTCTGCCCCACCACTGACTGAGCTCTGCCCGACCACTGCCCGAGCTCTGCCCGACCACTGACTGAGCTCTGCCCGACCACTGACTGAGCTCTGCCCGACCACTGACAGAGCTCTGCCTGACCACTGACTGAGCTTTGCCTGACCACTGACTGAGCTCTGCCCGACCACTGACTGAGCTCTGCCCGACCACTGACTGAGCTCTGCCCCACCACTGACTGAGCTCTGCCTGACCACTGACTGAGCTCTGCCCGACCACTGACTGAGCTCTGCCCGACCACTGACCGAGCTCTGCCCCACCACTGACTGAGCTCTGCCCGACCACTGCCCGAGCTCTGCCCGACCACTGACTGAGCTCTGCCCGACCACTGACTGAGCTCTGCCCGACCACTGACTGAGCTCTGCCCGACCACTGCCCGAGCTCTGCCCGACCACTGCCCGAGCTCTGCCCGACCACTGACAAAGCTCTGCCTGACCACTGACTGAGCTCTGCCCGACCACTGACTGAGCTCTGCCCGACCACTGACAGAGCTCTGCCTGACCACTGACTGAGCTCTGCCTGACCACTGACTGAGCTCTGCCTGACCACTGCCCGAGCTCATCCCGACCACTGCCCGAGCTCTGCCCGACCACTGACTGAGCTCTGCCCGACCACTGCCCGAGCTCTGCCCGACCACTGACTGAGCTCTGCCTGACCACTGACTTACCTCTGCCCGACCAGTGACTGAGCTCTGCCTGACCACTGACTGAGCTCTGCCCGACCACTGACTGAGCTCTGCCCGACCACTGACTGAGCTCTGCCCGACCAGTGACTGAGCTCTGCCCGACCAGTGACTGAGCTCTGCTCCACCACTGTACAGTCATGGGTAACCTTGGCATCCTAGATGTTTTGAGACTTAGTACATTTCCCATCATGCACATCCAAACCAATAGAAGGACGTCTTCATTCAACTTGATGAATCCGGCGACTCGGCCTTGTTATAAGTAATTTTTATTCCATGTTAAACTGGTTTTCACTCTTTTTATTATAGTATTTTATGTTTTTATCTCAGTGTAGATCCACACGATGTGTCCAGACCTTTTACAAGTATATAGTCCCCGCTCTGACCGAGGCTCTCGATTGTGCGTGGCCGCTACCTGTGGACGAGAGGAGGACGTGTCTATGACGTCAGCGTGTGTTTTATTCTCAAAGAGATTATGAAATATCAAAATTTTGCATTCCTAGACCGTTACCCCACGGGCGTTTCCCTGTGCCGGGGTTTCTCTCGTTCGTATCCTCCAGTCATGAAGTGATGCGAAATGCGTTGGTGCCAATAGCAATTATAATATATGCTGTGCGTGCATTTGTTTAGCTCCTGTCGCACATCCCGGTGGAAACGGTGAAACTCCATTCAACCGATGAGGCCCAAATCGAAGTCACAGGACAGGACGTCGGAGACGAGCAGCTGTGATTCCCGACGCGTTTCACTGCCCTTGTGTCGATACATTTGTCTCAGCAGCAGCGCAGACGCCAAACCATTCCGCCGCTTCCTTGTTTAATTCACACGTGAATGTGGGAAACTCTGAGCGAGTTACTTGGTAAATGAATTCTCTGCAGCCGAGTTTGTACGAGAGGTCGAGATAGAGGCCGACAGCGAGTACACACGGAGTAATATACACCCCTGATCATGGGGCATTAAATCAAAGCCTGGTCACAGTCCTCCTCACCATCATATATAAACTGCGCCACACCTGCTGCACTGACATCTTCATTACAGCTCCGTACGGCAGGCGCAGGTAAGAGGCGAGCGCTCAGTGCGCAATGTTCAGAAATATTCTGCTATAGAAAACATTGTGACCCAAAAAATTTATGATCTAGAGAAAAAAAACACAGAAAACCAAACTTATATCATTTTAAAACCGATTATATCTTCTCGATCATGGACTGAAATGTAAAATCTAAATACAGATTGGGATGGGAGGATATTCCATGTATCTACTACCCTTTCTATATCACTGTTACTGCTCCCACTGGGAGGATATTCCATGTATCTACTACCCTTTCTATATCACTGTTACTGCTCCCACTGGGAGGCTATTCCATGTATCTACTACCCTTTCTATATCACTGTTACTGCTCCCACTGGGAGGCTATTCCATGTATCTACTACCCTTTCTATATCACTGTCACTGCCCCCACTGGGAGGCTATTCCATGTACCTATAACCCTTTCTATATCACTGTTACTGCTCCCACTGGGAGGCTATTCCACGTATCTACTACCCTTTCTATATCACTGTTACTGCTCCCACTGGGAGACTATTCCATGTATCTACTACCCTTTCTATATCGCTGTTACTGCTCCCACTGGGAGGCTATTCCATGTATCTACTACCCTTTCTATATCACTGTCACTGCCCCCACTGGGAGGCTATTCCATGTACCTATAACCCTTTCTATATCACTGTTACTGCTCCCACTGGGAGGCTATTCCACGTATCTACTACCCTTTCTATATCACTGTTACTGCCCCCACTGGGAGGATATTCCATGTATCTACTACCCTTTCTATATCACTGTTACTGCTCCCACTGGGAGGTTATTCCATGTATCTACTACCCTTTCTATATCACTGTTACTGCTCCCACTGGGAGACTATTCCATGTATCTACTACCCTTTCTATATCGCTGTTACTGCTCCCACTGGGAGGCTATTCCATGTATCTACTACCCTTTCTATATCACTGTCACTGCCCCCACTGGGAGGCTATTCCATGTACCTATAACCCTTTCTATATCACTGTTACTGCTCCCACTGGGAGGCTATTCCACGTATCTACTACCCTTTCTATATCACTGTTACTGCCCCCACTGGGAGGATATTCCATGTATCTACTACCCTTTCTATATCACTGTTACTGCTCCCACTGGGAGGATATTCCATGTATCTACTACCCTTTCTATATCACTGTTACTGCCCCCACTGGGAGGCTATTCCATGTATCTACTACCCTTTCGACACAGTTCCACACAAAAGGTTACTATTTAAATTAAGAAAAAATGGTCTAGATGAAAATACTTGTTCTTGGATAGAAAACTGGCTAAAAGATAGGGTACAGAGAGTGGTCATAAATGGTACATTTTCAAGATGGACACCAGTGGTAAGTGGTGTCCCTCAGGGGTCTGTTATAGGACCAATACTATTCAATTTATTTATAAATGACCTTGAGATAGGCATTGAAAGTCATGTATCAGTGTTTGCAGATGACACAAAGCTAGGAAAAGTAATACAATGTGAGCAGGATGTTACAGTATGTGCAGGTGATACAATGTGAGCAGGATGTTACTTTGCTGCAGAGGGATTTAGATAGATTGGGGGACTGGGCACTTAAATGGCAGATGAAATTTAATCTAGATAAATGTAAAGTTATGCACTTTGGAGTGAAGAACACACAAGCAATTTATACCCTAAATGGTACGGAGTTAGGGAAATCCAAGCAGGAGAAGGATTTGGGAATAATCATAGACTTCAAACTAAGTAACAATGTGCAATGTCAAACAGCAGCCGCCAAGGCCAGCAAAGTACTGGCATGCATTAAAAGGGGAGTTCACTCACGGGATGAAAACATAATTTTGCCTCTGTATAAATCAATGGTCAGGCCGCACCTTGAATATGCCGTGTGATTTTGGGCACCTGTCTTAAAAAAAGATATTATAGCGTTAGAAAAAGTGCAGAGACGGGCAACTAAATTAATAAGGGGGATGGAAGGGTTAAGTTATGAGGAAAGACTAACAAGCTTAAACCTGTTTAGTTTAGAGAAACGGCACCTTAGAGGGATCTGATAACCTTATATAAATATATACGGGGCCATTATCAACCATTGTCTGATAACCTATTCATTAACAGGACTATACACAGGACAAGGGGTCATCCATTTAGACTGGAAGAAAGAAAATTTAGCTTAAAGCATAGAAAGGGTTATTTTAAGGTGAGAACAATAAAGCTGTGGAATTCTCTGCCTGTTGAGGTGGTTGGGTCAGAGTCTGTACAGACTTTTAAAAAACGACTGGATGACTTCCTGCAGACACAGAATATTAAGGGTTATAATATTTAATATGTGGGTAAAAGCTTCTTGATCCAAGGAGAAATCTGACGCCATCTGGGGGCAAGAAGGGATTTTTTTCCCAGTATGTTGCATATTGGCAAGCATTCAGACTGGGTTTTTTGCCTTCTTTTGGATCAACAGCAGTAGGTTATGTGGGAGAGGCTGAACCCGATGGACGCATGTCTTTTTTCAGCCTATATAACTATGTAACTATGTAACTGTTACTGCTCGCACTGGAGGCTATTCCATGTATCTACTACCCTTTCTATATCACCGTTACTGCCCCCACTGGGAGGCTATTCCATGTATCTACTACCCTTTTATATCACTGTTACTGCCCCCACTGGGAGGCTATTCCATGTATCTACTACCCTTTCTATATCACTGTTACTGCCCCCACTGGGAGCTATTCCATGTATCTACTACCCTTTCTATATCACTGTTACTGCTCCCACTGGGAGGATATTCCATGTATCTACTACCCTTTCTATATCACTGTTACTGCCCCCACTGGGAGGCTATTCCATGTATCTACTACCCTTTCTATATCACTGTTACTGCTCCCACTGGGAGGCTATTCCATGTATCTACTACCCTTTCTATATCACTGTTACTGCCCCCACTGGGAGGCTATTCCATGTATCTACTACCCTTTCTATATCACTGTTACTGCCCCCACTGGGAGGCTATTCCATGTATCTACTACCCATTCTATATCACTGTTACTGCCCCCACTGGGAGGCTATTCCATGTATCTACTACCCTTTCTATATCACTGTTACTGCTCCCACTGGGAGGCTATTCCATGTATGCAGAAGGTATTAATGGAAAAGTATGTCTTTTTGCTGATGACACAAAGATTTGCAACAGGGTTGACGTTCCTGGAGGGATCAGCCAAATGACAAATGATTTAGGTAAACTAAAAAAATGGTGGGAGTTGTGACAATTGAGTTTTAATGTGGATAAGTGCAAGATAATGCACCTGGGACGTAAAAACCCAAGGGCTGAATATAGAATATTTGATACATCTGAGGGTTGGGATTTAGGGGGTTATTATTTCAGAGGATCTAAGGGTAAGTAGTCAATGTAATAGAGCAGCAGGAAATGCTGGCAGAATGCTTGGAAATGCTGGCAGACTGCTTGGTTGTGTAGGGAGAGGTATTAGCAATAGGAAAAGGGAAGTGCTCATGCCACTGTACAGAGCACTGGTGAGACCTCACTTGGAGTACTGTGTGCAGTACTGGAGACCGTATCTCCAGAAGGATATAGACATCTTAGAGAGAGTTCAGAGAAGGGCTACTAAAATGGTGTACGGCTTGAAGGAGAAAAGTTACCAGGAAAGGCTTAATGATCTTAACATGTACAGCTTGGAAAAAAGACGAGACAGAGGAGATATGATAGAAACATTTAAATACGTAAAGGGAATCCACAAGGTAGAGGAAGGGAGTATATTTAAAAGGAACAAAATAGCAAAACAAGAGGACATAGTCTTAGATTAGAGGGGCAAAGGTTTAAAAGTAACATCAGGAAGCATTATTTTACTGAGAGGGTGGTGGATACATGGAACAGTCTTCCAGTAGAAGTGGTAGAGGCTAAAACAGTAATTGAATTTAAGCAAGCATGGGATAGGCATAAGGCTATCCTAAACAAAAGATAAATCCAGGTAAAGTATCCATGTAATTGGGCGACTAGATGGGCCGAAAGGTTCTTATCTGCCGACATTTTTCTATGTTTCTATGTATCTACCACCCTTTCTATATCACTGTTACTGACCCCACTGGGGGGCTATTCCATGTATCTACTACCCATTCTATATCACTGTTACATGGAATAACCTCCCAGTGGGAGCAGTAACAGTGATATAGAAAGGGTAGTAGATACATGGAATAGCCTCCAGTGGGAGCAGTAACAGTGATATAGAAAGGGTAGTAGAACATGGAATAACCTCCAGTGGGAGCAGTAACAGTGATATAGAAAGGGTAGTAGATAGTGGAATAGCCTCCCAGTGGAAGCAGTAACGGTGATATAGAAAGGGTAGTAGATACATGGAATAGCCTCCAGTGGGAGCAGTAAAAGTGATATAGAAAGGGTAGTAGATACATGGAATAGACCCCCAGTGGGGTCAGTAACAGTGATATAGAAAGGGTAGTAGATACTGCTCCCACTGGGAGGTTATTCCATGTATCTACTACCCTTTCTAGATCACTTTTACTGCTCCCACTGGGAGGCTATTCCATGTATCTACTACCCTTTCTATATCACTGTTACTGCTCCCACTGGGAGGTTATTCCATGTATCTACTACCCTTTCTATATCACTGTTACTGACCCCACTGGGGGGCTATTCCATGTATCTACTACCCATTCTATATCACTGTTACATGGAATAACCTCCCAGTTGGAGCAGTAACAGTGATATAGAAAGGGTAGTAGATACATGGAATAGCCTCCCAGTGGGAGCAGTAAAAGTGATATAGAAAGGGTAGTAGATACATGGAATAACCTCCAGTGGGAGCGGTATCTACTACCCTTTCTATATCACTGTTACTGATCCCACTGGGGGGCTATTCCATGTATCTACTACCCTTTCTATATCACTTTTACTGCTCCCACTGGGAGGCTATTCCATGTATCTACTACCCTTTCTATATCACCGTTACTGCTCCAACTGGAAGGATATCCCATGTATCTACTAACGTTTCTATATCACTGTAACTGCCCCCACTGGGAGGCTATTCCATGTATCTACTACCCTTTCTATATCACTGTTACTGCTCCCACTGGGAGACTTTTCCATGTATCTACTACCCTTTCTATATCACTGTTACTGCTCCCACTGGGAGTCTATTCCATGTATCTACTACCCTTTCTATATCTCTGTTACTGCTCCCACTGGGAGGCTATTCCATGTATCTACTACCCTTTCTATATCACTGTTACATGGGATATCCTCCCAGTTGGAGCAGTATCTACTACCCTTTCTATATCACTGTTACTGCCCCCACTGGGAGGCTATTCCATGTATCTACTACCCTTTCTATATCACTTTTACTGCTCCCACTGGGAGGCTATTCCATGTATCTACTACCCTTTCTATATCACTGTTACTGCTCCAACTGGGTGGCTATTCCATGTATCTACTACCCTTTCTATATCACTGTTACTGCTCCAACTGGGAGGATATCCCATGTATCTACTACCCTTTCTATATCACTGTTACTGCCCCCACTGGGAGGCTATTCCATGTATCTACTACCCTTTCTATATCACGGTTACTGCTCCAACTGGGAGGCTATTCCATGTATCTACTACCCTTTCTATATCACTGTTACTGCTCCAACTGGAGGATATTCCATGTATCTACAACCCTTCTATATCACTGTTACTGCCCCACTGGGAGGCTATTGCATGTATCTACTACCCTTTCTATATCACTGTTACTGCTCCAACTGGGGGATATTCCATGTATCTACTACCCTTCTATATCACTGTTACTGCCCCCACTGGAGGCTATTCCATGTATCTACTACCCTTTCTATATCACTGTTGCTGCTCCAACTGGAGGATATCCCATGTATCTACTACCGTTTCTATATCACTGTTACTGCCCCCACTGGGGGCATATATGTATCTACTACCCTTTCTATATCACTGTTACTGCCCCAGGGAGGCTATTCCATGTATCTACTACCCTTTCTATATCACTGTTAATGCCCCCACTGGGAGGCTATTCCATGTATCTACTACCCTTTCTATATCACTGTTACTGCTCCCACTGGGAGGCTATTCCATGTATCTACTACCCTTTCTATATCCCTGTTACTGCTCCACTGGAGGCTATTCCATGTATCTACTACCCTTCTATATCACTGTTACTGCCCCCACTGGAGGATATTCCATGTATCTACTACCCTTTCTATATCACTGTTACTGGCCCCCACTGGGAGGCTATTCATGTATCTACTACCCTTTCTATATCACGGTACTGCTCCAACTGGGAGGCTATTCCATGTATTCTACTACCCTTTCTATATCACTGTTACTGCCCCCACTGGGAGGCTATTCCATGTATTACTACCCTTTCTATATCACTGTTAATGCCCCCACTGGGAGGCTATTCCATGTATCTACTACCCTTTCTATATCACTGTTACTGCTCCACTGGGAGGCTATTCCATGTATCTACTACCCTTTCTATATCCCTGTTACTGCTCCCACTGGGAGGCTATTCCATGTATCTACTACCCTTTCTATATCACTGTTACTGCCCCACTGGGAGGATATTCCATGTATCTACTACCCTTTCATATATCACTGTTACTGCCCCCACTGGGAGGCTATTCCATGTATCTACTACCCTTTCTATATCACGGTTACTGCTCCAACTGGGAGGCTATTCCATGTATCTACTACCCTTTCTATATCACTGTTACTGCTCCAACTGGGAGGATATTCCATGTATCTACAACCCTTTCTATATCACTGTTACTGCCCCCACTGGGAGGCTATTGCATGTATCTACTACCCTTTCTATATCACTGTTACTGCTCCAACTGGGAGGATATTCCATGTATCTACTACCCTTTCTATATCACTGTTACTGCCCCCACTGGGAGGCTATTCCATGTATCTACTACCCTTTCTATATCACTGTTACTGCTCCAACTGGGAGGATATCCCATGTATCTACTACCGTTTCTATATCACTGTTACTGCCCCCACTGGGAGGCTATTCCATGTATCTACTACCCTTTCTATATCACTGTTAATGCCCCCACTGGGAGGCTATTCCATGTATCTACTACCCTTTCTATATCCCTGTTACTGCTCCCACTGAGGCTATTCCATGTATCTACTACCCTTTCTATATCACTGTTACTGCCCCCACTGGAGGATATTCCATGTATCTACTACCCTTTCTATATCACTGTTACTGCCCCCACTGGGAGGCTATTCCATGTATCTACTACCCTTTTCTATACATCACTGTTACTGCCCCCACTGGGAGGCTATTCCATGTATCTACTACCCTTTCTATATCACTGTTAATGCCCCCACTGGGAGGATATTCCATGTATCTACAACCCTTTCTATATCACTGTTACTGCTCCAACTGGGAGGATATCCCATGTATCTACTACCGTTTCTATATCACTGTTACTGCCCCCACTGGGAGGCTATTCCATGTATCTACTACCCTTTCTATATCACTGTTACTGCCCCCACTGGGAGGCTATTCCATGTATCTACTACCTTTCTATATCCCTGTTACTGCTCCCACTGGGAGGCTATTCCATGTATCTACTACCTACCCTTTCTATATCACTGTTACTGCCCCCACTGGGAGGCTATTCCATGTATCTACTACCCTTTCTATATCACTGTTACTGCCCCCACTGGGAGGATATTCCATGTATCTACTACCCTTTCTATATCACTGTTACTGCTCCCACTGGGAGGCTATTCCATGTATCTACTACCCTTTCTATATCACTGTTACTGCCCCCACTGGGAGGCTATTCCATGTATCTACTACCCTTTCTATATCACTGTTACTGCTCCCACTGGGAAGCTATTCCATGTATCTACTATCCTTTCTATATCACTGTTACTGCTCCCACTGGGAGGCTATTCCATGTATATACTACCCTTTCTATATCACTGTTACTGCTTCCACTGGGAGGCTATTCCATGTATCTACTACCCTTTCTATATCACTGTTACTGCTCCCACTGGGAGGCTATTCCATGTATCTACTACCCTTTCTATATCACTGTTACTGCCCCCACTGGGAGGCTATTCCATGTATCTACTACCCTTTCTATATCACTGTTACTGCTCCCACTGGGAAGCTATTCCATGTATCTACTATCCTTTCTATATCACTGTTACTGCTCCAACTGGGAGGCTATTCCATGTATCTACTACCCTTTCTATATCACTGTTACTGCTCCCACTGGGAGGCTATTCCATGTATCCACTAATTGTCTTGCTCCTCTGCTTCAGTTGGAGGGATCAGAATGACTATCTCGTACACGTTGAAGGTGGCCAATGCTCGGTTCGGTGGTTTCTCGAAGCTTCTCTTTAGGTGGAAGGGCAGTATCTATAAGTTGTTGTACAAGGAGTTCCTGGTCTTTGTGGCTCTCTATACCCTGTTCAGCGCCACGTACAGGTGAGCGATATCTTCCCACCAGGTAATTTCAGAGCCGCCTCTGTGTCATCTTCTGTGCACTTCAGCGACCTCTGATATTTCAGGCTGTTTGTCGGTGGTGCGTCACCTTGGCATCTCGGCATGGATTTTTTGCTGACTACATATCCCATGATGCTCAGCCGGGTTCATGACTGCGTGTTCTGAGCCACCTCATGCTACGAGAATTATCCTGCTCCAGCACAGCCACATCCAGGGGATCATTCACTAAATGCTCAATCTGAGGGACCGGCGGGGAGTCTCCTGATTTAGACTAAAGTAGCTGAGCTGAAAAAAAATTCACCAAAATTGTAAAAAACCTTTTTTTAATTTTTGAATATTTTTTGTATAATCTGTGCATTTCTATTGATATTTCCTCAAAACACTCAGGGCTCTATTACATTCTCCGCGCAATTTCGTACGCGCAGCACAATTTTTTTGGCGCAAAGCGTTAAATGTTAACGCACGTAAATTAACGCAGGTATTACGATCCGAGCGCATTTTTTCACCCGTCTGAAAATATCGTGCGTAAAAAAAGACGCGCAAAAACGAGCGCAAAATAATGCTGCGCGCAGAAATCGGTGGACAGACTGTTTTTTCACGTGATTCGGCCAATCAGAATTAAGAACCACAATTGTCTCCTGTTCAGTTTTTGCGCCTGTCAAAATCAGTCTGAGTATACATGCTGCAGCAATAATAAAAACACGCACAACTTCTCCATTTTATTGTTTGGGTATGTGTAGAATGTGTAACTATACTGTGCTGTATTTTATTTTTTCGTGCTGGTGTTTTTCGTTTCTGGCAGAACGTTCCGGTTTGCAGTTAACACCAGCTTTTCAAAGACGTTAAAATTATGCGCGCAAACGTCGTTCGTGAAAAGTTGCGCATCGATTGTAATACCATCCGCGTACCAGCGCACGAACGCATTTGCGCTCACAATGTTACAATGTTAAGTATGTGATACGCGCACGAACTTTCGCTTGCGCAGGGTAACTCGCGTTAGACGTTAACACGCATTGTCTGCGCAAACGTCGTAATTTGACCGTCAGCCTGAAGGGTTTTTCCCCTTGCGCAGGCGCACATTTTTGCTTGAAGAATGTAATAGAGCCCTCAGTGTATATAGTATATACAGGATCAGTGCAGAGGTGACTTCTAGTGACCTGTTTATTAGCAGGACTGTACAAAGAGCCATCCGACCTGTGACTAGAAAAAATAAAAAATGTAAACTATATAATTTTTATATCGGAAAAAAATAAAAATAAATGGTAGGGCGCTGCCCCATCTGA
This sequence comes from Leptobrachium leishanense, assembly GCA_009667805.1. Taxonomy (NCBI): domain Eukaryota; kingdom Metazoa; phylum Chordata; class Amphibia; order Anura; family Megophryidae; genus Leptobrachium; species Leptobrachium leishanense. Next base: position 8,608,256 of record CM019070.1, read on the forward strand.
CCCTATGGACGGGCCTCCACTGATGTGGGGTGTTTTAGTTGGTCCCCCCGCCCCATGAGACACTGCAGAGCCGCCTGATCACAGAGCTCCACGGGGAATGATCAAGGAGAGTAATATATATATATAAATACAATACAGGCGATAAATGTTATGCCCGACGCGTTCCCCGTTCCAGGTTGTTGCTCCGCGAGGACCAGAAGCGCAGCTTCGAGGATGTGGCTCTCTACTGTAACAAGTACACGGACCTCATCCCCATCAGCTTCCTCCTGGGCTTCTATGTCAATCTCATCATCTCCCGTTGGTGGGGGCAGTACACGAACATCCCGCTCCCCGACCAGCTGATGTGCGTCGTGTCCAGTAATGTCCACGGGGCCGACGAGAAGGGCCGCCTGCTGAGACGGACCCTCATCCGTTTTGCCAACCTGTCATCAGTTCTCATTCTGAGGTCTGTCAGCACCCGCGTACTCAAGAGGTTCCCGACCATGGAGCACATCGTGGAAGCAGGTGGGGGAAACTGCAATCCTTTCATTGTACAGCGCCGCAGACTATGCGAGTGCCTTATAAATAATAATAATATAAATCACAGACTGAAATATCTGACATGTCTGTCTGTCTGTCTGTACTTATCTCTCTCTATACGTGTCTTTCGGTCTTTTTCAAGCTACATTTCTTTATCCCCATTTCTGTTTATCTTTCTATAACTATATCGATGTATCCCTCTATCTATCTGTAACGGCGGGTGTTCGCCCCCCGCGGACTGGCTCCCCTCAGGCCCTCACGCTCGGTTACATCTTCCTGCTTATCATGGTGATCCTCAACCTCCGCATTACGGGAGTCGGGATACTGAATGGGCAGTGCCTCCACCTGCCGTCTGGGCGTCCATGGAAATGCAGGGTCTCCCAGGCAGGAAACACAAACTGTGGTGAGACAATATATCTCTGTATTAAAGATAGTGTCAGGGCAAAATAAGGCAGCGATACAGTGACTAACTAACACACCAATACTCTGTAACCAGACCCAGCTCCCACCCAAGCAACCTGTAACCCACCCTTCGTCTTCACCCTAGCGGCTGGTGGGTACCAGGGCATTACGGCCCATGCTGTGGTAAGGGGCCCGAGGACATGGGGGGCCCGCCGTCGGCGGTTATGTTTACTTTAGGCCGCAGGCCTTGGAGGAGGTACTGCGGCCTACCTGGGCCCGGAGACTGCAAGATGGCGGCCGGCTGCCGATGCCCCCTCCGACTGGGTCCTGGCTTCCTCCCGATCGGCGCTGCTGCGCGTGTTCTCTGCGGCGCTGGAAGTGATCATATTCACTTCCTCCCAGGCTGGGTACCATTGGTGCACAGAAGCGTTGGGCCCTTAGGATGTAAAATAACGCATGCAATAACAGCAGACGCTCCCAAGAAGCTTGTGAGTGAATCCACGTGCAGGCTGGGTAACTTTATGAGTGTAGAAAGATGGATAGAGCGTCCTGTCAGCGGGACAGCGGGAGAGGGTACTGGTCATGAAAGTATTCAGCCACACGAGGCCGCAGCGGGAACCTGCAGGATCCGTCAGCTCTCCTTGTAATGGACTGATGTTCCGTTGCTGCCACTGTAACACGAACTGCCCGACTTGCTTCAATCACGGCTGCAGCTCCAAACTACTAGGCGGTCTCGGCCTACTTCTTGCTCGCGTCCTCAGACCCACACGCTCACGGCGCTGCTCCAGTCTGCTTCTATTTCCAACACTGCGCACACACATACACACACACACACACACACACACAGCGTCCCGGCTTGTTTCTCCCTGCCAGGCAAGCTTTGGTCACTGCTGCCAGCAGGCCTCGCACACAGCAGGCTCTGCAGCGTCCGTTTCACCAGACGTGTGTCTCTTCGCGCTCTCCCTACTAGATCTGACATCCACACGTTTTATTGGCCACACAAGTCGCATGTCCATAGCTCTCCTCATTGGCTGTGTAGGTCACATCACATGCATGGTCCTCGTGTCTCCCTGTACCCCGGGGCACAGATAACAGTCTCCATGACATTAGGAAAATAGTCCCACAGTTCTAGGTGTCAGATAGATATGTAGCCCCTCATATTTTACTATCTACTAGTATCTATCTATCTTTTGTGATACAGAAACCACTCAGGATACTTGGTTCCAGCCAAACAACATGGTCCGCTAGGGTATAAACAGCCGCAGACTTGAAGTTGTGCAAATGAGAGGTCTTTTTATTCCAGCATAAACAAACCACACACTTCAATCACAATTACAGGTGATTTAAGAAAACTACAAACAAAATCCTAGCTCAATCAGTGCATTTACTAAACATACAGCGATCCTGACTGTCCAGGTAACATAATCTAATAAACATGAAGAAATTCACAGCATTTCTTAAAAGTGTTACTGCTCCCAGCAGTCTGATTAAACATTTTGTCCAGGAGTCGGCAGCCTGAGCCTTTACCTGATGCTTAATTAATTGGTAATAAGTGTGTGAGAGGATAGAGGGCACGCAGGATTCTGGGTCCTAAATATCTTCCCTCAATTACTCTCCCAGACATTCTGTTACCCAAACCAAGCACTCTGTCACACTTTCTATAACTACTTTATATTTATCTGTATCTATCTCTATTTATCTGTATTTATCTGGCTAAAAGATAGGGTACAGAGAGTGGTCATAAATGGTACATTTTCAAGATGGACACCAGTGGTAAGCGGTGTCCCTCAGGGGTCTGTTATAGGACCAATACTATTCAATTTATTTATAAATGACCTTGAGATAGGCATTGAAAGTCATGTATCAGTGTTTGCAGATGACACAAAACTAGGAAAAGTAATACAATGTGTGCAGGATGTTACAGTATGTGCAGGTGATACAATGTGAGCAGGATGTTACTTCGCTGCAGAGGGATTTAGATAGATTGGGGGACTGGGCACTTAAATGCAGATGAAATTTAATCTAGATAAATGCAAAGTTATGCACTTTGGAGTGAAGAACACACAGCAATGTATACCCTAAATGGTACGGAGTTAGGGAAATCCAAGCAGGAGAAGGATTTGGGAATAATCATAGACTTCAAACTAAGTAACAATGTGTAATGTCAAACAGCAGCCGCCAAGGCCAGCAAAGTACTGGCATGCATTAAAAGGGGAGTTCACTCACGGGATGAAAACATAATTTTGCCTCTGTATAAATCAATGGTCAGGCCGCACCTTGAATATGCCGTGTGATTTTGGGCACCTGTCTTAAAAAAAGATATTATAGCGCTAGAAAAAGTGCAGAGACGGGCAACTAAATTAATAAGGGGAATGGAAGGTTTAAGTTATGAGGAAGACTAACGAGCTTAAACCTGTTTAGTTTAGAGAAACGGCGCCTTAGAGGGGATCTGATAACCTTATATAAATATATACGGGGCCATTATCAACCATTGTCTGATAACCTATTCATTAACAGGACTATACACAGGACAAGGGGTCATCCATTTAGACTGAAGAAAGGAAATTTAGCTTAAAGCATAGGAAGGGTTATTTTACGGTGAGAACAATAAAGCTGTGGAATTCTCTGCCTGTTGAGGTGGTTGGGTCAGAGTCTGTACAGACTTTTAAAAAACGACTGGATGACTTCCTGCAGACACAGAATATTAAGGGTTATAATATTTAATATGTGGGTAAAAGCTTCTTGATCCAAGGAGAAATCTGACACCATCTGGGGTCAAGAAGGGATTTTTTCCCAGTATGTTGCATATTGGCAAGCATTCAGACTGGGTTTTTTGCCTTCTTTTTGATCAACAGCAGTAGGTTATGTGGGAGAGGCTGAACCCGATGGACGCATGTCTTTTTTCAGCCTATATAACTATGTAATTATGTAACTATCTGTATCTATCTCTATTTATCTGTATCTATATCTGTCTATCTGTACTTATCTCTATTTATCTGTATCTATCTAACTGTATCTATCTATATTATATAATCATGTGACTCTCTGGCCGCCTCTGCTCCTTGTTTAGGATTTATGACACACGAGGAGCTGAAGAAGTACGATAGTCTTTCATCCGAGTTCAACAAATACTGGATCCCCTGTGTCTGGTTTACCAACATGGCGGCCCAGGCGCGCAGAGACGGAAGGATCCGGGACGACGTGGCACTGAAGCTGCTCATGGACGTAAGTTGTGTGTGGAGGACGCGAGGGAGACGCTCAGGGTGTCTAAATCCATAATGATTATCTATATCCATAAGGAGTGTCTGTATCCATAACGAGCATCTAAATCCATAACGAGTATCTGAAACCATAACAAGTATCTAAATCCATAACGAGTATCTGTATCCGTAACGAGTATCTACATCAATAACGAGTGTCTATATCAATAACGAGTGTCTGTGTCGAGTATCTAAATCCATAACGAGTGTTTGAAAAGGACCAAAGTGGAGCGCGCTCACCAAACAGTTCCCCGTGACAATTACAATCGGTCGCTATATACCAATATAGGTGGTTCCCCATAACCAGTAATAGATACAAGATCCAGATGAGAAAATGTTGGTATAGCGCACTCTATACAAACCATATATACATACACCGCAGGGCCTGAAAATGTCAAGTCCAGAGCTACTAACCAGGCCATACGAGTTACTCGCCACCAGTTGCTCCACCTAACCCCTACCCAGCCCTCTGCCCCTAAACACACACCCCTTTTATCTTATGAAATTACACTGTTTAAGGTTTTATTTAAAATAAAGTTACAAAAATAACATTAATACCCAGACATCAAACCCCAGATACATGTATACCCAGCCATCAGACCCCAGTGCGAGCAGAGCGAGGAAGCAGGGAAGCTCCTCTCCACCCCCCTGCCAGTGACGAGCCGGGTCAGGTTAGGCAGCTGTTTCCTGCCACCTTGCAGCCTTGGGAAGGGGGGGCTGCACGTTGGCGCTGCCAGTATACACAGCACAAAATAATTTATTGTGCTGCCTGCGTGTGCATTTCCACTCGCCCTCACTTACAGTTGTGTTCAAAATTATTCAACCCCCAATGCTGTAAAGGGTTTTAGGGAATTTAGTGACATTTGTAATTGTATTCAGAATGAAATCCTACAAGGACTTTTTAAAGAACCATATGCAACTAAAATGACATCAATTGGTTTTGTAATACAGTAGTAAATGTTTCTTTTGTGAATTCTTCATTGACACAATTATTCAACCCCTTAAAGACTACCACTCTGAAGAACAGAGGTTCATTCAAGTGTTTTCAATCAGGTATTGAAAACACCTGTGGATGTCACGGAGCAGCAATAAAAGCATAATAAGCACCAATTAGGCAGCTTTAAAATGACTGTGATACTCAGCTCCTTCTAGACATTTACTGGTGTGGTTACAAACATGGTGAAGTCAAGAGAATGGTCCAGGAAGACAAGAGAAGAGGTGATTACTCTTCACAGGAAGGGCAATGGCTATAAGAAGATTGCAAAGATGTTTAAACATACCAGAGAGACCATAGGAAGCATCATTCGCAAATTCAGGCAAAAGGCACTGCTGAAATGCTACCTGGTCGTGGCAGAAAGAAGATGCTGACTTCGACTGCTGTGCGCTACCTGAAGCGTAGAGTGGAGAAAAGTCCCCTTGTGACTGCTGAGGAACTGAGAAAAGATTTGTCAGATGTGGGTACTGAAGTTTCAGCTCAGACAATACGGCGCACACTGCGTAATGAAGGCCTCCATGCCAGAACTCCCAGGCGCACCCCCTTGCTGTCTCCAAAGAATAAGAAGAGTCGACTGCAGTATGCCAAAAGTCATGTGGACAAACCACAGAAGTTTTGGGATAGTGTTCTGTGGACTGATGAAACAAAATTAGAACTGTTTGGGCCCATGGATCAACGCTATGTTTGGAGGAGGAAGAACAAGGCCTATGAAGAAAAGAACACCTTGCCTACTGTGAAGCATGGCGGGGGGTCAATCATGCTTTGGGGCTGTTTTGCTTCTGCAGGTACAGGGAAGCTTCAGCGTGTTCAAGGTACCATGAATTCTCTTCAGTACCAGGAGATATTGGATGACAATGTGATGCAGTCCGTCACAAACCTGAGGCTTGGGAGACGTTGGACCTTTCAACAGGACAATGATCCAAGCATACCTCCAAGTCCACTAGAGCATGGTTGCAGATTAAAGGCTGAACATTTTGGAGTGGCCATCGCAGTCATCTGACTTAAATCCGATTGAGAACCTCTGGTGGGACTTAAAGAAAGCAGTTGCAGTGCGCAAGCCTAAGAGTATGACTGAACTGGAGGCTTTTGCCCATGACGAATGGGCGAAGATACCCGTAGATGGCTGCAAGACACTTGTGTCAAGCTATGCTTCACGTTTAAAAGCTGTTATAACTGTAAAAGGATGTTGTACTAAGTACTAAGATTGAATGTCACTTGGGGTTGAATAAAACTGATAATGATGTGAGCACAGAAAAGACATTTGTGCTTATTTCATTATAAATGTTATGTTATATTTGTCTGACCTACACGTGCCTCTTTGATTTAATTGTAAGCAAGATGACTGAATGATCAAAATCAATGTCAAACTGGCCAAAACACTCAATTTCAGTGGGGGTTGAATAATTTTGAACACAACTGTAATTTCTACTCGCCAAATGCGAGTAGGCGAGTGGAAATTTTGAGCCCTGCATACACTGTATTAGTTAAGGATCAATCCTTTCAGGAATCGCTTTGCATGTATGGAAACAAAAAATAGGTGAAGTCTATACTGGCTCTAGTTTAATCCACTCCTTATGGGTGTTTATTCTCCCATTCTCAGGTACCCATCAACCTTTGGATTCCTTTAGATGGACCATGTAGAGGGCATAAAAACAAACAAGCCGGGATACCCCTAGTATAATTCCGTTATATATTGTGACAAAAATAAGAGAAGGGCCAACTTTGCACTTACTCTTGATGGAGCCTACCGGGCTCTAGGAATATCAGCATATGAATTTCACCAAAACTCACCAAACCAAAATTCACTAAACCTCTCCCACACGAATTCAGCAAACAGCAGAGTAAAAAGAAAAGCGCTTTTATTAAAAACAATCCAGGACGCGTTTCACCGGAACGCCGGCTTCATCAGCTGGTAAATTCAAGTATAACATGCTTACTTCCCCCTGCCGTTTATATACCTAATTAATTTATTACACTCATGTGGTGCGTCCTCTGTGTCGATTCTTGAGTTCTAAGATGAAAAGGGGGCTTGGAACTCAAGAATGGACACAGAGGACACACATGAGTGTAATAAATTAATATCCATAACGAGTATCTAAATCCATAACGAGTATCTATATCCATAACGAGTATCTATATCCATAACGAGTATCTAAATCCATAACGAGTATCTATATCCATAACGAGTATCTATATCCATAACGATTATCTATATCCATAACGATTATCTATATACATAACGAGTATCTAAATCCATAATGAGTATCTAAATCCATAATGAGTATCTATATCCATAACGAGTATCTATATACATAACGAGTATCTAAATCCATAATGAGTATCTATATACATAACGAGTATCTATATCCATAACGAGTATCTATATACATAACGAGTATCTAAATCCATAACGAGTATCTATATACGTAACGAGTATCTAAATCCCTAATGAGTATCTAAATCCATAATGAGTATCTATATCCATAACGAGTATCTATATACATAACGAGTATCTAAATACGTAACGAGTACCTAAATCCATAACGAGTATCTAAATCCATAACGAGTATCTAAATACATAACGAGTATCTATATCCATAACGAGTATCTATATACATAACGAGTATCTAAATCCATAACAAGTATCTATATACGTAACGAGTATCTAAATCCATAACGAGTATCTATATCCTTAACGAGTATCTAAATCCATAACGGGTATCTAAATACGTAACGAGTATCTAAATCCATAACGAGTATCTATATCCATAACGAGTATCTAAATCCATAGCGAGTATCTATATACGTAACGAGTATCTATATCCATAACGAGTATCTATATCCATAACGAGTATCTAAATCCATAACGATTATCTATATACATAACGAGTATCTAAATCCATAACGAGTATCTATATACATAACGAGTATCTAAATCCATAACGAGTATCTAAATCCATAACGAGTATCTATATACATAACGAGTATCTAAATCTATAATGAGTATCTATATACATAACGAGTATCTAAATCCATAACGAGTATCTATATACATAACGAGTATCTAAATCCATAACGAGTATCTATATACATAACGAGCATCTAAATCCATAACGAGTATCTATATACGTAACGAGTATCTAAATCCATAACGATTATCTATATACATAACGAGTATCTAAATCTATAACGAGTATCTATATCCATAACAAGTATCTAAATCCATAACGAATGTCTGTGTCCATCATAATGAGTGTCTGTATGCACCGTTACCTGCAGGAGCTGAATAAGTACCGTGCGAAGTGCAGCATGCTCTTTCACTATGACTGGATCAGCGTGCCGCTCGTCTACACTCAGGTGAGTTGCTGGTTGTGATGTTTTTACATTCCTTATGGTCACTTTTTGTGTATTGAAAATTTGCATAAAAATTACAATAAAAGTGGTCAGCGCTGCGCGTCCTGGATGTGATGTCACAGTTCTGTTACGTGTGAGTCACAGAGGAAATCACTTCACTTTAATCGACTTATTCATAAACACATTATTATTATTGTGAAAACTGTAAAAATGTGGGTGTTTCGGATTCTTTATAATTTTAAGAAATGCTCCATCAGCCCCCTGGACTGCAACCCCCAGCATTCTCAGCCAGCATGTTGTGTTACAGTGCCATGTTATCCAGAGATAGAGCTTGCATGACGTTCCATCTGGGAGATTTTCCCTCACTTCCTGGTGTTTTTCCTTCATGCAGGTGGTCACCATTGCAGTTTACTCGTTCTTTGCATTTTGTCTCATCGGACGGCAGTTTTTGGACCCAGCGCAGAAGCTGACCGGGCACAGTTTGGATATGTACGTCCCCGTCTTCACTCTGCTCCAGTTCTTCTCCTACTTCGGCTGGCTGAAGGTGCGCAAAGTCCAATAAACCGAAACAATGGCGGCAAGCCTGACTGCAAGTAGTTTCATTCATGAAAAGAATTGAAATGTTTGCTGTGACTGATCAACGGTACAGGGGCTTCCATATACAGTATATACTCGTGTATCATGCTTCATGTATGTTTTGTATAAAAGTGAGGAGGTTTTCAGTCCCTTTATGACCCGCACCCTCTGACCCTGCCGTATAGCACGGCCTTAATAACTAAGCAGGGTCTGCCATGTATCTCTCACAGGTTGCAGAACAGATCATCAACCCATTCGGAGAGGACGACGATGACTTTGAAACCAACAGACTGATCGACAGGAATCTACAGGTAACGAAAACCACTTACCTATGGAATATTCTAAACAGAAGAGCTAGCACTCATTATCCGCGAGTAACCTCTGCCCCCTTGACTGGTAAGAGGAGGCTCAGGTCCTTTACAGAGAGCCTGAGCTTTACCAATGTTTGTCCGTTACACCTAATACACAGAGAGAACACAATACAGCAGTGACGTGCGGTGAGGTCAGTGGCTGGTGAGGCACTGGATAGTATCAGAGCCAGATATACACAGGGTTACACAGTCGTAATTTACGCATTTGATTATCATTATATAGGAGAATAGAGTTTCACTATTTATAAAGTAAAGTTCGCATTTTTTTTTACATCTAAGAGCATGCACTTACAATACTGACTAATAGAGGGCGCTATTACAACTCTTACTGTAAAAAAAGTTTGCATATAGGTTTTCAATGTTGTAAGAGCATGCACTTAGAATACTGACTAATAGAGGGCGCTATTACAACTCTTACAGGGTTATTCAAAGAGAGGTGAAAAGCAGGAGAATGACTGGAGAATGGAAAATTCTAGGTCAAAATATCCAAACCAGAAAAATTCTCCCATTCATCTCACTTTCCAAATCGGCTATTTTGACCTAGAATTTTCCATTCTCCAGTCATTCTCCTGCTTTTCACCTCTCTTTGAATAACTCTGTATCTGTAAAAAAAGTTTGCATACAGGTTTTTAATGTAAGAGCATGCACTTACAATACTGACTAATAGAGGGCGCTATTACACACGTGCTGACTGCTGAACTCTGCCTGCCCCCCCACTACTGACGAGGACAGTCACCTGACTGTCCTGCGTCAATCAATCCATGGGGAGCTCTGCCTCCCATGGGGGGGGGGCGTATTTTTTTTTTTAAAAAAAGAAGTGCTTGAGACCAATGGAGCTTTCCCATTGGCTCAAGCTTTCAATTGCTCTCATTGTCTCTGGAGGCATAGAAGAGCGTAGAACCAGCTTGAGCTTTGCAATTAGTGTAGCATTGAGCTGCGCAAATTGCGTAGACTAGGCTGGCTCAGTGATGCCCCCGCTGTCTGTGTAGTGAATTACACACACACACAGCAACTGAAAGTGCAGGAGAAAAAAAAAAGCGGAGTACAGAGAGAAGAAGCAAGCACAGCGAGAGAGCGTGGAGCAGGTGAGTATGAGAACTTTTTTCAATAAATAACATTTTATTTACAGTTTAAATATACACCTCACACAAGTCATTACAGCACAATGACCACATTAATTTACTGGAATGGCAGGGGAGGCTCTGCCTCCCCTGACTGCACGTCCCTGCAATACAGGGAGTCTGGGATTTAGGCTCGCTGATCATCACGTCCGTGTTGCCACACAATTTAACATCCGTCATAGCATAGAATCATGAGCAATAGACCCACACACGAAGTACGTGCGCACTGAACTGCGCGCACACGAAGCACGTGGCAAACGGATGCAAGTTAGGCAAGAACGTAAAACCGCTAGACGGACGCGCAGAGTGCGCCACGTCAGCATAGCGTCCTGCGTGCGTGATGCCGCGACATTTGCGACGTCCATCTCGTTGACGCTTAGAAGTTTTTTCTGGCTGACTGTACCTGTCTTGTAATTTTTATTCATTTTGTTTCCCTTTTTTTTTCTACATCCATCAAAAATAACGGACCGTGCGGTGTCTACAGTATCTTCCGTCAGTACGTACGGCCAGTGATGTATTTTGGCCTAGGCCGGCACTTTGAAGGGGCGGCAAAAAATGCCGCTCAGTGAAATCTCCAGCCGCCGGTCCTAAATCCCCAGCATCCACCGAGCTCCAAAGCACCACACTGCAGCGCCGTCAAGTGATGCATCCTCCTCCTCATCGCGCCGCAGCCTTCCCCTCACGTGAACCCTGCAGCGCTAGGAGGAAGTGATCTATAACGTCACTTCCTCCCAGCGCTCCGTGATCAGAGATCACATGTAGCTGCAGTGGTGGCTCTCAGGACTCAGCCGGCCCGGGCCACAGGGTCACGGGGGGGGGGGGGGGGATTGAACGCATTGAAAGGAGAGAGGGGAGAATGAAATTAAATGGAGGGGGGAGAGAATGAAATGGAGTTGGAGAAAATGAAAAGAGTGGGAAATGAATAGGGGTGAAATGGGCTGAAATTGGAGGTGGGGAGATGGACATGAAATTTGAGAGACATTGCCTTTACCATTAGAGATCTATTGCTGTGGTGCTCTGAAATGCTCATACACATTGCACTTTACTGAGAGCTATATTGCTGTGGAGCTCTGTGGTACGCTCACACAGTGCACATTACTGTGAGTTTTATTGCTGTGCAGCTCTGTGATATGCTCATACACAGTGCGCATTTCTGTGGGTTTAATTGCTGTGGAGCTCTGTGATGCACTCATACACACCACACATTACTGAGTTTTCTAGCTGTGGAGCTTTGTGATACGCTCATACACAATGCACATTACTGTGAGTTTTATTGCTGTAGAGCTCTGTGATATGCTCATACACATCGCACTTTACTGTGAGTTTTATTGCTGTGGAGCTGTGATACGCTCATACACACCGCACATTACTGTGAGTTTTATTGCTGTAGAGCTCTGTGATATGCTCATACACATCGCACTTTACTGTGAGTTTTATTGCTGTGGAGCTGTGATACGCTCATACACTGCACATTACTGTGAGTTTTATTGCTGTGGAGCTTTGAGATACGCTCATACACATCGCACTTTACTGTTTTATTGCTGTGGAGCTCTGCACATTTCTGTGGGTTTTATTGTTCAACCAATTAGAGCGGCTGTGATCCTGTATACTTGACATGTATGGCTGATCGTTGTAAAAATAATTGAATTTAAACATTTCATAATTTTATTTGATTATCTCTTAAAATAATAGATACATTTGAAATGATATACAAAACAACTAAATATACAACTAGGCACTTGGTATCCACTTTTAATATACAGCGAGGAACTCTAAGAGGGAAAGGCGGAGCCTAAAGAGGGTGGGGTTTAAACAGGAAAAGGTGTGACCTTGACGAGAAGGGGTGTGTCAAATTTTAATTAGGGGTGCACGAGTTTTGTCTGGCCTAGGGCAGCACAAAACCTAAATACACCACTGCGTACGTCTGTTATGACCGCACGTACAGTGCGTTCATAATGCGTTCGTCTGACATTTGCCTTACTGAAATGTCTCCGTAACACATAATACACAGAGCGAACACAATACAGGGAGCCTGGGATTTACTGATATGTCTGTTACACATAACACACAGAGAGGACACAATACAGGAAGCCTGGGATTTACTGATATGTCTGTTACACATAATACACAGGACACAATACAGGGAGTCTGGGATTTAATGATATGTGTCCGTTACCAAAATACCCAGAGAGAACACAATACAGAGAGCCTGGGATTCACTGATGTCTGCGTTATGCATAATACACAGAGAGGACACAATACAGAGAGTCTGGGATTTACTGATAGGTCTGTTACACATAAAACACAGGACACAATACAGGGAGTCTGGGATTTAATGATATCTGTCCGTTACCAAAATACCCAGAGAGAACACAATACAGAGAGCCTGGGATTCACTGATGTCTGCGTTATGCATAATACACAGAGAGGACACAATACAGAGAGTCTGGGATTTACTGATGTCTGTTACACATAATACAGAGAGAACACAATACAGGGAGCCTGGGATTCACTGATATGTTTGTTACACATAATACACAGAGCGATCACAATACAGGGAGCCTGGGATTTAATGTTATGTGTCCATTACACAAAATACCCAGAGAGAACACAATACAGAGAGCATGGGATTCACTGATGTCTGCGTTATGCATAATACACAGAGAGGACACAATACAGAGAGCCTGGGATTCACTGATATGTCTGTTACACATAATACACAGAGAGAACACACTAGAGAGAGCCTGGGATTCACTGATGTCTGCGTTATGCATAATGCAGAGAGGACACAATACAGGGAGTCTGGGATTCACTGATATGTCTGTTACACCTAATACACAGAGAGGACACAATACAGGGAGCCTGGGATTTACTGATGTCTGTTTTACACATAATACACAGAGAGGACACAATACAGGGAGTCTGGGATTAACACAAATAGTGATATTTTCTCATTTATTTCCCCGTTTTTATAACATGAATTTGGAGTTTTGTTTCTGATAATCAGATGTTTCCCTCCCAGGTTTCCTTATTGTCTGTGGATGAAATGTATCAAAACCTGCCACCCATGCTGAAGGACAAGTACTGGGACGACCAAAACGCTGCGCCTCCCTATACCATAGCCACAGCCGCTGAGACGCTCAAACCTTCATTCATGGGCTCTGCTTTCGACATGCGGTAAGGACGGCTCTTACCCGGAGTTTTGGTTTATTTGTATTTTCTTCTTTCTTCGAAAAATCAGAAAGAGGATCAATTAACCCGAGATTCCACTGCATTCTCAAAGTAACCCAAGGGCCAAGTGATGGACCCATGAAGCCTGGAGAAAAAGAAACCAAAACCCACAATATAAAAGGAGCACAGTCCTGCAGGCCTTACTGGGCGACACAGACGTCTTCACAGGCTTTTGTGTTGGGTTTCTAGATATACCTCTGTAGGACTTGTGGCCATAAAGCCGCAAACGTGACAGCGCTGTTGTAATTCCCATTTAAGTACATATTGATAAGTAAAGTTATGTGCGTCTCCTCTGATCGTGGAAGCCCATGTCGTCAGCAGAGAGTCCATTGCTTCCACTCTCCTCTTGAAGATCTGTCCATTCCATCATATTTTACAATCTCCGGCTTCGTGGTTGACATCATGATGTATGTTTATATTTCAGCTATGTGGGGGATTCAGAACAAGTACCGTACACCCCGAGCATGCCACGGGCCCGCACGCCATTGCTCGGCCGATTCCTCTCCTCCGCGGCATCACCCGGAGTCAGCATGAAGAACATCATGGGCCGCGGGGCCCGAGGCCACCTCGTCCGCTTTAAAGGTGAAGGTCATGCATCGCCCAACCAAAACGCACACCACAGCGATCAAGACCAAGACTATGTCCAACGCATTGAGGAGGAAGAGACGACAGAGGACGAGAAGGAAAGCAGAGGCAGTGAGCCCCCTACCCCGAGGCTCCTGCTGAAGAAGGGTCACCGCCGCCTCCAAGCCTCGGAGAAGCAGAAAAAGATGGAGCAGCCCAAGCCGTCTCTTCTGCTGATCACCGTCGACGAGCCGTCCGATGAAAACGAAGACTCGGAACAAGCGGAATGCTAAGAGCCAACCCGTACTATGCAAACCGACAACCATGCCGGCCTTCCACGCGGGAGACCTAACGGCGAACAGGACTACAGACTTTTTAATGTGACGACGGGTAGGTGACACAAGATTTTTCCAGGACCCCCCCCTTCTTATCACTGCTCAGGATTTATTCATGCAGATGGGCAGTGCATGAAAAGTGCAACCCCACAGCATGTATAATCCATACGCAGCAGGTAAGGAATCCCAGGTGACCTGCCTTGATTTCCTTCCTGCAGCATATGAATTATACATGTTGCCAGGCAGCACTTTTCCCTGTGCTCCCCGTCTGCATGAATTAGTAATATGTGTCCAGGAAAACATGGCCGACCTGGCAGCCCCAAACCAGCTGCCCTACACACACAAAGCCAAGACCATCACCAAGCCTCATGACTGCAGAACTGAGGCTAGGGTCAGACTAACGCATCTTTCACGTTGTCCGTGAAAAAGTGCGTTCGAACGAATGGACGTATTTTTTCACGGAATACGCAATAGCGGTCATACTATGCGCAGTTTCATCCGTGATTTTGTACGGATCATCAATGAAACACTTTTTGGGTCTAGACGTTATGTTGGCCGGACATTAGCAGCGTCTGACATCTCCTAATCACGCACACACGCCGCTAGCGGACGCAGCGCACTCTGTACGTCAGTACTAGTGGTTTCACGTTCTCAAAAAAATGCGTTTGTTTGCCGCTTGCGTTGCGCGGCCGCACTTTTGTGCGACCGTACTTCGTATATTGGCCGTCATTGCCTGGCATCTGCTGCTAGCACGGCCGTGATTATGTGCGCCTGCACGCGCGTTCGCACTGCCTCAGTCTGACCCTAGCCTAAAGCCCTGGCTGTTTTTGGTGCCTCTGTTCTCATTGGTTTAACCCTTTCGCTGCTGAGGCTTTTCCCGCCCCTGTGCTGAGGTCATTTTTTACCGGTTTTGCTCATCATGTTTAAACGTGTTTTGAAGGCTTATTAGTATATGACCCAGACATATTATAATATCGTTCTTTCCGTCAGACTCGGCAGATTCATAATATGTCATTATTATATGTATACGTCATGACCTGTCTGTATATTACAACAAAAAATGCAATAAAATATGTATTTTCAATAATTTACAACGTGTAAAGTGTTTTTTTTCACATTTTAACATGCGAGCAATTGCGGTTATATTTTGTATGGGGTGCGCTTGTTAAACAAATTAGAGATGGGGTCTCGTTACATTTTTTTTTGGGGAAAATTACACTATTTTTAACAAACGCACCGCATACAAAAATCGTTAGTGCAGCATCATTGTTCACATTATAATTGAAAAGGGAACAATATTGCTGCATTAACAAACCAAAAAAAAAAATAAAAAATAAAATGTTTATTTTTTTTTTACAACATTTTTCACAGTAGTGTTTGGTATCGTTGGAACGGCCATGCTCTGGCCGATCCAACCATACCAAACTTTAACCCCTAACTGCCACGGATCGGGAGTTCATTGGAACTCCCTATCTCCACAGTTGGTGGCAGTTAGGGGTTAAGTCCAGGACTGGCGTCATCGTCCTCAGGGGGAGTTCCCGGAGGCTTGCCGACATCCAAGATGTCGGCCAGCTCCGGGAAAGGATCGCGAACCGGCGCTTTTCAGCGCCGATTTGCGATCCAGCTCCCCAGGGGTTAATGCCAGGCACCATTTGGAAGGGCAGGCTGTGCCCTTCCAAATGATGCCTGGGTTAACCCCCGCAGAGCGGGAGAGAGGTCCGAAGGACCTCCCCCCTCCCTTTCAGGCGCCTCCTCCGCACATGCGGGGGGGGGGGCGCCTGAATTAGGTGTCATCGCGCTGCCGCGATGACACCTAATTCCGGCGGCTGCTGTTCCGGATGCCGGGCTGATATCCAGGACCGCACCGGAGGGGCCAGCGATCGGCCGGAACCCGGCCGAACGCTGACCCCAATGGGAGGACGCGCTCAGCGCATCCTCCGCACACCAGCGGGAATGCTGAGGACGCGCTGAGCACGTCCTCAGCATTGAAGTGGTTAACCAGCGAGTTCCTCGAGGTTTGGCTCGTAGAACTTTTAGCTCCGAAGGCTGAAAAAAAGTGCGTTTTTGAGAGCGGAAGGAACGTCCGTGAGAATGGACGCTCCTTCCACTCTGACGCCAGTGTGATCACTTAGCTAAGCGCAGTTAGTGCCTCCTATGGAGGATCGTGCTTTGTAGCCCTGTCAGCGTCCCTCATAGCCTTTTGACAGGGAGGCTGAAATCACGTCCGGTGCAGCGCATGCAATTCGTGCGCATGCTACAGTGTGGCCCTCTCCATCCAGCCTGTCACAAAGCTGCAACAGACACAGGCAAGTCTGTCCACTCAGTGTGCTCGTGTGACCGCAGCCTATGGCCGCAATGGTGAATCACGGCACCCCGGATATTTCTGAACTACATGTCCCATGATGCGTAGTCAGAGATAAGGCTGGCTGAACATCCGGCAACATGTAGCTCAGAATCATCCAGAGTGCCATGATGCTAAGCGAGCTCTATCTCTAAGCATCATGGGACATGTAGTTCAGAAACATCCAGGGTGCCCTAATCACTGTCCTATGAAGCCAAATGATTAAACCATAGGCTTTTATTTTCTTTATTCATGTCCAAGTAAGAACATCTTGACATCAAACTCCAGGCCCCCATAATAACTACAACTCCCATGACTCTAGGTTCCTCTATTGCATGCAAGGATTTCATGTACTCAAGCGTTCAAATTCAGGGGCAGAGGGGGGGCTGGCTCTTCACAATCCTGGCTTATATGAAAATCCCCAAAAAACCTGGCTAAGCTAAATAGATGGCAGGAAACAAAAAGTATGTTTGCACGGGCATAAGACGTACACTGCTCTGTTATGACATAAACACAGATCTCACCTAATGAACCTGGTGAAACTCACTGCATACAAAACACATGATCTTTCCCATTTCAATAATAATCAGGCTTCTCTTAAACCCTAGATTGTAAACTCTGCAGAACAGGGCCTTGTGTGTATGTTCCTAGAGTGTAAGCTCTCCGGGGCGGTCCTGTGCACTTTCTCCTGTTCCCCTTCAAGACTATTGCGCATCGTCACGTGAGGGCAGTGCCGGCGCGTGCTGTGAATTTTAAATAAACCACTTTCTTTATGGTCAATAAACAAGATGAAGCATCTCTCTATTAAAACAACGAAATCTAGCAAGATTAGGGGGTTATTCACTAAATGCCAAATGTCACAAACTACAATTCGTCTATTCACCAAATACAGGCAAAATATGGTGCATTTTGGCAGCACAGAAATTGCCCCAGTGTTTTCTATTCACCAAATTGCACCAAAAAGACCAGATTTTTGGTGTTCCAATTCGACAGCAAATCCTAGTTTTCAATGTAAAAAGTAATGTCTTTAATTATATTTTAAGACCATTTATTCTTTTTTATTTTACAAGACGTTTTTGGATGTTATTTTTTAGACGTTTATATTTTTAAGAGACTTTAGTAACAGACCTTTTTATTATTTTACAAAGCACCGTTTTTATACTAGAGATTTTACATTTGTGTAGATTTAGGCTAGCGGCAGACGAGTGCACTATGTGCACCTGTACGGACGAGCCTAGCCACACGCTGTAGCGTGCACATGAATTGCATGCATTACAGCAGACATGCTGAAAGCCTCCACTGCCAAAACGCTACACCGCGCGTTCGATGGGGCTGCTAACTGCACTCAGGGAAGCGCCACATGGGCACCAGAGTGGAAGGAACATCCACTCTCACGACATTTCTTCCACTCTGAAAAACACCTGTCTGACCCCGGCCTTATCCTATTACATAGCTCAAAATTTGCACTCGCCTGCTAGCATTTGGCAACTGGAAATGCAGCCGCAGGCAGCACAATAAATTATTTTGAGCTGCCTGCATTGCATATTCTGGGGGTGGCTGTTTTTTTAGGTGCTGCCAGAGAATGCAAGATGGTGGCTGGCGGCCCCCTCTGATGAAGGCAGAAAGGGCACGCTGGACGCCTTGTCCTGGTGATTCTCATCTGGTCCCTCGCTCTGCTCACACTAGGGTCTAGGTATACATGTATCTGAAGTGATTGTGGAGAAGATAAAATGCACTAAGTATCTTAAAAGTTGCGCAGTTACACTTAAATATTTTGTTTTCATCCCCATTGATGTAAAACACTTATTTTCCTTTAAAGAGGGTGTGTGTTTGGAGGCGGGGGGGGGGGGGTTGGGCAACTGGTGGCAAGCAACTCCTAAAGGCATGGCTAGCAGCTCGGGATTTGAAATTTTGAGTCCTGACCTATTAGAATAAGACTTGCTTTTTATTTTTCACTCAGCACTTTTCACTCGTCTGACAACGGCATCAGCGACCATTTCAGTAAAATACAGTGAACATTTATCAAATACTATGAATTCTTTTATTTGATGAAACGGAATCAAGAGCTGTGACAAAACGATTCCAGTGCAGTGTGAATAGATGCTTTGTCACAGCACTATGCAGAGGCCGTTTTCTGAGACAGGCCCAGAAGGTTGTGGGTTTATGCTGTAGGGAATTACGCTAAACATGATCGCCAGTTAATCGTTTTGTAATCCACAGCGTGTCCAGGGATGAGCCTCTTCCATGCACACCAACCCCACAGGGCACCACCCTGACCTAGACCACAGCTGGCAAGCCTTGTCAGCACCAAATGATTTGAAACTACATGTTCAACAATAACTAGCCAGCCTTATAGCCGCCAGAGCATCATGGGACATGTAGTTTCAAAACATCTGGGACACAAAGGTTACCATCACTGCCCTAGGCCAATTTTTTAGTTCCAAAACATCGGCAATGCTATCTCCCACAGGACTCAGCTACCCCAAGTGAGCATTATGGGAGATGTAGTTCTAAAAACATCATCTGGGAGGGCCAAGTTTGAGAAGAGAGATTCTCATTGTGTAATGTACATGGATCAGGGTGAGGTGTCAATCCTTAATTATAGCAGGATTTAGGCCTGAAGGGCCAAAATGCTGCCTTTAGCCAAACTTTATGTACACCACGAGAGACTGATTTTCATGGAATTGTTACTAGTTAGCGCAAAGTTATGTCTTATATTTGTACCCAGCTATCGGAAGGGGCAGGTTATGGTAAAGCCTGGCCTTTCTGCTCGCAGGGATTTTAATCTGGCACCGAAACAAGACTCCAAAAGCCAAGGAAAGACTAAAGGAGACAGTTCTCAGTGCAAAAGGTGTAACATCCATCCTAACACCCAAAGCTTAACACACACACAGGAAATGATTACGTGTCAGATTCGAGATTTTATTGAATCATCCTAGATAAAAAGGCTAGGCACCAGCAGCTTCTCCATCACAGCAGAGAGATCCGAACCTGAAAGAGATCAAGACATGGATTAGAGCAAAGGAATCAGCTACACATGCATTACAGCATCTGTGTCACAAGGGTCAGCGACTCCAGGTGTTTCAAAGCTACATCTCCCATGATGCTCAGCCAATCATTAGGTCTTGCACCATTGAGATTTAATTACAAAACAAATTGAGGGTTGAGGTAGCCGACCCCTGCCTTAATGTCTCCTTCAGGTTGTAGAGGGTCATCGCTTAACTTCAGTAGCAGAACTGGACAAAAGGTATCATCATTAGGAGACGCAGACACCAGGCCACATGGAAACAACTTACTGCAAGATGCATGTTCAGCGAATCATCCCCATCTCCTCCATGCAGATCCCTCAGCACTACGACATGTCTGGAATAGAAAGGCTGTATAAAACTAGATGTCACAGCAACAGCGATCACTACACGTTATTTGGGTCTGAGCATTGACAGAAGGGCAGTCAGATCTGCCAGGTTTCCCTGGAAGCATAATTTATTCATGCCATTGGGCAGTGCACAAAAGATGCCACCTGCATCATGAATAATCCATACACTGCGAAACAAACTCACAGGTGATCTGCCTTGATTTTGTTCCTGCAGCATATGAATGGTACATGTTGCAGGGCAGCACTTTCCCAGTAAAACCCATCCGGGAAGTCATGGCTGATCTGGCGAGCCCAAAGCCACAGGCATGGGGTGCATAGGGTGGGAGCCACATGCTGAGGTGGGGGAGGGGTCAGGCCAGCGGATTCCAGGACCAGAAATACAGCAGGTGAAAGGCTCAGATCTCCCTCAGATCCACCGATCTCATCTCTTGCCAATCAGTAGCAGAACTGGACAAAGATTTCATCATTGGAAGATCTTGGATCACGTGATCCTTTAACCCACTGCGTGCTGGAAGGAAGGGGGAGTCACCGCCATGAGGTCACCCACCAAATCTGGGCAGCAGCATAGAGTGTGAGCTCTGGGATTAAGGTGACGGAATAGAGTGAGAGCTCTTGGGCCCAGCGTTGCGCTCACCTGTCTGCAGGCTCTCTGCTCACTCAGGGGCCCCGGAACCTGTGGAAGATAAAAGACAGATTAGGTGGGGGAAGGGCTCTGAAGTCTCTGGGAGGGGGGGCGGGGGAGCACTCAGTTCTCCAAGGTTTATCCACACAAACATTCAGGGTTTTACAGCAAAATAAATTTCATCATCTGTGCCCAGCCTGTAACACCCGGGGGGGGGGGCAGGGCCCCAACTCACCCGAGGAAGCCGCCTCACAGGGCCGGGGAATCAGGCGCCTCACACGGGACGCCACGAAGGCTCCAGCTCAGACCAGGCTCGGGTCCCCGCCGAGTTACCCGGGAGCAGCCCTATCCGCCTCACAAAGCGTGAGCACCCGCCGACCCATCTCCAGCACCGAACCTCCACACAGCCCGGCGCCTCAGAGAAAGAGAGCGGGAAGAGACGGGCGCTGCCTTATATAGCGCCGCTAAATCCCGCGAGACTTCCAGGGCGCAGAGCGACTCCCACGCGCCACTCCCCTGGAAGTGACGTCTAATAGATGCTGCCGCTGCTGCTCCTGGCGGAAGAGGCACCGCTCGGCGCGAGAGGTTCCCACATGTGCCAGAACACCGATAGTGTCAAAGTCATCACGTGTTCGCAAAACCCACACTCAATACATTAGTCCCGCAGAGCACGCCGGGACGGACTTTGATTCTGTGGGGGTCTAAGGCTGGGGTCAGACGAGCGTGATTTCTACGGACTGTACGTCCGTGCAGTACGGACATCGTCAGTACGGATGACGCAGTAGTGGTCACACAGTCCGTTTTTTCACTGAAGTTATTTTTTGACGGATGTAGGAGGGAAAAATAAATTACAATGAAAAAACATTCTGTCCGTCAAAAATGCTGGACGTATAAATGCTGGACGTATAAATGCTGGACGTATAAATGCTGGACGTATAAATGCTGGACGTGTAAATGCTGGACGTATAAATGCTGGACGTATAAATGCTGGACGTATAAATGCTGGACGTGTAAATGCTGGACGTATAAATGCTGGACGTGTAAATGCTGGACGTGTAAATGCCGTCCGTCTGACCATGCTCCATCACTCACACACAAAGCTATGCAGACGTTGTGGACGTGGCGCACTCCGCACGTCCGTTCTAGCAGTATTACGTTCTTGCCTAACCTGCGTCCGTTTGCAGCGTCCGTCATGCGTCCGCAGTTCAGTGCGGACATACTTCATGTGTCAGGCTCCAATGGGCTTCCTGTCATGCTATCACGGACGTACTTTTAGGCGCAATCACGGACGTGAACACTACGCTCGTCTGACCCCAGCCTTAGTATGCCTGATCCGTCATGGGGGGGCGCAGTGTATTTTATCCATCATGCAGGCAAGACCCCCCCCCCCCAAAGCATCACAGTGACTTAGAATTCATTAAAGCAATAAAACCCCCGAGAGCCTCATTTAGTTATTTTCAATTTGAATGTGACAAAGAAATCAGGATGTCAACACAACAAGCCATTTCCAGGCAAGTGGATCAGGATCACCTTACAGAGTGTGCACCTCAGTGTACTGACAAATCAGCGCTCAGTGATATATATATATATCTGACAATACCCACCAATAAATACAAGAGCAGAAACCGCGAGGAGCTCTCCAGCTGCAATCTCGAAGAAAGAACAAACAGAATGGGGTCCATGCACAAAGCACCCATATTGAATGCCGTTTCATTACCTTTCAGTTCTGCAATTACATTCTGCCAAAAACACAGTGCGTTCCCTATGCGCCGAACGGTCACCATATTTTGAAGAAGCCACCAAAGCAGCTATAGAACAATGGAGAAATGTGCCGAAAATGCCTCTGTGAAGTCTAACGCAAAAAAAGTCTATTGTAAGTGCTTTTCCATTTTGCGCGAGAGCAGAATCGTGTGACCGGCCCTGTTGTTACCGGAATCCACTAGGTTCACTCGGGACGAGGCCGGACCGGACACGAGCAAGGATTGTCGGGACACGAGTCTCTTCAGGAAAGGCAAACTTTATTGTGACGTCACAGAAGATGCTCAGACAGGATTGAATCGCAAAGACTGAGCCCCGAGTTCACCCCGACAAGGGGTCTTATACCCCAAATACATAATTAGGTACATCCCAATTAACCCACCTCCCGGTGACACCAGCCCACCCCACATGGGTTAATACCTCCCTTAGTCTAATACAAAGACATTCCATTAAATTGGCCGTAAATTGGCAAACTTCATGTTAGTTTTGACAGATCATGATTAGTTACTACATTCAATCCGGGCTCTGCTCGCCTCCCTAACGCCTGTGTTCATTTGTTGCAGGTAGCACTTGGTCTATCTTCTATGCTTCCCTTTGTCTTGCTGGGGCCTCTGTGACCTTGATGTATCCACTTCTCATTCTATCCCTTCGTGCCAGGAACAGCCTCGATCTTTCTCAGGTTTTAATTGCTTTTCTGCTAATCTAACACATTCCTAAATTTCTACGTATGCTTCATTCTAGTTTCAGCTAAAACCTACCTAGTTATTTTCAAGTGAACCAATATTCTGAACAAGATGGCCGCCTGGCTTATAATGGCGGCCAGCTTCCAGCCTGAGTCCACTTCACTGTAGCAGCATCAGAACGCTGTGCCGGGCGCCGGTAAAGCACGTCGGTATTGGCGCACCTAGTGCACTCGTCTGACACCAACCTGAACTAATAATTTTGTAAAAACGTGTCGGGGGGGGGGGGTGAATAATTCTTTAAAATAAATAATGTTTAACCTTTTTTAAAAATACAAATATAAAAAAAGAAGTCTTTTATTAATGTGTTTTGCAAAAAATAAATGTTCTTTCAAAAAAAAAGTTGAGAGATGCACCATTTATTACACATTCGATTTGCCTGTTTAAACCTGACAAAGTGAAACACCAAAAAAAAATCTGGACGGAATTTAGGTGCAATTCAGGGTTCTGAATTTTAGGTGCGAATAAACAAATTGGCCTGAAGTTGCAGATGTGGTGAAATTCCCCATTCTGTGGCAAATTGAGGTTAGTGAAGGACTTCCAAAGCTCTTCATAATTAATCAACATATTCCAGAGCCACAATAGACCGGGCTCTGTGTTATCCTGTTTCCGGGCCAGATAAGAGCAGTGCCATCCTCTAGGTAGGGTGTAGTTTTGGCAGCCCTCCCATCCTATAAACCAAAGATTTCAGCCAGGTTTGCACTCAGGCTCACCTGTAGCACATATTCAGTTAAGTGTCCAACCCTCTATGGTGTTTTTTGTTTATGGTATATACTTCTAGACACCCACCTGTAGCAACATGAGAAGCAGAGCATCGGGCCAGCTCCTCACCTCCAGATACTACACATTGCTTTCAATGGAAGGGATGTGCGTCTATTGTAAACACGACGATATCTGACAGGTGAACTGCAGAAACAATAAATGTGACAAGAGGTGGTCAAAGGGCCTGTGTCACCATCTTGAACCTAACATGTTCGTAGAAGCAGACTGGGTCTTTACCGTGAGTTCTGAGCCAGAATTCATCAAACCGGCTCCTACAGACAGACAATATAAAGCTGTGACTAACAAAAATCCCCCGTGTCACAGATGCACACTACTGTAACTTTCTCTCTGGCCTTAAGAGATCCCAGATTATCCTTCTGCAGTCAGTAATGAACGCCTGTGCCATGCTCATCCACCTCATCGCCCGCACCTCACCCCTTTGTCAATCTCTACACTGGCTTCCTTTAGAATCCAATTACCAAATTTTCCTATCCGGTGACTGAAAGTTTGGATTTTGATAAAGACTTGCAGGCGAGTATTTGCTTATCTCTTCTTTATTCAACTCACAGCAGCAAAAGAATTCAACAAAAAAATAATAATAAACACCTAACATCCCAACATGGGAGTATCACTTCCCTCAGACCCTGGCCACCCCCTCCTCCCAGTCCATAGGGGGGGGGGGGCGTGGTTGGAGCATCATTTCTTCTTTATAGCGCTCCGAACAGCTCAACAGAACTCGATCAAACACAGTAGGGTCTTCAGGGAAGGCAGGAAATCAAGAAAACATCTGACTAGCGGCTCAATGCCCTGAAAGGAAACAAACACAAAAGCCAGGTCAGCACCGCGGGAAGACTAATCGTCCCCGACACACGACATGCATATCCAAGTACTCAGTAAGCGTGACAGTACGGGGGCGCCCCAGTCCCCATTAAAATAACAACCAGTATATGGAGAACGAAGCGTCCATAACTCCCACAACGGGCGGGAGAGGCGGGAAATACTCGCCTCTGAGTCTTTATTAAAATCCAAACTTTCCGTCACCGGATAGGAAAATTCGGTAATTTTAAAGACACGACTCGCAGGCTCCTATGTGCTTGTTCAACGCAACAAATCCTCCGACCAATGCGGAACCTGACAAAAATAGAAGGTGTGGAAAGTCGATTCTCTTGTCCAATCCGCCGCCTTCATAATATCCTTCAAACGACAACCAACCGCATAAGCCTTGGACGCAGCCGCGCCCCAGATGGAGTGTGTCCCGAAGTGGGAAGTGTTAACACCAGCCAAAGACAACAGCCACCGAACCCACTGTGCTAGAGTGGAGGTGGACACCGGAGCGTGAGGGGAGCGAAAGGACACGAATAATGGCGAAGCCGTGGCCGTCCTCAGCGATCCTGTACGCGACTCCTAAATCCTTAAACACCGGACTGGACACAACAACGGCTCCGACGGGAATGCGGGATAGAAAACCGATGAGAGGGACGTGTTGGTCCTACGGGACACATCAAAATAAACCCCCTCCGGGACGGATCTGGAAATCCAGCGCCCTCACGTCACTGACTCGTTTGCACAAAATCAAACACAATAGCACCAGCAGCTTGGCGGACAATTATCGTAATGATAGACCCTCGTTATCCGGCCAAGAGTGCAGAAACAACAAAACCACCGTATCATCCCAGGTAGAGGTGTATCTGGGCATGGGAGGATGGGAAAGTCTGACCCCTTTCAACAGACGGCAAACCAAGGGGTGACGTTATTATTATTCTTTATTTATAAAGCGCCAGCATATTCCGCAGCGCTGTACAATAAGCACAGTATAGACAGGGTTACAATACATTGAACAACATTTGACAAACAGTACAGGAGGAGATGAGGGCCCTATTCCCGTAGGAACTCACAATCTAGGAGGGTTGGGGTTGGAAACAGGAGGAGAGGACTGTAAGGTGAGAGTGATTGATGGTTGTGTCAGTGAGTCGGGGGGTCGGCTTCCCTAAATAGGAATGTTTTAAGGGAGCGTTTGAAGGAAGAGAAGTTAGGGGAAAGTCTGACAGTACGAGGGAGAGCGTTCCAGAGAGTGGGGGCTGCGCGTGAGAAATCCTGCAGTGTGTCATGGGAAGAGGTGATGCGGGGAGAAGCTAGGCGCAGGTCACTGTTTGACCTTAGGGAGCGGGCTGGGGTGTATTTGGTGATTAGTGAGGACAGGTAGTGGGGAGCTGAGTTAGTGAGGGTTTTGTAGGTAAGGATAAGGATTTTGAACTTAATTCTGCAGTGGATGGGGAGCCAGTGAAGGGACTCGCAGAGGGGAGCGGCAGAGACAGAGCGGCGGGTGAGGTGAATTAGCCTGGCGGAGGCGTTCAGGATGGATTGTAGGGGGGAGAGGCGGGACAGAGGGAGGCCAGATAAGAGATTATTGCAATAGTCGAGTCGGGAGATTACCAGGGCGTGTATGAGTTGTTTTGTGGCGACAGCGGTAAGAAATGGCCGAATTCTGGAAATATTACGCAGTTGGTATCGGCAGGAGGAGGAAAGAGACTTGATGTGGGGGATGAAGGAAAGAGCAGAGTCAAGTGTAACTCCAAGGCAGCGCACTTGGTTTGATGGGGAGATGGTGATACCCTCCACTGTGATAGAGAAGTCAGGAGGTGGGGAGGCATTGGAGGGAGGAATAAGTAGGAGTTCAGTCTTGAACTCAGACCAGAATGCTGTCAAACCCGACATGGCCAGCCAAGATAGCAGATTGGTAAACATTAACAGTCCTTAAATCCAAACCCCCGTCAAATTATGAGGCCAGGAAATCCAGAACGGATCCTAAAGGAGCCGAAATGGAATCCTGACCCCGTCCCACGCACCAACGGTGCCATCCATCCCAGGCGGAACGGTATGCAGTCCTGGTACCCGGAGCCCAGGCGAGTTGGAGCAGCCTCGCAGCTGATTCCAAAAGCTCAGACCGTTGCCAGGCGAACCTGAAACAAGCCAAGCCATCAGAGGCAGCCGACCCTCCAGTAGCAGCAGGTGAGGGAGGCCGCACGGGTCCAGGAGCAGGTCCCGAGACCAAGGCAGGAGCCGCAGCGTTTCCACGGACAATTCCAACAACGTCAGGAACCACGGTTGCAGCGACCACCATGGCGCGATGAGGACCAACTCCGACGGGGACAAGCGAAGTTTGCATAGCACGGAGCCGAGCAGTCGGAACGGCGGAAAGGCGTAGAGGCAAGCCGTCAGCCAATTCTGTAGGAGTGCGTCTGTCGCCTCCGGGTCCGGTGTCCAGCTGAAAAACCTCTGACAGTTCAGCCGAGACGCGAACAAGTCCACCAGCAGCGGACCCCATAAGCCGTTGAGAGCGTCAAAGACCGATGGAAGAAGCTTCCAATCCCCCGATTCTTTGAAGTTGCAGGAGTTCCAATCCGCCACGGTGTTGTGTAGCCCCGGCAGGAATTGGGCCCTCACATTACAGGCCTCGGGGGGTAGGCAAAATTCCCACAGGCGCGTAGCCATGGTCGTCAGAGCCAGCGATCTGGGACCCCCCAAGGCGTTTATGTACCGCACCGCCAGAAAGTTGTCTAGGCGTAGTAGGACCGTCCGATGTACGGTGTTGCGTATGAAGCAACGAAGGGCAAATAAGGCTGCCAGGAGTTCCAGCGAATTTATATGCGGCTCTGTTTCCTCCGTCGACCAACGACCCCCCGTTTCCAACAGACCGCACCGGGCCCCCCAGCACAGACGACTGGCGTCTGACTCGAACACCATCATGTGCACTGGGTCTACCACTGGGCGGGAGTTCCACTCCGACCAACCGGCTGACCACCAATGCAGATCTAGGATCGCGTCGTCCGAGAGGTGAACCAGGTCCCGGTAGGCCATGCCTTTCTGGAGAGAACGGGCCGTCAATCGCTGGAGGGCCCGATAGTGGAGAGGAGCCGGGAGAACTGCCAGATGTGTGGCTGCCAGAAGACCAAACACTCGAGCTAGAGACCGAAGAGTCGTCGATTCGACCCTCAACAAGGAGCCGACCTCCTTCCGGATGGACTTCACCTTGGAGTCAGGGATACTGAGTGTCATGGATCGTGAGTCCAGAGTGAAACCCAGGAACTCCAGTCGCTGGGTAGGGGTCAGCAGAGATTTGTCCTCGTTGATGAGGAACCCCAGATCCTGTAGGAGGGACACCGTCCACGAAACGTGGAGGGACGTCAGAGATCGTGAAGTCGACATAATCAGTATGTCGTCTCGGTATACGACCAGCCGCACCCCCCGGGACCGAAGGTGGGCCATAACCGGTTTCATCAGCTTCGTGAAGCACCACGGAGCAGACGACAGGCCGAATGGGAGGCATCTGAAGCGCCAAAGCTTTCCGTCCAATGGAAAGCACAGGTAGTCGCGACACTCCACCGCCATCGGAACGGACAGATATGCATCTTTGAGAACCGGCTTCGCGAGCCAGTCCCTCGGACGCAGCAAGTCTCTCATAGTGTGCACTCCTTCCATAGTGTGCACTCCTTCTTGGTGACCAGGAAGAGGTTGCTGGTGAATTTTGGGGAGGACCCTGACACCATCTCTATCGCGGCTTTCCTTACCAGGGTTCGGACCTCGGACCGGACCAGAAGCATCTGATCGGCGGAGAAGTGCAGCTGCGGAGGCGGGTGGTTGCGCGGGGGGGCGCGCAGCAAAGTCGATTACATACCCCCTGATCGCTTGGAACACCCAGGGATCTGTGGAGATATGAGCCCACGCCTCGGGAAAGAGTCCTAGACGACCCCCTACCAGGATCGAGTGATCCGGAAACAAATGTGGAAGGCTTACCTGGCGGGCGT
The DNA here is from genome assembly GCA_009667805.1 of Leptobrachium leishanense. Lineage (NCBI taxonomy): Eukaryota > Metazoa > Chordata > Amphibia > Anura > Megophryidae > Leptobrachium > Leptobrachium leishanense. Next base: position 8,637,387 of record CM019070.1, read on the forward strand.
CGTGGATAGCCGGATCCTCTAAGCTCGGTAGCCGGCGGCCACGCCAGCAACCTGCTCGGAACTGGTATGGAGGCCCGATGGAACCAGACTCCTGGGTTTCTGATGAGGGCCGGACGGGGCCTTTCGAATTGCGGGAAGGACCCGCTCTGCTGGCAGCACGACCCCGGTAGTTGCCGGCTCTCCCAAAAAACACATTTGGGACCAAAGACCTTTTTAATGGAGGTCTCGACTTTTTGCAGGTTGGTGAAGGTCCCTGCGTACTTCCCTAGATTTTTGATAAAAGCTTCCCCAAACAAAAGGCCTTGGGCTTCACTAGCCATATCCTTGCTGGCCATAGTGGTCAGTTGGGGGCCCATTTTTAACAGGATCGATTTTCTGCGTTCAGCGGCCAGTGCCGTATTAGCAGCCCCCAGTAGGCATAAGCAGCGTTGGACCCAATCCACAACCATGCCCGAATCCATGATAGCGCCCTGGAGACGGGCTTCCTCCGCCACGTCAAAGAGGTGGACTAGCGGGGCCGTCACGTCCAGCACTTTGTCCTCGCATGCTCTAAAAGCGTGGTCAATGCCCCGTTTCCGAGAACACCCTTTGGTGGTGATGTATTTCTGGAAGTCCAGATCTATCTCGGGGTAATACAGGTTTTCCCTGCGGTGGTTGGTCGTGGGCACTCCGCTCTTACAGTTGTGTTCAAAATTATTCAACCCCCAATGCTGTAAAGGGTTTTAGGGAATTTAGTGACATTTGTAATTGTATTCAGAATGAAATCCCACAAGGACTTGTTAAAGAACCATATGCAACTAAAATGACATCAATTGGTTTTGTAATACAGTAGTAAATGTTTCTTTTGTGAATTCTTCATTGACACAATTATTCAACCCCTTAAAGACTACCACTCTGAAGAACAGAGGTTCATTCAAGTGTTTTCAATCAGGTATTGAAAACACCTGTGGATGTCACGGAGCAGCAATAAAGCATAATAAGCACCAATTAGGCAGCTTTAAAATGACTGTGATACTCAGCTCCTTCTAGACATTTACTGGTGTGGTTACAAACATGGTGAAGTCAAGAGAATGGTCCAGGAAGACAAGAGAAGAGGTGATTACTCTTCACAGGAAGGGCAATGGCTATAAGAAGATTGCAAAGATGTTAACATACCAAGAGAGACCATAGGAAGCATCATTCGCAAATTCAAGGCAAAGGGCACTGTTGAAACGCTACCTGGTCGTGGCAGAAAGATGCTGACTTCGACTGCTGTGCGCTACCTGAAGCGTAGAGTGGAGAAAAGTCCCCGTGTGACTGCTGAGGAACTGAGAAAAGATTTGTCAGATGTGGGTACTGAAGTTTCAGCTCAGACAATACGGCACACACTGTGTAATGAAGGCCTCCATGCCAGAACTCCCAGGCGCACCCCCTTGCTGTCTCCAAAGAATAAGAAGAGTCGACTGCAGTATGCCAAAAGTCATGTGGACAAACCACAGAAGTTTTGGGATAGTGTTCTGTGGACTGATGAAACAAAATTAGAGCTGTTTGGGCCCATGGATCAACGCTATGTTTGGAGGAGGAAGAACAAGGCCTATGAAGAAAAGAACACCTTGCCTACTGTGAAGCATGGCGGGGGGTCAATCATGCTTTGGGGCTGTTTTGCTTCTGCAGGTACAGGGAAGCTTCAGCGTGTGCAAGGTACCATGAATTCTCTTCAGTACCAGGAGATATTGGATGACAATGTGATGCAGTCTGTCACAAACCTGAGGCTTGGGAGACGTTGGACCTTTCAACAGGACAATGATCCCAAGCATACCTCCAAGTCCACTAGACCATGGTTGCAGATTAAAGGCTGGAACATTTTGGAGTGGCCATCGCAGTCACCTGACTTAAATCCCATTGAGAACCTCTGGTGGGACTTAAAGAAAGCAGTTGCAGTGCGCAAGCCTAAGAATGTGACTGAACTGGAGGCTTTTGCCCAATGACGAATGGGTGAAGATACCCATAGATCGCTGCAAGACACTTGTGTCAAGCTATGCTTCACGTTTAAAAGCTGTTAGTACTTATAACTGTAAAAGGATGTTGTACTAAGATTGAATGTCACTTGGGGGTTGAATAAAACTGATAATGATGTGAGCACAGAAAAGACATTTGTGGTTATTTCATTATAAATGTTATGTTATATTTGTCTGACCTACACGTGCCTCTTTGATTTAATTGTAAGCAAGATGACTGAATGATCAAAATCAATGTCAAACTGGCCAAAACACTCAATTTCAGTGGGGGTTGAATAATTTTGAACACAACTGTAGATTGGCCTGGGTTTCCCGATCCATGGGAAGACGCAGATGTGCATCCACCCATTTTTCGACGTGTGGTTGTGGAGTCCACGCCATGGATCGGGGGTTAGCGACCTGCACGGGGGTCGAACATGAGCTGGCCCTGTGGGTCCCGGATAATAACTGCGGTAGAATTGCGCCTGGGAGTGTATGGCTTCTCATCGGCCATCAGGTCGGAATCCTCGGGTGCGTGAAGCTCGATGGCTTCGATATCCTCCCATGGAGTCGCTGTACACTGGGAGTAAGCTACGGCCCGTGGGCTTGAGCTTTTTATCAGACCGCTTTATGCACCTCGCGGTCAGAGGCTCTTTTACGCAAGACGTACTCGCCATCATCATAGGGCAGTGCTGCGGGGTTGCCATCCCCTCTAGGAGCAAAATCACCATGCCGTACAACGGCCAGAGTCAGGTTCATATGGGGTCGCTGAGCGGGAAGATGCTACCGACTCACAAAATTGGGCGGAGTGGTGGGGGCCCCATGGAAGTGAATGGGAACTAGAGGATGGTCCGTGTAAGGGGCCAGCGTCTAAAGTGTCCTTAAAGCGATGATACCGCCGAGGCCACGGTGTCCGCTATTGTTGAGCGCAGCGCGGCCTCCATTGCCGCAAATCGTGCCTTCGATTTCAAGTGGCGGCGTGGGGGGGGGGGGGAACCTTGTGGTTGAGGGTCCCCCGAGGCCGAGCATTGGGAACTGGCGGCGGATTCAGACCTAGGCGAGGTCGAGCAGGAATCCAACGTGGGTTTTGAGAGGGACAACCTCAGGAACATTTACTCGCGTGGCTAAAATGGCGAAGGAAGAGCCGAAATGTGCAAGCGTGGGGACGCACGAGGCTCCGCCCCGCGATTACGTGGGCAAAGCGCAAAACCGGGAGCGGTGTGGAAGCGCAGTAATTCGTAACAGTCGAATGGAGTCGGGTGTTGGGATCGGTAGGGCAGGTGTGGGGCAGCTGGTGCAAGGGAGCGTAGAACGCTAGAGGAATAGTACCCACAACGCAGCGGTTACTCGTGCCGGAATCCGCGGGCAGCCCTAGGCACCAATCCCCGCGGTTAGAAGCCGGGTAGATCGGGCCCAGGAATGAAATCTGCAGAAATAGTCACTAACTCAAAACATACACATAAATTTTGCAGAGCGCAAAAATGGTATACTTCTCTCTGTGAGGAGCCGCAAAAGAGGGGGTGGCCAGGGTCTGAGGGAAGGGATACTCCTATGTTGGGATGTTAGGGGGTTTGTTTTTTTTTGTTGAATTCTTTTGCTGCTGTGAGTTGAATAAAGAAGAGATAAGCAAATACTCGCCTCCGAGTCGTGTCTTAAAATTCAAAATACTGATCACGTACAAAGCTCTCCAGAACCGCGCCACTGCCTACATCTCCCTTAAAGGCTAGGGTCAAACTAACGCATTTTTTCACATCCTCCGTAAGTGCATCCGAACACATGGACGTATTTTTTCACGGAAGACGCGAAAGCGGTCATACGATGCGCATTTTCGTGCGTGATTTTTTAACGGATCTTCCACCAAATGAGAAATAGGAGTAGAGTAACCAAATCAATTTGGACGTGATTTGGCCGGACATGGGCAGTGTGTGACATCTCCTAATCACGCACACAAGCAGCTATGCGGGCGCAGCGCACTGTCCATCAGTACTAGCGGTTCGACGTTCTCCGAAAAATGCGTTTGCTTGCGTGGCCGAACTGCCGTGCTTCGTATATTGGCCGTCATTTGCTGCTACTACGGCCGTAATAAAGTGCGGCAGCACGCGCGTTCGTCTGACCCCAGCCTTACAGGTACATCCTGCCCACTTCACTCTTCCAATAATCTGATGCTATCAGTTCCACGGACCCGCACCCCAACTCTCGCCTTCAAGACTTCTGAGCTGCCCCTTTCTATGGAACTCCCTCCCGAGAGACGGAGGGGGGGGGGTCTCTCCAATCCTTCAAGAAGTCTCTGAAAACACATTACTTTAGTGAAGCCCATATGCTCCCCAATACTACAGCTTCTCCATTTACCCTCACCCCACAGTGTAAGCTTGAGCAAGGTCCGTTCTCGCCTACTGTTCTATTTTGCCTCCCATTGTACAGCGCTAAGGAACTTGTTAGCACTTTTTATAAAGTGACAACTCCAGCACTGCTTATAGGGATCAGGACTTTCCTTTTAATTGGGACTAATCTCCCCCCCCCATCATGTTACCAATAACAACATCACAGCTGCAGCAATTTGCAGAAATCTTTGTATATAAGCATTTCATGGTCCTAGACCAGGCTTGCCAACCCCCCCCCCCCCAGATGTTTCCGAAATACAACATCCAGTCAGTCTATGTTCGGCCATTGCAAAGCGTAGGATAAATTCTAGTCTATCAACATATGGGGCACCAGGGTTTAAAAACGCTGCCTTTATAGCATGCGTCCCCTTTGTGAGGCGGGGGGAACTGGGGGCAGCGATGGGACACAAATCCGTCTGATGACCTCATGGGCCGTATCGCTGCAGAAAACATCTAGCATCAAGATTCAGATGGAGACCCGGCACGCAGATTGCTCGAGGCGTTGCGAGTACAGAAGACAAAGACACACAAAATCCATTGTTTTTAATAAAGATTTTTATTTTACGTGAATGTTTTTCGACCGGGTGTTTATTTGCCCTTTTTGGCCTTGATCTTCCTCAGGTAGAACTCCAGTTCTTTACCCTCCAGGACATAACCATCAGCTCTGCCGCACTGGCCAGGTCGGGATGCTATGCAAGCTGCAACACAAAAAAAAAAAAAAAAGGTGACGTCAGAGATATGCTACGAACGTATGAAAACATTAAGGCAAACTTAGGAGGAACACCAAGAGTTAACACTCCCTACCTGCACCCCCACCCATCCTGACACCCCAGTGTCCTTTATCAACCTTGAATCCAGCGCTAACTCCGCACTGGACAGGATCTGACTACCTCCATTTATGTAAAAAACAGTGGTTTGCGGCCAGAGGTATGTGTTTAGACCAGTGTTTCCCAAACCAGTCCTCAGGACCCATTGACAGGCCAGGTTTGCAGGATATGTGAAGCACAGGTGATCTGATTTGCTGCTCAGTGATTGCAGGATTCAGTCTGCTTATCCCAAAGTGACCTGCAAAATCTGGCCTGGTTGAGGGTCCCGAGGACAGATTTAGGAAACACTGGTTTAGACACTTCACTTTAGCATCCTGACAAGCCCATGCCTCTCAATGCAGCTCTGTACATGCACCACCTGAAGGCTGGTCATCACCGGCTGATTGACAGATGCACAGGTGGGGAAGAAATCCGCCTTCTGGGACACCCGACCACAAATGACCATTTTAAATTAAAAAGGGCGAGCATGCCTTTAGCAGATTAAGAATATACCAAACCTGATCTAGAGCCGGACACACAGCCCAGAAATAAACACGTTGCAAAACGTGTCGAAAGCAGAAGATGAGCGAGTCATCTCCAGTATTTACAACCAGAAAGTCTTCACGGGAAAAACAGCACAAGTTACACCAAAACCCAGCAGGAAAAGTACAGGGGCAAGAAATACTCCAAACCTCAAAATATAAAAACGGTTCTGGTGCTCCGTGTCCCTTTAAACCAGGAGTCAGCAACCTTAACTGCTCCAACTGTTTTGGAACTACACCTCCCATGATGCTCAGCCACTGGTTAGTGTGAATGAGCATCCAGAGAATTGTAGTTCAAAATATCTGGAGGGCCAAGGCTGACGCTCGCAGCTTCAACCCAAGCAGGTAACATTTCAATTTACTACACTCACACCCAAATAAATTATCCTGCACATCCATCGCCTGCGTCCAACCGTACCGCAATTACATGCATCAGGACGTCACTTTAACCAGCGATATGCTGACACCAAGAAGGGTTAACAGGATCTCAATTCATCGAATAGGGAAAAAAAAAAAAAAGTTCCTTTAGCCCATTCAGGGCACAACCAGGTCTGTCGTGCTCGATAGAAGCTCACCCCCCCCGGTCACGCTTTGTACCCAGCTTTCGGAAAAGGCAGGTCACAGCAGATCCTGGCCTTTCTGCAAGAAGGGAGTTACTCTAGCACTGGAATGAGACTCCGAAATCATGGAGAAGACCAAGGAGACACTTGGCAGTGCCGCAGGCGTTTCAAGGCCTATGGAAGTGAAATTCCCCTTATAAACAGATGTGGGAGCTCCCAATCTCCCTCCACAGAACCTGCATTGAGCAGGATCGTCCCTCGTCAGAGCAAGGCCGGCCGGCGCCAAGTCCAAATACTAGAAATACTGCAGCAAGTTATATTAAACCATTAGCAAAGAAAACCGTATAAATAGAGTAACTGATGATCAAGTGGCAGGAGCGCACCCCGTTACCATAAACATAGAAAAATGTGGTCAGATAAGAACCTTTCGGCCCATCTAGTCGCCCAATTACATGGATACTTTACCTGGATTTATCTTTTGTTTAGGATAGCCTTATGCCTATCCCACGCCTGCTTAAATTCAATTACTGTTTTGGCCTCTACCACTTCTACTGGAAGACTGTTCCATGTATCCACCACCCTCTCAGTAAAATAATGCTTCCTGATGTTACTTTTAAACCTTTGCCCCTCTAATCTAAGACTATGTCCTCTTGTTTTGCTACTTTGTTTCCTTTTAAATATACTCCCTTCCTCTACCTTGTGGATTCCCTTTACGTATTTAAATGTTTCTATCATATCTCCTCTGTCTCGTCTTTTTTCCAAGCTGTACATGTTAAGATCATTAAGCCTTTCCTGGTAACTTTACTCCTTCAAGCCATAAAGCATCAATGCAGAGCGGCCTGGATCTTCTAGAAGTTATGGCTGGATTAAATCAGCAGCAACCCCAGCCCTGAGGAGCGTTCAATACCTCAGCCGCTGCAAGTGCCAAGTTAGCAACTTGCCATTGAACGCCGTTCTGCGCTCAGCACTTGCAGCGACCCGAGGAGATGCGAGTAGCTGAGTGTGACGTAGTAAAGATGGCCGCCGCCATGAAGCAAGTAACAATTCAGTACGGCAATGTTAATTTTGAGGTTTTTGCTCAAAGCACAAAATATTTAACCCCCTGCACATATATTACAGCTCAATTATATATTGTTTCAGAAGTAAACAGTTTTTATTGAATAAACGTTATCATTTGTGGTGTGTGCGTACAAAACGGATTGTGCTGACTGCTTTTCTTTATCATATTTTGTCTGAGTCATACGAAAAACAATCTTAATAGTTTTGGGTAACACTGCGCCACAAACCCCGACTATTCAATAAAGGGAGATTATACACACACCTTACAGATTGTAATGTCCCGTGGGAACAGAGTGCTCCGATATTACGGTATTGTCATTGTTACGCCATGTCTGTTGCTCCAATATATCACGTATATTGTACGCTGCTGCAGAACATGCTGGCGCTATGAAAACCTAGTAATATCTTGGTACCCCCGATGCAAATTGAGAGACGCTTCAATATCACTGTCAGCTCCAGCTATAGATCGAGGTATAGGACGAGGTCTCCCCGATGGAATGAGTGAATACAATGCACCGCCCGTTTAGCTGTGTAAAGGGTTAATGATATGAGGTATGGCTGGGGTTTATTTCAGACTCCGGATCTAGCTTTACTTACACATCCAACACCAAAACCTATCAGACACCCCTCTAATGGAGGAGCCGCTCCCCGTCTGCGGGAAAACTCAAACTTGAGACACTGCAGCAAAACGTTAAAAAAAGGGCACACACTTTTTTTGGGGAAGGCCTTTTGGAGGTGATAGAACCCTGTGATTATATACAACAGCCAGTGTGCAGGGCGCCAGGTTTATGCAGGGAGATTGCGGTCATCTTTCTCAGAGTCACTGGTTTTGGTCAGTGATGTGTCACTTTGCAGGAGGAAACCTGTAGAAGACCCGGGAGGCGAAATGTCGAGGCAAAAGTAGGCCTTTACACTACCCCCCCCCCATGTGCCAGTGTTTTGTGTCACCACTGAGCAGAAGCAGGACAGGTTCCACTCACCGAGCAGCTTGCCCTGCTGGAACTGCTCCTCTAGCAAAGCGTTGATCTTTGCCGTCTTCTTCCTGTCCTCGTATTTTTTCTGTGTTTTCTTGGATCTCTTCTTGTTGAGGATCTCTTCCTCCTCGGGAGTCTGAAAGGTTTAAACAAAGCTGAGTGAGAAGCCGCCGGCGTCCAGGATCTCCAGGTTAACAACGGAAAGCAGGAACGCCAGGTTTAAATGACAGCAAATGCAGATTATTTTACAATCTCCTCCAAACTACGTATCCCATGTTGCCCAATTGTGTGAGAATGGAGACTCATGGGAAATGTAGTGCCAAAACATGTGGCGGGCAAGGTTTGCCGAGCTGTGTCCTAAAATCGTATATAAAGTAAAGTAATGCGGTCTGGAATACAGATATACTTTTTAAATTGTATCAGGTCATTAAAAGCACAGCCGTCATTAAACTACGGGGCGATGCCATCACGGTGAGAGCCTTGGCACAGCAGGGTAGTGCCCAGAGCTACTGGCATAAGGGAAACAATGGGGGCGCCCAGCAGGTAAAGACGCAGAATATCCCAAGGACTAAAGCCTGATGTGTAACACGTACGCAGTATTTCAGTAGAGCCTCTGCGGAGATGCTTAAAAAGGGCCGCGCTAAACACCAACAAGCGTGGCATATTTAGGAGGTCTCGGCAAGAGGTGTACGTCCTCTCCCACCCAGGTGTCCCGAATAACAAATGTGCGAAGAAGAGGCGAGTCAGCTGTCAATCAGCAATGTGGTTTAAATGACCCGCCTCTCGGGATCTCTAGGAGGTTCAGTATGCTGAGGTCACCGTCTCCTGGGCACACTCACATATACTGTAGCCACCCTCTTCAATGCCAGGTGCAGATGAGGGCACTGATGCTCAGGCCTGACAAGACGTATTGGCACACACCGGTAAAGCTAGCTCCTTCAAGGAGATTGCAGACGCCAATGTCCTCCCGTGCATTACGCCGCGGATTGCTGAGCGTTCGGAGAGGCTGCTCTTCCTCAGATATCACGTGATCATCGCTTTCCATTCAGTAGCAGAACTGGACAAAGGTATCATCACAGGAAGACGAGCCACACGCGCGCCGAGGAGAACCAGGCGCACGGCACCGGCAATACTTACCAACTTAGCTCCCTTCTTGCGTCCGAGCGGCAAAGCGTAGTGAGCCTCATACCACTGCCTGTAGGGGGTGCTGTCCACCAAGACAATGCAGTTCTTCACGAGGGTCTTGGTTCGGACCAGCTCGTTGTTTGATGCGTTGTACACAACGTCAATGATTCGGCTTTTGCGTGTGCAACCTGGAGAAAAAAAAACACAAACACCATAACATTAATACAAAATGCATAAAACGTCAACCCATCATCACTGTAACCCGCAACACTAAACAGACAGGAGTGCCGCCAGGTGCAGGAGCGCACGCTGCGATATGTGGGCGAATAATGAACGTGTATGGAGCATCAGAAAGTCAATGTCCCGGAGTCCATGGCTGGCCGTCACCTACAGATTCCAAACCTGGTGTGGGCATGAACAGGTTAAACTACAAGTTAAAAAGTCAGTTTTGCCGCAGTTTGACCCGAGGTCAGGGGCGGGGGCCCGCGGGCAGCGCATTCAGTGTAACTATGACTTGGCCTAGCACAGCGAGCTTCACAGAAAGCCCACGTAAGGTCAAAGTTTGTCATCAGTTGCGCTCAAAAACGTCAACCCTTCAGATGTCTTGGAACTAGATCTCCCATGATGCTCAGCTACTGATTACATTGACTGAGCATCAAGGGAACTGTAGTTGCTAAACATAGAGGGTGAATGTTGCCGACTCTTACGGCTTCCGCGTTAAACCCCGGCAGAAGAACCTTACTCACACTCAGACCCCCAGGAGAAGTTTCCGCCGTCCAACCTCAGAGCGCGATACTTCTTGTTTCCTCCACGAACTCTTACTGTGTGGATACGACGGGGACCGATCTGCAAGAACATCACAACGATCAGGTGCGTTAAAACGCACAGTAACGCGCGCTACATCCCTGCACAGCGACCGCTCAGTGTAACTATGACAAGCCTAACATCGGCAGGCCGCGAGACGACCATGACGGTCTGAGCAGCCTGCCTAAGGTCATCGTTTCATCATACGCATCGCCTCGAGGCCAGAGCACCACATGCTCACTGAACGAGGAGTGAACCCCCCCCCGAGGTAATGAGGCCTTAACCCCCCCCCCCCCAGCACATGATTCTTCTGCCAGGCCTCGGCGCTGACCCAGCAGGAGGATCGGACGGTTCTATGATGTATCCAGTACGTGTGTCATATTATAATCACCCGCACCTCTATATAACACCCCCCCGCATGCACCTCTATTTAACACCCCCCGCATGCACCTCTATATAACACCCCCCCGCATGCACCTCTATATAACACCCCCCCGCATGCACCTCTATATAACACCCCCCGCATGCACCTCTATATAACACCCCCCGCATGCACCTCTATATAACACCCCCCCGCATGCACCTCTATATAACACCCCCCCGCATGCACCTCTATATAACACCCCCCTGCATGCACCTCTATATAACACCCCCCCGCATGCACCTCTATATAACACCCCCCGCATGCACCTCTATATAACCCCCCCCCGCATGCACCTCTATATAACACCCCCCCGCATGCACCTCTATATAACACCCCCCCGCATGCACCTCTATATAACACCCCCCGCATGCACCTCTATATAACACCCCCCCATGCACCTCTATATAACACCCCCCCAATGCACCTCTATATAACACCCCCCATGCACCTCTATATAACACCCCCCCCCCCCCATGCACCTCTATATAACACCCCCCATGCACCTCTATATAACACCCCCCCCATGCACCTCTATATAACACCCCCCCATGCACAAACCTGCACCTCTATATAACACCCCCCATACCCGCACCTGACATATCCCAGCCGGGCTGAGCGGTTGGCGTCACTGTACCTTGGTGTTGGCAGCGGGGCGGCCCAGCTCATACTTCCTCTTCTTGTGGTACGGCTTCCTCTTGCCCCCGGTCTTGCGGCGCTTGTGCCAGTTATCCCTTGAGATACCTGAATACAGTAGAGTATTGAGCACCCCCTCCATATAAAACACACAGCCAGGCACCCCCTCCATATAAAACACACAGCCAGGCACCCCCTCCATATAAAACACACAGCCAGGCACCCCCTCCATATAAAACACACAGCCAGGCACCCCCTCCATATAAAAACACACAGCCAGGCACCCCTCCATATAAAACACACAGCCAGGCACCCCTCCATATAAACACACAGCCAGGCACCCCCTCCATATAAAAACACACAGCCAGGCACCCCCTCCATATAAAACACACAGCCAGGCACCCCCTCCATATAAAACACACACAGCCAGGCACCCCCTCCATATAAAAACACACAGCCAGGCACCCCCTCCATATAAACACACAGCCAGGCACCCCCTCCATATAAAAACACACAGCCAGGCACCCCCTCCATATAAACACACAGCCAGGCACCCCCTCCATATAAAAACACACAGCCAGGCACCCCCTCCATATAAAAACACACAGCCAGGCACCCCCTCCATATAAAACACACAGCCAGGCACCCCCTCCATATAAAATACACAGCCAGGCACCCCCTCCATATAAAATACACAGCCAGGCACCCCCTCCATATAAAACACACAGCCAGGCACCCCCTCCATATAAAATACACAGCCAGGCACCCCCTCCATATAAAATACACAGCCAGGCACCCCCTCCATATAAACATACACAGCCAGGCACCCCCTCCATATAAAAACCACAGCCAGGCACCCCCTCCATATAAAATACACAGCCAGGCACCCCTCCATATAAAATACACAGCCAGGCACCCCCTCCCTATAAAATACACAGCCAGGCACCCCTCCATATAAAAACACACAGCCAGGCACCCCCTCCATATAAAACACACACAGCCAGGCACCCCCTCCATATAAAACACACAGCCAGGCACCCCCTCCATATAAACACACAGCCAGGCACCCCTCCATATAAAAACACACAGCCAGGCACCCCCTCCATATAAAAACACACAGCCAGGCACCCCCTCCATATAAAACACACAGCCAGGCACCCCCTCCATATAAAACACACAGCCAGGCACCCCCTCCATATAAACACACAGCCAGGCACCCCCTCCATATAAAAACACACAGCCAGGCACCCCCTCCATATAAACACACAGCCAGGCACCCCCTCATATAAAAACACACAGCCAGGCACCCCCCCATATAAAAACACACAGCCAGGCACCCCCTCCATATAAAACACACAGCCAGGCACCCCTCCATATAAAATACACAGCCAGGCACCCCCTCCATATAAAATACACAGCCAGGCACCCCCTCCATATATAAAACACACAGCCAGGCACCCCCTCCATATAAAATACACAGCCAGGCACCCCCTCCATATAAAATACACAGCCAGGCACCCCCTCCATATAAAATACACAGCCAGGCACCCCCTCCATATAAAACACACAGCCAGGCACCCCCTCCATATAAAACACACAGCCAGGCACCCCCATATAACACAGATTATGTGTAAAAACAATACTATTGCTTATCCCTGTATAACAGCCATTATATAGCTTACACCTCCATATAAAACACACAGCAATGTACCCCATATAAATCCCAGCCACGCACCCCCTTCTACAGAGTGCACCTCCATATAACACACACACACCATGCCTGTCCCTGTATAACACACATACAACATGCCTGTCCCTGTATAACACACACACACCATGCCTGTCCCTGTATAACACACACACACACCATGCCTGTCCCTGTATAACACACACACACCATGCCTGTCCCTGTATAACACACACACACACCACGCCTGTCCCTGTATAACACACACACACACCACGCCTGTCCCTGTATAACACACACACACACCACGCCTGTCCCTGTATAACACACACACACCATGCCTGTCCCTGTATAACACACACACCATGCCTGTCCCTGTATAACACACACACACCATGCCTGTCCCTGTATAACACACACACACCATGCCTGTCCCTGTATAACACACACACACCATGCCTGTCCCTGTATAACACACACACACCATGCCTGTCCCTGTATAACACACACACACCATGGCCTGTCCCTGTATAACACACACACACACCATGCCTGTCCCTGTATAACACACACACACCATGCCTGTCCCTGTATAACACACACACACCATGCCTGTCCCTGTATAACACACACACACCATGCCTGTCCCTGTATAACACACACACACCATGCCTGTCCCTGTATAACACACACACACCATGCCTGTCCCTGTATAACACACAACACCATGCCTGTCCCTGTATAACACACACACACCATGCCTGTCCCTGTATAAACCACACACACCATGCCTGTCCCTGTATAACACACACACACCATGCCTGTCCCTGTATAACACACATACAACATGCCTGTCCCTGTATAACACACACACACACCATGCCTGTCCCTGTATAACACACACACACCATGCCTGTCCCTGTATAACACACACACACCATGCCTGTCCCTGTATAACACACACACACCATGCCTGTCCCTGTATAACACACACACACCATGCCTGTCCCTGTATAACACACACACACCATGCCTGTCCCTGTATAACACACATACACCATGCCTGTCCCTGTATAACACACAGACAGGCTGGGCCCTAATAAAGCAGCCATTCCTCTCTATATAAACACACGGCCTCCTGTCACGCGGCTCAATCCTCTCCGTATAACAACAGATACCGCATTGCTCTTCACACAAAGCACCGGAGCCGGACTCAGGAAACGGGGGCCCCCGCACACACAGTACTGGAGCCGGACTCGAGGCCCCGGTCACGCAGGCCGCCATATTGAAAGCCCCGGCAAAAGCATATCTCGGATATAAAGTCCTCGGCGGCGGGTTTTAATGGCAGTATCGGGGGACCCGCACCCGTCAGGCCCCGCAGGCTTCTCCCCCGCACAGCGCGGGACTCTCAGGGTCAGAGCCCGGGGGGATGGAGGCAGATTGTGAGTGGAAAGGCCGGAGCCAGCAGCGACGCCATGACATACCCATTCTCAGGCGCTGGCTGGAAAGAGGAAACGCAAAGGATCACGGGTAAGTTTGAGGACTCCTGGTTCTCGCGAGAGGCGCGTCGCTGTGACGTCATTGGCCCGCGGCGCTTATTCACTAAAAACAGAGAAACATGATCAAAGGAATCGGCCGGAGACAGCGGAGTGTGTGAAGGAAAGGCCGGGGCATCTCCCGGGGCATCTCCCTCAGCATCTCCCGGAGCCTCTCCCGGTACCGGCGGACACACGGGGTGTAGTGATGAGGAGCAGGAGGTGCTGCCCTCACAGGCTCTTGGATGCAACTAGTCCCTTTTATTTTGAGGCTGGATTCCCCCCCCCCCCCAAGAGAAAATCCACCGCCAAACAGAACCAGAGCCCCATTCAATACCTCAGCAGCTGCTGAATTGCTGCAGCAGTGTCACTGAACGCTTTGGATGCGAATTTCGAAGTAAAATTGCAGACGATTTCATAATGAAAGATTCAGATTGTTTTTCGTACGACTCGGACGTATATATGATAAAGAAAAGCAGTCCGCACTCCGTTTTGTACGCACACACCACAAATGATAGTTTTTATTGAATAAACGTTATGTTTACTTCTGAAACAATATATAATGGAGCTGTAATATATGTCTCTGTGCAGGGGGGGGGGAATAATAAATATTTTGTGCTTGTGAACAGAAACCGCAAAATTAACATTGCCGTACTGAATTGTTACTTGCTTCATGGCGGCGGCCATCTTTACTACGTCGCTCAGCTACTCGCAGCATCTCCTCGGGTCGCTGCAAGTGCTACGTTAGCAGTGCTGAGCGCTGAACGGCGTTCAATGGCAAGTTGCTAACTTAGCACTTGCAGCGGCTGAGGTATTGAACGCACCTCTGGTCAGATCACATGATCCTGGAAGATCTGATTCTCAGATCAGTGTCTGGTGAATAAACAGGATGAACTCCATGAAAGGGGATAGTTTTGTCAAAATGAACTGGATTCATTATTATTATTTATATGGCGCCAACAGTTTCTACAGCACTGTACAATAATCAAAGGGAACAAGATAAGCGGACATATGATGGAAACAAGAGGTGTAGAGGGCCCTGCTCATAGGAGCTTACAATCTAGAGGGATTGGGTTGAGGAAACGAGAGGAATTGCACTGGACGGCAGGATCATTGGGGTCATAGAAGCGGCTTCAATCCTGTGTGAGTAGGTGAGCAGAGGGATGAGTTGCGTCAGTGATGTGGTACAATAATCTGAAGAGATGGGTTTTGAGGGATTTCTTGAAGGTCTGAAGATCAGGGGAGAGTTTGATAGGACGAGGCAAGTCATTCCACAGGACCGGAGCTGCCCGAGAGAAGTCTTGGAGGCGAGAGTTGGCTATGTGGGTGTAGACAGATGACAGGTGGAGATCACCTGCCGACTGTTGTTGTCTAGATGCAACGTGCTTGCAGAGTAACGAAGACATGTATGGAGGAGTTAAGTTACTGAGCGATTTGAACGTGAGCGTCAGTATTTTAAACTATATCCTGGAACGCACAGGAAGCCAATGGAGGGACCGGCAGATGGGGGGAAGTACAGGAAGCCAATGGAGGGACCGGCAGAGGGGGGAGGTACAGGAAGCCAATGGAGGGACCGGCAGAGGGGGGGTACAGGAAACCAATGGAGGGACCGGCAGAGGGGGGAGGTACACGAGGTGCGTCTGGTGAGAAAAATAAGCCTGGCACATGCATTCATTACAGATTGCAAAGGGGCGATACGGGCGTTGGGGCCAATAAGGAGTGAGTTGCAGTAATCAAGTCGTGAAATGACAAGAGCAGCAACCAGCACTTTTGTGGTATCTTGTGTCAGAAAGGGGCGGACACGGGCAATGGTTTTGAGTTGAAAGTAACAGGATTTGGTCACTGTCTGGATGTGGGGAGAGAATGTTAGGTCGGAATCAAAAGTGACACGGCGGCAGCGAGCTGGAGGCGTCAGTTAATGAGCGTCCATTTACTCAGGTGGGATTGGGATCTTCTTGGAGGAAGGAATGACGAGAATTTCAGTTTTGGCGAGATTGAGTTTAAGGAAGCGGGAAGACATTCAATGCGAGACAGCGGAGAGACAGTCAGTGACTCGATCCAATGCGAGACAACGGAGAGACAGTCAGTGACTCGATCCATTGCGAGACAGCGGAGAGACAGTCAGTGACTCGATCCATTGCGAGACAGCGGAGAGACAGTCAGTGACTCGATCCATTGCGAGACAGCGGAGAGACAGTCAGTGACTCGATCCATTGCGAGACAGCGGAGAGACAGTCAGTGACTCGATCCATTGCGAGACAGCGGAGAGACAGTCAGTGACTCGACCAGGTCTCCTGGATAGAGATCGGGGAGCAGAGGTAGATTTGAGTGTGTCAGTGTATAGGTTGAGCTGGAATCCAAAAGGAGCTGATCAGTTTTCCTAGGGAGACTGTGTAGACTGAAAAAGTATGGGGCCCAGTACTGACCATTGGGGCCCCTAACAGAGAAAGGCTACCGGGAGGAGGTACTGCCAGAAAATGAGACATTAAACCTTTCACAATCCTTTAACCCTTTCATTACCGCACGGGTGGTATCAGCCTGCGTGTACGTGATCTGACTTGAGGTTTATGCTCAGATAAAATGCAGTAATTTAACAGAAAGAAGCCTCCGGTCGATGCACAAACATGTGACACCGGCTTAAGATGCACAAATACAGATCCAGCCTCACAAATCGTCAGACTAATCCCACTCTCTTCCACTGTCTCAGACTACATCAGATTAGCGATATTTCCCATTTGAATGGGATTTGTCGCACAGAGTCGAACGACCTGCTGCAGCAAACATGGAGAAAAAAATGATTTAGTTCAACAGGTTAAAAAAAAAAAAAAAAGAAAATCCCATCGGATTCAATGTAAAATATATTTAATTAAACAATTTATTTTAGCAAAATTCAGAATTTTAAATAAAAAAAAAGGTTTAAATGTCAGTTACAGAAGAAAACTACGTGCATTAAAATGTCTAAAGATCAGAGTTCCATTTTTGTTTCTGCATTCCAGTGGTCTGTTCAGTCGACCTGGGTCGTCCATAGTTTAAAAAAAATGTTGTAGCCAGGACAGCCAAGTTAGTCCATCTACAGATCCAGTGCGAGTTTTATGGGGATCACAGGAACGTCACGGAGCAGACAATTCTCCGCTACAGAAACGATTCCATCATCCTGCACGATCAGCCGATAGCCAGGTTTTACTACACAGAGATCGACGCTGGAGGAAACGTGTCCTGCAGAACTAGAGATAGTCTGGCTTCATTTACACCTGCAAACTGAAGCCTCTATTCACAGCAATTACATTTTGTGCGATTCCAGAGCTTTATGCATTTTGGCGATGATGAAATTACAATTTACTGTATTTTGCCAAGATTAGAGTTACATCAAATTCCATTGAACAAAGGATTAAAAAAAACGAAATCAATGTAGTAAAAATGTGTCTAATAAAAAGTAGTAAGTCCTTAACACAATTGTTTTTGGATAGGTCCAGAAATATTGGGACATGGACACAATTGTAACATCTTTGGCTCTATACACCACCACAATGGAGTTGGAATGAAACAAACACAATGTGCTTTAACTGCAGACTGTCAGCTTTAATTTGAGGGTATGTACATCCAACTCAGGTGAACGGTGTAGGACTTACAGCAGTTTGCAGATGTGCCCCCACTTGTTAAGGGACCAAAAGTAATGGGACAATTGGCTTCTCAGCTGTTCCATGGCCAGGTGTGTGATATTCCCTCATTACCCCAATTACAATGTGCAGATAAAAGGCCCAGAGTTCATTTTAAGTGTGATATTTGCATTTGGAATCTGTTGCCGTCAACTCTCAAGATGAGATCCAAAGAGCTGTCACTATCAGTGAAGCAAGCCATCATTAGGCTGAAGAAACAAAACAAACCCATCAGAGAGATAGCAAGAACATTAGGCGTGACCAAAAAACTGTTTGAACATTCTCAAAAAGAAGGAACGCACCGGTGAGCTCAGCAACACCAAAAGACCCGGGAGACCACGGAAAACAACTGTGGTGGATGACCGAAGAATTCTTTCCCTGGTGAAGAAAACACCCTTCACAACAGTTGGCCAGATCAAGAACACTCTCCAGGAGGTAGGTGTATGTGTGTCAAAGTCAACAATCAAGAGAAGACTTCACCAGAGTGAATACAGAGGGTTCACCACAAGATGCAAACCATTGGTGAGCCTCAAAAACAGGAAGGCCAGATTAGAGTTTGCCAAACAACACCTAACAAAGCCTTCACAGTTCTGCAACAAGATCCTATGGACAGATGAGACCAAGATCAACTTGTACCAGAGTGATGGGAAGAGAAGAGTATGGAGAAGGAAAGGAACTGCTCATGATCCTAAGCATACCACCTCATCAGTGAAGCATGGTGGTGGTAGTGTCATGGCGTGCGCATGTATGGCGGCCAATGGAACTGGTTCTCTTGTATTTATTGATGATGTGACGCTGACAAAAGCAGCAGGATGAATTCTGAAGTGTTTGGGGCAATATTATCTGCTCACATTCAGCCAAATGCTGCAGAACTCATTGGACGGCGCTTCACAGTGCAGATGTGACAATGACCCAAAGCATACTGCAAAAGCAAGCAAAGAGTTTTTGAAGGGACAGAAGTGGAATGTTATGCAATGGCCAAGTCAATCACCTGACCTGAATCCCATTGAGCTGCATTTCACTTGCTGAAGACAAAACTGAAGGGAAAATGCCCCAAGAACAAGCAGGAACTGAAGACAGTTGCAGTAGAGGCCTGGCAGAGCATCACCAGGGATGAAACCCAGCGTCTGGGGATGTCTATGCGTTCCAGACTTCAGGCTGTGATTGACTGCAAAGGATTTGTAACCAAGTATTAAGAAGGGAAAGTTTGATTTATGATTATTATTCTGTCCCATTACTTTTGGTCCCTTAACAAGTGGGGGCACATCTGCAAACTGCTGTAAGTCCTACACCGTTCACCTGAGTTGGATGTACATACCCTCAAATTAAAGCTGACAGTCTGCAGTTAAAGCACATTGTGTTTGTTTCATTCCAACTCCATTGTGGTGGTGTATAGAGCCAAAGATGTTACAATTGTGTCCATGTCCCAATATTTCTGCACCTGACTGTATATATGGTCTTAAAGTAATATGAATCTCTTTAGGGTCTATTAGATTCGCCTGTTTGAAATCAATGAGGAAAAAAAAAGGCATTGCCACAATTTGTGTTCTATTAATAGACACAAACCTATGGGCCAATTTTGGTGCCACCAAATCACACCATATTTGGCAAATGGACCGCTTTGTGAATAGAAGATTTGACCCAAAATTGCAGATACAGTGAAATTCAGGATAATGAATAACCCCTTTATGCGAGTTTGTGAAGGAACGTGACTCAGGCTGCTGGTGGACAGACACAAGTTTATATAAAAAGCACCAACAAGTTCTGTAGCACTGTACAACAGGAGAGGCAGAACAACAAAATAGATTATAAATTCTTGAGCAGGGTCCTAAGGCAAGGGGTGACCCACTGGGTGAGGGAAAATTATATGAAGTTTCGGGTGCATGTGGGCTGGGTGGAAAGATTGAGCAAGAAATGTGCAGTGAGGGATCATGGAGTGAGCTGATGGGTTTCTGTAAAGTAATGCGTTTTCAGAGACTCATTAAAGGACCGGAAAGTGATTTTGCAGGGGAGTTCCATAGAAAGGGGGCAGCTCGGGAGAAGTCCTGAAGGCGGGAGTTGGGGGACACGGAACGGATAACAGATCATTGGCCGAGCGAAGTGGTCAGGATGGGATATTCCTGCTAATAAGGGAGATGTAGGCAGCAGCGCGGGTATGGAGAGCTTTGTATGTGAGCACAAGTATGATGAATTGGAATCTAAAAAGGAGACAGGAGCCAGTGTCGATGGTGACAAATGGGTGAGGTGCAAGGTGTGAGGTGCATGAATCTGGCACAGGCGTTCATTACAGACTGCAGAGGGAGAATCTGGGATCTCCTAAAGCCAGAGAGGAGGTTACAGTAGTCAAGGCGGGAGATAAAGATCTTGGATGAGCATTTTAGCAGAGTCCTGTTTAGGTGGAAGCAGCAGGATTTGATAGTGACTGAATGGGAGGAGGAAAGGAGAGATCAGAGTCTAAGGCTCGGGTCAGACACAGTTTAACGTCCGTCGTAGCATTGATTTGGGATCAATAGAGACACACGAAGTGCGCACACCACGCAGGTGGCAACGGACACCATTTAGGCTACAACGGACGTCCAGAGTGCGCCGCATAGCAGCCTGTGTGCATGATGATGCGACGTCAGATGCAGCGCATTTACAGCATCCATCACATTGACGCTCAGAAGTATTTTTAGTCTGGCTGACTGAACCTGTCTCTTAATTTTATTTCCCACATCGGTAGAAAAAGAAAGAAAAATCTGGATCGTGTGGTGTCTACAGTATCTTCCGTCAGTACATACATCTGTTAGACGAACGCAGTCTAAGGCTGCTGTCAGACGAGCGTAGTGTTCACATCCGTGATTGCGCCTAAAAGTACGTCCGTGATAGCATGACAGAAAGCCCATCAGAGCCCGTTACACGAAGTACGTCCGCACTGAACTGCGGACGCACAACCGCTAGAACGGCCGCACAAAGTGCGCTGCGTCTGCAACGTCCGCATAGCTTTGTGTGTGAGTGATGGAACATGGTCAGACGGACTGCATTTATACGTCCAGCATTTTTCACGACAAAATGGTTTTGCTTTAATTTACTTTCCCTCCTACATCCGTCAAAATATTTGTCAGTGAAAAAAAAACGGACTGTGTGGCCACTACTGCGTCTTCCGTACTGACGTACGTCCGTGTGCACGGACGTACAGTCCGTAGAAATCACGCTCGTCTGACCCTAGCCTAAGAGGACACAGAAGCAACGAGCCGGAGAGGTAGAAGTGATGGTGGCAGGAATGGAGGTTTAAGGCTACGGGCACACAGGCATTTTTCAGAGCAGAAGGAACGTCTGAGAGTGCACCTTCCTGGCCACCTCGCTGAGCGCAGTTAGTGTGCACAGCCCAAAGCAAGATCCTCCTATGGAAGAGCGCGCTTTGTAGCCCCGTCAGCGTCTGTCTAGCTTTTTGGCATCCGGTGGTAGTACGCACAATTTGTGTGTGCGCGCGATATCCCATGTGGCCCTTCCTGTCAATCCGTCAAAGCTGTGACTGACGCAGGGAGGGAAGATTAGAAGTTCAGTTTGAGAGGTTTAGCTTTAGGAAACGGAAAGTCATCCAGTCGGAGACAGCTGACTGGGGGGGGGGGAAGAGGTAGATTTGGGTCGTCAGCAGAGGATATTTAATCCATAGGAAGAGACGAGGTTACTCCGAGAGGCTGTATAGAGCGAGAAACGTAGGGGACCCAGGACAGAGCCTTGAGGCAGGGCTCACAAGTCCCAAGCTACTAACCAGGACATAAGAGTTACTCGCCACCAGTTGCTCCACCTAACCCCTACCCAGCCCTTAAAAGGTTTTTAGAATAAAAGATACAAAAAAAACATTAATACCCAGACATCAGACCCCAGATACATGTATGTCTGCAGACCCAGTGTGAGCTGAGTGAGGAGGCAGGGAAGCTCCTCTCTAGATTCCCCCCGCCAGTGACAGACGAGCTGGGTCAGGTTAGGCAGCTGATCCCTGCCACTGCAGCCTGGGAAAGGCTGCACGGTGGCACCGCCAGAATATGCAGTACAAAATAATTTGTGCTGCCTGTGTGCATTTCCACTCGCCAAATGCGAGTGGAAATTGAGCCCTGCTTGGAGTTACCCGTGGTGAAGAACCCATCATACATTGGGGCAGATTTCCTCTTCCTGGAAAACTAGTGAGGGCCAAAAGAAAAAAAAAACAAAAAAAAAACGGGCACGTCAGTAATAAAGGCCGTTTATTGATAAATCCTAGTAAAATTGTATCTGGCGCCTCCAGGTGGTCTTAGAAGCCAATTTTCCCATAAAAAGAAAAACACAATCTGTACAAACAACCACACAGACGACACTCCCTCTAGTGCCCAGCCAAGGGAACTGCAGGCAGTAAAGCCACGCGCACAGACACCTTGCAGTGCAGAGGGCGTTATAAAGTGTGATCTATATTTACAATCACGTTTTATTTCATTTTTCTTTAGACAGTTAAAGCGGCAACACTCACACGAGAAAAAACATTTTAAAAAACAGGACAGGACTTCAGAAACTGTACAGGAATCACAGGCGTTTTACTTATTCGGTCTCTTCTGGCTTATTTGCTGGCTGGCTTGTTCCTCCATCTGCATGGCAAGGCGCAGAGATCGCGTGCTGTCTGTAAAGCACAAATTCATACATATTAACCCAATGTATAAGGTCATAAAAGCTGGACATGATTATTTTCAGCGCAGCCACATCTTAAATCAGTGACTCAACGCGAGATCATGGAGATTGCAGAATGTACAGACGTAGGACGGGTGTAAGTTTAATATATTGTAGATTAGCAATAAACACAGGGATTTAAGGACCAAGAAACCTCTAATCCACACACTTAAAACCAGTGTCTGTTACAGAGAGAATACGAGCGACTTGTCACTGGACACTGTCAGCGTGAACCACCATTAGTTTCCTTTATTGCCCTTAAATAATCAGGTAGATCCAGCTGACAGCCTCTGCCCGATTTTTTCTTTTTGCTCACCTTGTGTCCTGCGCTGCTCCTCCTCTTTGGCTCCAGGTCTCCTGAACCTGGAAGTCCCTGAAGCTTTTCTGCGCTCCTATACAACTTGTGTAGCGTAGGAACCGCCCATTGCGTAGTGCTACGGAACTCACGCACTGCATGTACACAAGTTCTGAGCTGCCTGCGCAGAGTGACGGATCGGAGCCGCACGTTTACCCCTTAATCAGAACATAAGTTTGCTGATTGTCCAGCAACAAAAAAAGGTCTGTAACCTCCATGAGCACATTAAAACTTTATTAAATCTGTAATTAACTCTAAATGTACCCGCCGCACTCTATGTCCAGATGTAGCAGTTATACCTATTTTCCATTAGAGAGGCAGATACATAGGGTTAAGTACACAGAAGTCAATTAACCCTAACAGGAAACTTGCAAATCCCAGTAAACGTTTGACACCATGTCTTGTATTAAATATATAAGAGATTAAGTATATTACTGGCCTTGCTGTCACGGTCAATTCCCTCATCTGACTCGACATAGAAACGCTCCTGGCTCAGTGTGTGTGTGTATGTGAAGGGGAGGGGGGGGGTGGTGAAACTCCTACCTTTATAAAGCGATCAGGACATGTAGCATGTTCCTTTAAAGCGCTTTGAGGGATCGCACCACGTCTGCACCTTTCACGCATTACTTACCACTCAATGCAATGAGAAAACTCGAATGCTGCTTAATGAGAGACTCCGCTCGGGACACGTACTTCTCCAGGTCATAATCTGGCTGCTCCGTCATTTCCAGCAAGTCAGACCAGTCTGGCAGATTCTGCAAGAATAGAAAAATAAAACCGAGCATGAACAGAAAGAATGGCCTAAAAAGTAACTTTTTTATAGGACGAACAATATACACACACCGTATAAATTGTGTGCGACAGTATACACGCTCCACATGACTCACAATGTGCGCAGCATATAAAGTTACAAGAGGCCGCAGGGAATTTTACATTTTGGAAATCGAGCCAAAAAGGAGCATCGTGTGGAAAGAGCAGAAATAAACGAGAGATGTGTCGGCACCGTCAGATCCTTCAAGGGAAAACCAGGTTTTTTATTAATCCGTGTCGCTTTAAAGAGCCACTGGTCCCAGGCAAGGAGGATGACAACCAGGAGAGTTACACGCGCAGGGAACAGGCTTATCAGGTGTTCTATGCAGGGAGTGTCTGCCTCAATGTATTCCACCCCGAGCCATCTAGAAGGACAGTCACAGACCTACCTGCACGATCTCACGCAGCTCCTCCACAGACTTCTCTTCAAGCTCGCCGATACGATTCATGGCTTCCTGGAAGCTGTTCATATGGGAAGACAGTTCCTCATCCTTTATCTATGGGACGGAAACAATGTTAGAGCAAAGAGAGACAATGTGTGGGGATTTAACAGATTAAATGGCAATCAATAGATTTGACCCGTGTCAGACAAGCCGACATCAAAATAAGTCACCAAGAACGCTGCAATAAGGGATTCAACTTACATCATCGTGGTTCGGCAATAAACCCAGAGAGGAACTGGAGTCATCGTAGTCCTCAGTCTCCATCTTGTGGTTGTCTCCGTCCGTGATCTCAGCTCCTTGAGGACTTAACTCCTTAACTCTGATACAAAAAACCCACAAGATAAATGTTATCAAGGCGCAACGTGTAAGAAAGTCGATGAGAAACATTGAATTTAAAGAGCACATTCTTTCGCCGTGTGAAGGCTAGGGATGGATCTCAGCTATGAGGTGGACATTGCACCATATAACTAAACCTCTGACCATGGGATAAACCCAGGGCAGATGTGTGTTACCTGTCAGCATATCGTAGTGTATTGAGCGAGTACTCGCAGGAGTTAAACCCAGGCGACAACATGGCGATCTGCAAGAAAAAGGGATCAAACCCTGAATGTCTGCAGGATTAGAGGATATAGAGATACGCTGACGCACACTTTTTTATACCGAGGGTACGCAAGGTGCATATTAGCTCTAATAACTAGGATGACTCGTCCCATCACGTGTAAGATTTAATAGGTCTAGGGGTCCCGAGAAATCATGTTTTATTCAGTGCAAAACCCAGGAAGACACCGCTATTTAACTCTTGTTTTTTGGAATTCTGTGCACTTTGTAAAACCCTAAAATAAATTACAATTCCTCGGGCAAAGACATTTTATTCATTAAACGGAAAGCACCAAAATACAAGGAACACCCCCCCCCCCAAAAAAACCCCCCAGAAAATGTAGCATTGCTCATCTCATTAGACACAGTATACGGCCACTCCCCATTTCTGTATTGATACATTTGCAATAAGAAAAAAGTATACAGTTTGTCTGGGTTGTGCTATAAAGTATAGGGGTCAACTCTGAGCCAAAAATAAAGCTCAGCATTAAGGGGTTAAAGTGTAAACGCTCCTGATCAGTTGGATCTTACATACCATGCACGTCCTAGAGTTTTCTCCTATGAAGGAATCCCTCAGGATCTGAGTCAGTTTACTTTCCCGAAAAGGCGTGTGCGCTTTGTTCTGGCCCAGGGCGCGGATGCATTCCTGTGGAGGACAGGTACGCGTTATGGAAGCTGGAGAGACACACAGATCAGCGCAGTCGGCCATTGCAAATGGTCTTTGCTCTGGCAGAAACTCACATGAAACCTGCAGACGATTTGTCTGCGTGACTGACACCATTGCTGACTTCATGGGCGCAAATCAGGATCTACTGACCAGATAAGGTCACCTGTCCTGGTTTCACTGGTCACACAAATATGTGTGTCAGCACACCTCATTTCCCAGGTAACCAATAAAAATCACCCAAAACCACGCGATTCAGTGAAAATGACACGCAGTTATGGCTTTAGCACAGCAGGTCTTACAAGCCCTGGCCCAGCCATGTTTTCTGGAAGCCGCCATACGCTTTCCTCTTTTACAAGTAGACGCAGCCGCCATTACCTTTAAGGCGAGCAAGCTTCTATTGATCTCTGCTCCTTCCATTCTTGTTGTACGGTCAGCGCTCGCGGTGTCCACTCCCCTCTCATTCCCTGCCAAATCTACCAAGGAGAACTTGCCGTGAAGTTTCCCTCGTTTCCTCAGAATGATCTGCAGGCAGGCGTGGGATCGGGACGAGGTGACGTTGGCAAAGGTCTGACCAGACGTCCTGTATAGAGGGAGAGGATGAGAATCCAGTGGACATTAGCTGTCCCGTAGCGCTCATTGGAGAAGCTCAGGCGATCGTACCTGCAGGCACTGCCGACTTCAATCATTTTAAAGACGTCTTCAGGACAGGTGACTTCTTTTTCAACCAATCCTACAACCTGCACCTCCTGCTTGGCGTCTTCCAGTACCCGCAGCTTCGCCTTCGTATTTAGCAGATCAAAAACCTGGAACACAGAGGGAATTTGTTCATGACAGGTAGAAAGCGCAGGGGGGGGGGGGGGAAACGAAAGTAAAATCCAAGGGAGAAAATATATATAATCAGCGTGCTCCCTGGGAGAGACCTCACTCCTGTCCCCTGGAGTTACTGTAAAGTAGCTACAAGGAGCAGCCCCCATTCGAGCAGCCAGGGATTTGTCAGAATACAGAGAGCTGTGGATCAGTCACGGCTGTACAGGGATAAGATTCAGGGGGTAATGAGTGTTGTAACGTGGGGATTTGTTTTCGTGCAGACTGCTCCTCTTTTAGTCAGTATTCCTGCAGGAGTACTGCTTCTGGCCCAGAACGCAGGCAATAATGTACAGAAGATCCTTGCCCTTTCAACCCAAAATGGAGACGGTTTATTAGAGACACAGGTTACAGTCAAGGACTCACATTTGCATACAGATTACATCACAGATCAGATAGCTATACAGGACCTGCAAACAAACAATGAGATTTCCTAGGAGGAGAAAGGGGGAGGGAGAAAGCAGGTAAAAGGAATTTCTTAGCGAGAACACACACAATAGAGAGCAGGTACTAATACAGAGATCGACACTATACCAGAGGAGGAAAAAAAAAAAAAAAAAAAAAAAAAGTACACAGACCACACAAACACCCTTTATCTAGAATTGTAGATCTGGAGTCATGGGTTTGATCCCAGCGAGCAACCTCTCCAGTAAGTGTCCTTGGGCAAGACACCTAACGGTACATACTCGCCACCCAGGACATACTGAAAACCAGAGAAATCTCAATGTAACCTTCCTGGTAAAATCATCTCAAAAAAATTATACAGCGTGACTTTAAGGAAAGAGCAGGAAAATCTAAAACCTCAGGCTCGCACCTCCCAAATACATTTCAAGTCCAAAGTGATGCATGTCACAAATGTAAATCCCCGTACAGTACAGATACAAGGGGTTGCTTTAATTGTGCAGCATAATGCCTGTGTATGGCAATTACAGCAACACCTTGTATCTGTTTGCCATACACAGACATTATGCTGCACATACAGATACAAGGTGTTGCTGTAATTGCCATACACAGGCATTATGCAGCACATACAGATACAAGGTGTTGCTGTAATTGCCACACACAGGCATTATGCAGCACATACAGATACAAGGTGTTGCTGTAATTGCCATACACAGGCATTATGCAGCACATACAGATATTGCATTGCTAATCTCATTCTGATCAATACAAACCCCTATAAGCAGGAGATCACCATTTTATTATCTGTCTGCAGCACATTTGTATGCCGATATAAGGGACGCCATCTAGAGTGTTTTTTTTTTTTTTTTTTTTTTAAAGAGGAGGGGGGGGGGGGTTGAGAACACCATGGCTATGCTGCACCTGGCCTGGAGGACCTGATCCATTGCAGTAAGGCAGGCATGGACCTTTGCAATGGATATGACGAAGCATGGAGTGATATCTGAGACACGTCACATACCATGGCTCAGGATTACTGTCTGCATAACGAGAAGCTGGAAAACTCACTTTTCCGTTGTAGATCTCGAAGAAGGTGACAAACACTTCCAGGTCTAGGTTCCGGTACCGGGACTGCTCCAGCATTAGGAAGACGTCCCGAGCTGTTTAATAAAAAGGATTACAATTCTTAATCCAGACAAACCATTACATTCCACAGAAGAGACACAACAACGTAACCGTCACAATGACAGGAGAATATTAGATAGCGGGGAGGGAGGCGAGTACATAGCGAGAATGAAGTCTTGTAAATGACACCTGTCATTTGTTAAATGCCCGCACATATTACAGCAAAGGACAGATAGGCAAGTCACAGCTGTAAATGGATTTACCCAAACCTATTCCATAAAACCACTGCGAGAAAGGAGGAACGTCTGGGATTCATAGGAGCCGAGTGGAGGGATTCATACCAGTTGCGTCATTGTTCCTCCGGTGCCATTTTAATAAAAGCAAGAAGGAGACGCAGATACTCGCCTCCGAGTGTTTATTAGAATTTGAACTTTCCAAACCTAGGAAAATTCAGCAATGCTCGCACATGCAGAGCAGCAGCAGGCGAGCGCCAACGCAACAGCAAACGTCCCATAACTTACATGCAAACGCGTAGACACCTTTGGAAACATTTTGGTTTTTGCCGGTGAAATCCCCTCCCATAGTCTACATAAACACAGGAAAAGACGAGCAGTTATTAGCATCGGTGGATTTTACCAGAGCATTTCAGCCAATCAGCAGCTGTATAGATCAGAGGATCGTGATATTATGGAGGCAAACGATCGTATACGCCGTGACTCCCAGCACAACAATCCTAAACCTTTTACTTGCTATTGGAGAGTGATACGGCCTGGGGAGAGACTCTTCCCACTTACATGGGTTTTCCCACTTCCGGTTTGGCCGTAGGCAAAACAAGTCGCTTTTGCACCTTCAAATATGGATTGAACGAGCGGTCTCGCAGTGAACCTGGAAGCAGATGAGAGTTAGACACGCGGTCAGAGCGTCACATCATGGACAGTCACCAGGAAGAGAAATAAAAAAATATTCTATCTAGAAATCTGCACAAAAACCCCAGAGCTGTCATTACGGGCGCTTTTACACCAGATTCTGCCGGGGACTTAACACCTAGACCAGGGATCTCAAACACCTCCAGGTGTTTCTGAAATACAACTCCCATCACTCCCTGGTCATAGAATTCCATGAATTGAGATATTGAACGAGTGCCGGAGTTCGATTCCTCGCCGGAGCTCACATCTGAGGTCATGTAACACTGTAGGGAGAGAAAGGTGGGGGGGGGGGGCACCACACCGAAAAGCGTTACCTGTACACCACTTCATTTGTAGCAGTTTCATCAAACGAATAATCGAAGCGAAACGCCTGGTTCTCCAGATACTTGGTCAGATCCACCTTCAGCTTGGGCTCGTGCACCAGCACCACGCTTCTGCTCGGAATGGATATAATGTCGAACTCTTTCTTGGCGAGTTCTGCAGACGGAGAGGTTTGCAGCGTTGATCGTGCACTTCACAAAGAGCAGAATATACAACACGTCGGGGAGACGCAAGGGATGCTCACCTTGTTTATTGAGCGGACGTTTTCGCACGCAGACACAGATCCGATGTTCCTCAGCCTGCAGGGCAAGGGGGGGGGGGACAGACATTTATTATTCCCAGAGATAGTGTATAGACGTGGATTTCTATAGGCTTATTCAGAGAGCACCAAATCGCACTGAACAGTTAGTCTCCCTGTGTGGTGCCATTTCATGGCCAAAAAGATGGCGATTAGTCAAATTACCAGCAAAATACGGTGATCGCCAAATATGTTGCGTTTGAAACAACAGCAGGTGGTGATGTGGGAAAGGCTGAACTCAATGGACGCATGGCTTTATTCAGCCTATGTAACTAGGCAATACCTTGGACAGCAGTAAAATCCCCCAGAGAAGCAAGGGTTAATCTATTCACATTGAACAGCAGAGAAATGCCCTGATGTTCAGTGGTTTCATTCGGCAGGTTTAATCAGGTGAATTCCATAGGTTTCAATGTTAAATAATCTCGTTTTAATCCAATAACTAAAACTGTTTATTATTTAATCTGCAGCAAAAAGTCTATTTAGAAAAAAAAAAATGCAAATTTTTTTAAATTCTGTAACAGACTTTTATGGTTATTCATTAGGACCGTCTAGATTGCCAGGCACTAGTTTTTTTAATCGTTACATGTTTTTTTACCCCAGTTCGGCGGCTGGTTGAAGTCATTCAGCTGAGCGACGCTTTTAGGATGCGTTCGCTGCACTTCGGGGACCCTGCGGTGAATGCTGAAGTCAGTGCGCTCTGATTAACCCTGTATAAGTGTGATTTGGTCGTAAAACCCACTGCTTCTGAAAATCGATGAAGCCGCTCACTCTCCCCAGTAATAACGTGCAGGTTATTTAATTTTGCGGCTCACCGTGTCCATCAAACTGATTCTATGAAAATCCAGCGTCGCCCGGAATTCTTTGATCATTTTCCCGAACTCCCAGTTTGGGACATTTTTGTCATAATCCTAAAAAAAAAAAAAAAAAAAAAAAATTGACTTTGTGATGATCACGCTGGAAAAGCAGGTCAGATCCCTGTTTTTTATACATCTCACCCCCCTTCAGTACTTTATATAGTCATAGGGTCAGCCCAGAAAGCTGGGGGGGGGGGGGGAAACAGACCTGCGTTCGCTTGGTTCTCAGCTCGCTGTTCTGGGCTCTTTGTTCTTCACGTTTACTTTTCATTTTTTCCATTTCTCGTACAATATTAGATTTTCTTCTGGCTGCAGAGACGGGATGTTACACGTTAAAACAGCTTAAGGACGAAGCGCGGCCTGTGAATCCAGGCGATGGCTGTACAGTGCTGCGGAACATGCTGGTTGCTTTATAAAGAATAATACACGGCTCCTAGAAAGTTCGTTTTTAGATCAACCGACAAAAATACACATTAGGCCACTACTTTCCTGACATTTAACCCCTTCTCTACCATCAGGGCACCAGGAGGTTAAATTCCAGATAAAGCATATTCGATACGGCGTTCCACAGGAGCAATTTGTACTTTGGCTCCAGAAGATCCCCAAAATCTTAGCACCTCAAACATTGCGCCCAGGATACCAACACGATAAAACCAAGCGGGGAACGTGCCTGTATGACATCTCCCCATCTGATCCTGCAGAGACTAGAACTGCAGTAACTCCATTCGGCCAGCAGATGGCGACATCTCTGCCACACAGGTTATTACTAGGGCTGCAACTAACGATTATCCGCATAAAAGCGATTAGTTGGCGGATTATTATTTTGATTAAAATCGATTCGGAAAAAAAAAAGAGTTTACTTTAAGCAATTTGTGTAGTGTACATAACTTTCGTACGTACTCAAATTGCTTATCTTTTCACACAAGGTATGCGAGCGCTTGGTCAGAGGGATGGGTTGATGCTGCGAGCGCTTGGTCAGAGGGATGGGTTGATGCTGCGAGCGCTTGGTCAGAGGGATGGGTTGATGCTGCGAGCGCTTGGTCAGAGGGATGGGTTGATGCTGCGAGCGCTTGGTCAGAGGATGGGTTGATGCTGCGAGCGCTTGGTCAGAGGGATGGGTTGATGCTGCGAGCGCTTGGTCAGAGGGATGGTTGATGCTGCGAGCGCTTGGTCAGAGGGATGGGTTGATGCTGCGAGCGCTTGGTCAGAGGGATGGGTTGATGCTGCGAGCGCTTGGTCAGAGGGATGGGTTGATGCTGCGAGCGCTTGGTCAGAGGGATGGGTTGAGGCTGCGAGCGCCTGCTCAGAGGGATGGGTTGAGGCTGCGAGCGCCTGCTCAGAGGGATGGGTTGAGGCTGCGAGCGCCTGCTCAGAGGGATGGGTTGATGCTGCGAGCGCCTGCTCAGAGGGATGGGTTGATGCTGCGAGCGCCTGCTCAGAGGGATGGGTTGATGCTGCGAGCGCCTGCTCAGAGGGATGGGTTGATGCTGCGAGCGCTTGGTCAGAGGGATGGGTTGATGCTGCGAGCGCTTGGTCAGAGGGATGGGTTGATGCTGCGAGCGCTTGGTCAGAGGGATGGGTTGATGCTGCGAGCGCTTGGTCAGAGGGATGGGTTGATGCTGCGAGCGCTTGGTCAGAGGGATGGGTTGATGCTGCGAGCGCTTGGTCAGAGGGATGGGTTGATGCTGCGAGCGCTTGGTCAGAGGGATGGGTTGATGCTGCGAGCGCTTGGTCAGAGGGATGGGTTGATGCTGCGAGCGCTTGGTCAGAGGGATGGGTTGATGCTGCGAGCGCTTGGTCAGAGGGATGGGTTGATGCTGCATGCGCAGCTTAAGCCCATGTTTCCTTTCTCAAATGAACGCGGCTACGAGCACTTGGTCATAGATGAGGTCAGCATGAAATCGGGGTTAATAGGCTAAAGTTGTCAGGGTATGTAGAGTGTCCTTTAAATAATTTCGTGAACAAACTGAGTGGGAGCAGGAACTGGAGGAGGAAGGGAGTGACTTTGCTCAAGTAACTTGACGTGAGAGGGAGTGGGTATGGACAAAAGACCGAATCTGAGTATGGGAGCGAGTTTGGGGAAAGGACAAGACCAAAGGGAGGGAAACGGCAGTTCCTGACCAAAGAGGGTGGTGGCACAGGACTCCAGCTTCAAGTAAGGATAAAACACCCAGTGACAGTTTCCTATTGTTTGTGTTCTAGTTCTGCTACTGTTGTAAACGGAATAGAAACAAACTGGTTGTGTCTGACATAAACCCAGAACTTAAATCATAGCTAGTAAAGCAGTGGCACGTCTTCTCCAATCAGCTCTGAAGCTGAGGTTATTTACGTTTAACTCCGTCTGACTCTAAACTGTGTGCTGCACACAGGACGATTAATCCAGAATGGAAATAGTTGACAACTAATTTAATCGATTAGTTGTTTCAGCCCTAGTTATTACAGTAAGGAATAGCCCCAGAGATTACTGCACGATCAAGGATTTAAAAACCACTGGTTCCCTACAGTATTTTTAAATGACTTGGTAGGGAAAGGGTTAAATATAAACAAAGGCCGCCTCCATCCGGCCAGGGAGGACATGCGCAGGTTAAGAGGCCGAGCGATTTATGAGGCTTCCAAGTCAATGGACAAGTTATCTATGGATTTGCTTTATATCCAAACCCCCAGGAGGAGAGTTCTACGTGCAATGCCCACAGAGCAGAAGACGAGGCCAGCTGACCTAAAATGACATTTGCGTTTTTCTGCAGAATTTGTGGATGTATTGGTGAGGAAGACTAAACCACATAAAATATACCCAAAAAGGAATATTCAGAAAGAAGCAATCTCAGGTTTTTATAGATTTTTTTTATTTCTGCAATCTTGAGGGTGAGGGGTTAATACCTTGATTATTTTTGACGGCTAATTGAGGCTCCTCAGCCATTTCTGTCACATGAGGCAATACACGGCCATCCACGACTCCGTTCCTCACAGACCGGGACCGAGGGACTGTGGGACGACAGAACAGATGTGTTGGTTTACACAGGACAGAAACATGGCCGCAGCACTGACGTCACAAGTCATCTCCTGCCCAGGCCTGGACGCCATGACGTCCACAACCTGCTTATAGGGGGGAGACAGCAGGATCTTCCTAATTCTTACAGGGCAAAAAAGTGGATCTCAAAGGAATAAAATGTAACGTTACCTTGGATACATTTCCTGACAAACCGTAAGAGCGCCAAAAAAAATCTAAAGGGTTAAAAAGCATTTGGGAAAACCGGGCATCTAAACTGGCAATGTGCAAAGCTACCCCACGCAAGATCTATACTTACCCACAATGCTCTTTACAAAAAGATAAACAGGGAATTGTGCCAATAGACAAGATTGATTGTTACTAAAAGCGATAGAAAAAAAACACGACCTTTTAACGGCCTTACACGAAATGATAGAATTTGCAGGATTTCAGCGATACCTGGAACGGTGTTCATTTGTGAAGCTGGTGGAGGGGCTGCAGGCTCGATGTCCATGTCAAGCTCGGCAGGCGACATCTCCTGGATGGGCAGCATTCTCGAGGTCCGATTGCGTAACACTAGGAGAGGGAGAGCAGAGTCAGCGTGACGTCACATTGAAAGCAATTCAGGGGCATTAGATTACAGAGACTGTCAAGAGAAATCAGTGGTGTGATTCCAGTGAATGTCAAACTCCGCTGGAGCGTGATACGAGAGAATAAACCCCAAAACCACCAAGTGAAGAAGGACAAGAACCCACAAAAGCAACATTCTGCAGGATTCCAGGGAGAAAAGCAACATTCTGCAGGATTCCAGGGAGAAAAGCAACATTCTGCAGGATTCCAGGGAGTGATAAGAGATTGTGATTGGTTAGAGAGGGGTGTAAAGAGGGGTTTACACAGGGATCAAGGATGAGTAATTGGGGTGTTGTGTTTTTAGTACCAGGAAACTGATGAGGTTTTCCACCAAGCGCCGGCACATTGCAAAAGCCAACTTAAAGCACCGAAACATGCCGGCATTTAAAAAAATCTGGCACGGCAGCAGGACAAGGGCCTGGCACGGCAGATCCTCCTTATGCCACTTGGATTATCGTTTTGAGAAGCGCTGGCGTTTCTCAGCACCGCAACACTGGCGATTTTAGCAGGAATTTGCAAGACCGGCACTTTGTGGATAACCAAGAGATACTGAGCGCTTTATCCAGAACATGTCGCTGGCCGGTGGGGTGAACATTGAGCCCCAGAGACCCACGTGGCAGCTCAGTATGGGACCCTGTGGAGCAGCGGATTCACCAGGCGGCACCTCTGTCCTGTGACCTCACCGTTGTCCAAGTATTAAATCCAGGACACACACACACACACACACACCCCTTTATAGGGAGGAAAACAACCAACACGCACCATACATTCTGTACACAGTATGGCGCCCCCTGCTGACCGGAGGAGCCGTGAACCCCTCATAAATCAGAGGGGAGTTTGGTGGGTCCAGTAAGTGGGTTTAGGATTTATTAGGGCGAGGCTTTAGGCCAGTTTTCCCATTTTATTCCAGCACGGCGTGACGGATTCTGGATAAAGCTCGGGAACTCACAGCACCTCGAGAAGAGACGGCAGATTACCGGTACCTGGTTGTGCTGCGCTCTCAGCCACGACAGGGTTCAGCACCGTCACTTGGGGGGACAAAGATGCGATCATTAAAACCCCGTAACTGCTACCAAGACATGATGTTATCAATACAGAGGTCATCATAAAGCAGAGCTGGGGATTCCCTGCGAAAGGCAAGAAGTAAACGTCACAGAACATGATGTCCAGACTAAAAGAATCATTTCTGTGACTTTACCTTTCACAGCGTGAGACCCTGCGGGGGGTGGGGGCGCACCGGACGCGTCCCAGATCCACCCAGCTACATCATAAAAGCTTGATGTACCGTGTGTGGTACATGGCGTATGTACCCCCCCCCCCTCTCCAAAAAACACCCAAATGATCTCGTCACCATCAAATCCAGGACATGAATCCGAGTCGACAAGCAGAAAAAAAAAAGTGTACAATCGGGACTTTAATGGTGAAGGAGCCGCCGCCTGGAAGAAGTTAAACTATGTGTAATGAGGGAAATAAGGAACGTGTGGCTCTGCGGCACATTGACTGAAGCTTCTCCATATCACTAGCAGATTCACCCATCAGAGCAAGGGTTAAACAAGTGCGTTTGACCCATTGCAGGGCCGATATTACACATAACACCTCGTTCGGTATGTAGTGGGTGATCTGAACAATACGATGACCCTTTAAGGCCTGGTTCGGCTTCCACGTTATTTTATTACAGGTGATGGGTTCACGGCTACAGGATCATCCTGTGACTCCGATTCCCGTGACTTTTAAACCACTGTATGATTTCTATTTCTAGAGCTGGAAGCTTCCATTACAGACCTGGCTGCGCAGCCAGCACGCCGAGCGCGACCTATCTGGAAGAGTCATTAAAACATGACGCTATATATAGCGGCGTGTCACCCCTCAATGCCGGCCAAGCACAGGGTCCTTACAAAAACATTTTACAAATTTATACAATAACCCGCTGCAGCAGGTGACGCCGGATTCCCCGTGGCGAGCCGTCAGCTTACCTTCTCTAGGAGCTGGGATTTTGGAAATGGTTTTGCGTTTTTGAGCCTAAAAAGAAAATTTTAAAAATAAAAAAAAAGGAGTTAACGGTCAGTGAGATCATGTGATACAGTAACAGACTGAATGACACTTAACGGGTTATTCGCTAATCTCAGATTTGGCCAGGAATGGTGAATTTTACCATCCGGTGCAATTTTGGGCAATTCGTCGTCCATTTCAAGGAGGTCGATTCACCAAATACAAGCAAATGAAGATTTTGACCAGCCGGCATGGCATCCCTCCCTTTATATAGCTCAGAATTCACTTTGTGACTTAAGTCTTGCCAGAGGAGGAAGAGGCTGCCAAGAGAAGAGCATCCTGCAGGAGAGCCCTGTAGGCGGTGACAATCTGTCATGTGACGCAGCGCACCAAGCGTGGGGCTCTCCAGCAGGACACACTCTGCTCGCAGCGGTCTCAGACATGTCGCCGTGCTGCGGGCGAGGAAAAAAAACATTCAAATGATATAACTCCATTTGTTACATAAAAAAAGGATTTATATAACCGGGGAGATGCGGCCGTCACACGGAGGTGTCAAGTCATTTTACACATGACAGGTGCAGGTTAGGCGCCAGAATCATTTATTCTACACTAATATTTCTTAGAAATTTAATGCTGCTTTAATGGGGAGAAACCTGAAAAATAAAAATAATGTGTCCTAACAAGCCGGAGAAAAACAGCCCACATGGCGCAAAAATTAACATGTTCTTTATACGGGTGTATCAGAGCACGTTCCAGTGATCATCATACGGTGCAAATCGTATCACTATAACGCGCTCTGATCACCACACACTGTATAGAAAGAACATGTTTATTTTGCACCATGTGGATTTTTATCCTCTTTACGGTAAACATTTTATAACAATACAGAGGAAAAAAAAAGATAAACCAGAATAATATGAAGAATGAAGAGGTTAAACCCTAGATTAGATACATGTATCACATTTATACCAACACACAAATTACAGCGTCGATCTGGAGGAACGGAAGACCCAAAAAACTGCCAACAGGTCACATGTGAAGGGACCCAGGTCCAGGAGCGACAGGGCTCAGTGTTACGTTGCACTCCGAGAAACATTTTGGCTTTTCATTCAGTATTCCAGGGAAATCCATGTAACCAATACGTCCAGGGACCCCAAAAGACCACTGAAGGTTATTTAGAGCATGGAAAGATCGCTGACATCTCAGTACCCTTTTGTTCCCCAAACTTCAGGGAAATCAAATTCTGACCCTGCTGCGAAGTCAGGATTTACCGCTGAGTCCCTGAAATGCAGGGGGGGGGGGGGGGGGGAACGACCCTGCAAAACCACTGAATTGGGAAAGATTGGGGGGGGGGCAACAAAAAACCTGCCGCAAAGACACCAAAATTATCAGATCCAATCAGATAAGGCTAGGGTCAGACGAAAGCATTTTTCCCCGCGAACGTGAAAAAGTACGTCCGAACGCATTGACGTATTTTTTCACAGAATGCGCAAAAAACAGTCAGACGATGCGCATTTTCAGGTGTGATTTTGTACGGATCGTCAATAAAACTCTTTTTGCGTCTGGACGTTATGTAGGCTGGACATTAGCAGCGTCTGACATCTCCTAATCACGCACACACGCCGCTATGCCGCAGCTGCGCACTCAGTACGTCAGTACTAGCGGTTCAGCGTTCTCAAAAAAATGCGTTCATTTTCCACTTGCGTTGCACGGCCGGACTTTTGTGCGACCGTACTTCGTATATTGGCCGTCATTGCCCGTCATCTGCTGCTAGTGCGGCCGTAATTATGTGCGCCAGAACGCACGTTAAAAGTGCGCTGGTCTGACCCCAGCCTAAGCCGGCGGGAACCCACAGGACGCGTCCGAAAAAAGGGTCATTAAAAAAAAAAAAAAAAAAGGGATGAGAAGGTCTGGAATTAACATTCGACGTCCTATGAATAATAAAGGTCTGATCCAAAACGAGAAAAACATTCTTTTTGCAGAGAAGATCTTGAAAAATGCCGGAGGGAAAAGAAAAAAGTCTATTTGCTGCAAATGAAAAAACGGTTTAATAGATATTTTATAGAATCTAACCAGTCGGGACCAGATTGAATTATCCTGTGAGTGGGTCATTATGCAAAAATCACCAGCGTTGCTAAGGCAACGTCGCCGGTGTTTATTTATTTGAAAAGTATTTTCCCAGGAAGGATACATTGAGATTGCTCTCGTTTTCAAGTATGTCCTGGGTTCGAGAACATTGAGTTGTTACAGAACTACAAACTAATAAAATGCAAACTATTAAAAACAAAACACAAATATACAGATTAACATATCATGGGAGGGGCTAAAACCTTGGTTAATTAAGGTGATTTGCAAAGTGGAAGCACCTGGAAAGTAAGCTACAAATTTCTGACCATTGCATCTCCAATAGACACCGGCGGTTACTGAATAACCCGCTGGCACAAAGCTCACATGAAAACAAGCTTATAAGAGGGGGGCGTTACTGTACCCCCAGAAGCATCAATCCAGGTGGGGAACGAAGGATCTCACTGCAGGAA
Organism: Leptobrachium leishanense; assembly: GCA_009667805.1. Taxonomy (NCBI): domain Eukaryota; kingdom Metazoa; phylum Chordata; class Amphibia; order Anura; family Megophryidae; genus Leptobrachium; species Leptobrachium leishanense. The sequence goes on from CM019070.1 coordinate 8,676,030, forward strand.
CGGCATCATTTCTGGGAACGCAGCTTTCAGTCACATAATAACCAGGTCTCCTTGCACCCTGAGGGACGCAACGGGACCGGGGGGGGGGGCCACGGGGGCCACACACACGCGGGCTTAGATCCACCGAAAGACACCCACCTGCGGTAACGTGTTTTTTTGCGGCGGCATGTTTTCCTTCACGGTTTGGGATGCCCACACGGCCTCAAACAGCTCCGGGTTAACGGTAAAAATGTCGGTAAAAGTGATCTATAAGAAAAAAAAAAGTAAAATTAATCAAATCTATCAAAATCGAGATCAGATCAATAAAAAAGGAAAAAAAATAAAATTAGCCCAACGAGGCTTTACCAGATCATGTGACGCAGCGCACGCAGAGCGTCTCGCTCAGGTACCGGTCAGAGATCTGACACGCTCGCAGGTAGGAGCGGTGTTAGAGGGACGCGGCTGTAATCCCGTGAGTTTACACTCATCCCGGGTGGCTAATCTTAGTAAATCTCTCATGGCATTACTAATCTCAGCTGAGAGGAAGAGCCGCTGCCAGGACGTACACAACCGCAAACAGCGCGTGTTGGCAGGTTTTATGTTACCTCCAGTTATTTCAGGCCGCATCGCTCAGATTCCCTGCAATTACATGCCTGTCCATAGGTCTGCGGGGGGAGGAGGGCGATGGTGGGTGTGCGGGCACGCGAGGGTCTGGACTGCACAGAAAGGATTTACAGAGGAACCAGAGGGTCAGGGAAGCAGCCGGATCATGCAGCGAACGCGCCGGGTCCCTTTACAGATCTTAATCAGTGTGGATACACAGGGAAGCGGCTGAGAATCCCCAGCCAATCCCAGGGGACCACATGTCTTTAATGCGAACCCCTGAGCATGGTGAGGGTCTGGAGGGGTGTCCTACGGCAACATCTCATGACCGAGGGCAAAATAAAATACCCGCTTGTTACTAACACACACACACACACGGGGGGTTAGTTCAGAAACATCGGGGGGGGGCAGAGTTTGAGATTCCTGGTTTACACACGAGTCAGATATACCCAGAATCCTACTGCTGTGCACCCCAACTCCCACAATGCCCAGCCAAGTGACAGTTTACCGGCGCGTTTGTTGGGCTTCGCTCACCTCTTTCCCTTTGCTTGCGTCTCCTTCCTTCCATTCCACGTTGACAGACGCGCGCTCGATGTTCACGGTCGTTATGAAGGCGCCCTGGATTAACCCTGTGAGAGAGATCGGTGTAAAGATACAGCGCGCGGCTCAGCCGCTCAAACCAATAAGAACAACCAGTCATTTCCAAAACGTGCCGCTTCAGCGCAAAGACTCAAAACTTACATGATGCGCAGCGAACGCACGCGAGATCTTCTGTCACGACATTAATACCCCCACCCCTTAATTTAAAAAAAAGGTTTCTGCTCCGGGAGAGCCTTTAACCCTTTCACTACCAAATATTTTTTGAAGTAAATGTATAATATTTAATTAAAACACAGAATGTAAAGATAATTAAACGCTGGAATCTGCAAATTCCTGACCAGGTGGCATCGCATGCCACGTTAAAACGTTCCCCAACGTGGACGCTGGCGCTGTGGGTTTCGGGGTGCCACCACGTGACATATTTGGTGGGACTGTCCAATTAGCCCCCTCACTGGGAGCAGATACATGGTATGGTCTCGGACCCCATCCTGTTCACTCCAGGAGGTTTATCGCCGATTTACAAAAAGTCAGTTCTGATTCGTCTATTAAATGCAGCCAAGTCATTGGTCGCTGCACACTGGAGGGACCCCCTTCCTTCCACCATCACGGAGCGGCTGAATGTGTCGAGCAGATCCCGAGTACTCAAGGAACTTCTTTATTGGGTGGAAGGTCCCCTGAGCGCGCACGACTTGCGATGGTTTTATTGGCTACGTTATGGTGTCCAATAGACGCACTAGCCGGCACCCGCCGCATTGTAGATACAAGTCAGTAAGGGCTGTATTTTGTAAGGGGGGGGGATTGAGGAGTGATTTATCATCTTGGATTTTTTACTATTCATTACTCGAAAAAAATTGTTCTGATACAGAAAACAATTGACAATTTTCTCAGTTTTAATTCCGCCTGTTTTGAATTACCCTTACAGAAATCTCACTGATGAAAGGTTCTGAACACTAGATGGCGTCCCTTATCTTGCAGAGTGTCACACAGGGTCTGCATTATCAGCATACAGGCAGATGCAGTAAATGTGCTGCAGACATAATAAAATGGTGAGATCTCCTGCTTATTATTATTATTATTAATTTATAAAGCGCCAGCATATTCCGCAGCGCTGTACAATAAGCACAGTATAGACAGGGTTACAATACATTGAACAACATTTGACAAACAGTACAGGAGGAGATGAGGGCCCTATTCCCGTAGGGAATTATGGGGGTTTGTAGTGATCAGAATGAGATTATTAGCAATGCAATATCTGTATGTGCTGCATAATGCCTGTGTATGGCAATTACAGCAACACCTCGTATCTGTATGTGCCGCATAATGCCTGTGTATGGCAATTACAGCAACACCTCGTATCTGTATGTGCTGCATAATGCCTGTGTGTGGCAATTACAGCGACACCTTGTATCTGTATGTGCTGCATAATGCCTGTGTATGGCAATTACAGCAACACCTTGTATCTGTATGTGCTGCATAATGCCTGTGTATGGCAATTACAGCAACACCTTGTATCTGTATGTGCCGCGTAATGCCTGTGTGTGGCAATTACAGCAACACCTTGTATCTGTATGTGCCGCGTAATGCCTGTGTGTGGCAATTACAGCAACACCTTGTATCTGTATGCCGCATAATGCCTGTGTATAGCAATTACAGCAACACCTTGTATCTGTATGTGCCAATTACAGCAACACCTTGTATCTGTATGTGCCAATTACAGCAACACCTTGTATCTGTATGTGCCGCGTAATGCCTGTGTATGCCAATTACAGCAACACCTTGTATCTGTATGTGCCGCGTAATGCCTGTGTATGGCAATTACAGCGACACCTTGTATCTGTATGTGCCGCGTAATGCCTGTGTGTGGCAATTACAGCAACACCTTGTATCTGTATGCCGCATAATGCCTGTGTATAGCAATTACAGCAACACCTTGTATCTGTATGTGCCGCGTAATGCCTGTGTATGGCAATTACAGCAACACCTTGTATCTGTATGTGCCGCGTAATGCCTGTGTATGGCAATTACAGCAACACCTTGTATCTGTACTGTACAGGGATTTACACTCATAACCCCCTGAATCTTCTCCCTGTACAGCAGCGACTGACCCCACAGCTCTCCCTGTATTCTGTCAAATCCCTGGCTGCCGGAATGACGCAGTAAAAATTGCTGAGCTTTTTGTTACAGTGAGGATGGGGATGTTATCTGCAGTTTTATCTCTTGCCAGGGTAATTGGAGATAAGACTACATTTAGGTTCTCCACGGGAGGGCACACTAACCCAGCTGTGAAAATGGGGTTTTGAGAGGCCAATGAGTGCTTTTCAATGCAAAAATCTATTTCAGCTTTGGTAGTGAAAGTGTTAATAGAGTCTCCTTGATTAAAAGCTCTTTTAGTGCAAAAGGTCAGATTTTTAAAAGTAAAATAATACATACGTTTTAACAGGTGATTTTGAGGGTGTCCAGGAGAGCGATATCTATACCCAAAATTTAATTTGTACAACGCGAAGCCGTCACCGATTCAGATCCTCTCGGGATCTTTCGTCAGGACAAGCCGCGAGCGCAGGAGATTTTTGATCTGATTCGGCCACCCAGGGATTTTTTAATAAATCCAAGTTGAAAAAGACTCCGGAATCTGATAAATTAAAGGGGGATTCAGGGCTGATTATACATAAAACCAGGACTGACGAGAACCTGACACGGGCTCGGTATTCAGGGACTATAATTCACAGAAGATTTGATGATTAACAAAACACGGGTTTATAATAAAAGTTCAAGGCTACGGTATAGGTCGGAGCCATAAAATCTGAGCAGGCGAAGAGCAGTATAACCTGTCCCATACAGGATCGCGCCTGGCACCTGAAGGCAGTCATGTCCACCCTTGGCCCGCCAGAGGTTTCAGAACATCATCTCCCATGATGCTCAGCCACTCGTTAGGTCAACAGAGCATCATGGGAGATGATGTTCTGAAACCTCTGGAGGGCCAAGGGTGGAGATCACTGCCTTATGGCCATCCCAGGAGCCTGACAAGGGTCACAATGCAGTAACCGCCCACCACACAGGCAAAACAATGAAGCTGAAGTTAGCTTCTTATTCGGGGGCCAGCTTCTTATTCTCACACTGAAGTTAGCTTCTTATTCGGGGGCCAGCTTCTTATTCAGGCAGCTTCTTATTCGGGGGCCAGCTTCTTATTCTCACACTGAAGTTAGCTTCTTATTCAGGCAGCTTCCTATTCAGTGACTGAAATTAGCTACTTATTCGCCCAGGATCTTATTCCTCAAAGAATAATGTCAATAAAAAGTATTTCGAACAATTGGACAATTCTAACACATTCATATGATGAAATAAATTTATCCAGATAACTGCCCCCCCCCACTCCACTTGTGTCAATGGTAAAAAATGAATAAGTAACTAGTGATTTTCTCTATGAAAATCATCTTGGCTCACCCCAAACTGACTAGTTTTCAATTAGAGAACAGTCTAATTAATAGAATTAATAGAAAACTAGTCAGTTTGGGGTGAGCCAAGATGATTTTCATAGAGAAAATTACCAGTTACTTATTCATTTTTTACCATTGAAACGAGTGGGGGTGCCAGTTATCTGGATAAATTTATTTCATCATGTGAATGCGTTAGAATTGTCCAATTGTCGAAATACTTTTTATTGACATTATTCTTTGAGGAATAAGATCCTGGGCGAATAAGTAGCTAATTTCAGTCACTGAATAAGAAGCTGCCCGAATAAGAAGCTAGCCCCCGAATAAGAAGCTAGCCCCCGAATAAGAAGCTAGCCCCCGAATAAGAAGCTAGCCCCCGAATAAGAAGCTAGCCCCCGAATAAGAAGCTAGCCCCCGAATAAGAAGCTGCCCCCGAATAAGAAGCTGCCCCCGAATAAGAAGCTAGCCCCGAATAAGAAGCTAGCCCCCGAATAAGAAGCTGCCCCCGAATAAGAAGCTGCCCCCGAATAAGAAGCTAGCCCCCGAATAAGAAGCTAGCCCCCGAATAAGAAGCTAGCCCCGAATAAGAAGCTAGCCCCGAATAAGAAGCTGCCCCGAATAAGAAGCTGCCCGAATAAGAAGCTAGCCCCAATATAAGAAGCTGCCCCCGAATAAGAAGCTAGCCCCCGAATAAGAAGCTGCCCCCGAATAAGAAGCTGCCCCCGAATAAGAAGCTAGCCCCCGAATAAGAAGCTGCCCCGAATAAGAAGCTAGCCCCCAAATAAGAAGCTGCCCCCGAATAAGAAGCTGCCCCCGAATAAGAAGCTGCCCCCGAATAAGAAGCTGCCCCCGAATAAGAAGCTGCCCCCGAATAAGAAGCTGCCCCCGAATAAGAAGCTGCCCCGAATAAGAAGCTGCCCCCGAATAAGAAGCTGCCCCAGAATAAGAAGCTGCCCCCGAATAAGAAGCTGCCCCCGAATAAGAAGCTGCCCCGAATAAGAAGCTAGCCCCGAATAAGAAGCTGCCCAGAATAAGAAGCTGCCCCAGAATAAGAAGCTGCCCCGAATAAGAAGCTGCCCCGGAATAAGAAGCTGCCCCCGAATAAGAAGCTGCCCCCGAATAAGAAGCTGCCCCCGAATAAGAAGCTGCCCCCGATAAGAAGCTGCCCCCGAATAAGAAGCTGCCCTGAATAAGAAGCTGCCCCCGAATAAGAAGCTGCCCCGAATAAGAAGCTGCCCCCGAATAAGAAGCTGCCCCCGAATAAGAAGCTGCCCCCGAATAAGAAGCTGCCCCCGAATAAGAAGCTGCCCCCGAATAAGAAGCTGCCCCGAATAAGAAGCTGCCCCGAATAAGAAGCTGCCCTCGAATAAGAAGCTGCCCCCGAATAAGAAGCTGCCCCGAATAAGAAGCTGCCCCCGAATAAGAAGCTGCCCCCGAATAAGAAGCTGCCCCCGAATAAGAAGCTGCCCTGAATAAGAAGCTGCCCCCGAATAAGAAGCTAGCCCTGAATAAGAAGCTGCCCCCGAATAAGAAGCTGCCCCAGAATAAGAAGCTGGCCCCCGAATAAGAAGCTGCCCCCGAATAAGAAGCTGCCCCCGAATAAGAAGCTGCCCCCGAATAAGAAGCTGCCCCCGAATAAGAAGCTGCCCCCGAATAAGAAGCTGCCCCCGAATAAGAAGCTGCCCCGAATAAGAAGCGATCTTCAGCTTTATGGCAAAACAGGGGGAAATCTCCAAAAAAATTAAACAACAAAATCACACCAACACCATAAAGGAAGCCATATTAACCCCCTAAGCACCAAAGCTGTGCAGGGGGCAGCGCTTTCAGGGTTAATACAGGGAGCCTCTGCAGGGGGTGTTCTGCCCCCCCCCCGGGTTCTCAGTGGGGGGGGGGGTTGAGTAACACTGCGCCACCTAGAGGCAGAGATAACCTAAACAGTGCACTCAGCCAATCACAGCGAGGTCTGTCAGGAATCTGCCAATCAGAGCACAGAGATTACGGTGGATGGGCGTGACTAATATTTGAATTTCCACAGGGTACCCCATGCCCCCCCGGGTCCCCCCAGACCCGCACTGACCGTTACTGCGCATGATCTTGACGGGCAGACCCACGGCCAGGCGCTGCGCCCCCAGAAGCTCCATGTCTGCGAGCGGGAACAGAGAGAGGGCAAGCGGGCGGGACTGTGCGTGATGAGAGGGGCGAGCTGTCAGCGGGAGAGGCCCGTGAGACCTGCGGGGATAAACAACGGCGAGACGGCGTGCGGATCAGAGCGGCGACACCAGCCGCCACTTTTTAAACAAGAACGTCGCTTCTCTCTGACGTCAACACGCACGACGTCGAGAGCGATAACTTCTCCCACAGGCCAATGATCGGTCTGCCTCCAGAGAGCATGCGCGGTGTAACACGGCTCTGACACGGAGGCCATCTTGGTACAGTAAAGGCAAATCACCACCAGCCATTACTATGCGTTTTTTTGCTGTGGAGCTCTGTGATACACTCATACACACTGCACATTACTGTGAGTTTTATTGCTGTGGAGCTCTGTGATACGCTCATACACACCGCACATTACTGTGAGTTTTATTGCTGTGATGCTCTGTGATACACTCATACACACCGCACATTACTGTGAGTTTTATTGCTGTGGAGCTCTGTGATACACTCATACACACTGCACATTACTGTGAGTTTTATTGCTGTGATGCTCTGTGATACACTCATACACACCGCACATTACTGTGAGTTTTATTGCTGTGGAACTCAGTGATACTCTCATACACACTGCACATTACTGTGAGTTTTATTGCTGTGGAGCTCTGTGATACGCTCATACACACCGCACATTACTGTGAGTTTTATTGCTGTGATGCTCTGTGATACACTCATACACACCGCACATTACTGTGAGTTTTATTGCTGTGGAGCTCTGTGATACACTCATACACACTGCACATTACTGTGAGTTTTATTGCTGTGATGCTCTGTGATACACTCATACACACCACACATTACTGTGAGTTTTATTGCTGTGGAGCTCTGTGATACACTCATACACACCACACATTACTGTGAGTTTTATTGCTGTGGAGCTCTGTGATACGCTCATACACACTGCACATTACTGTGAGTTTTATTGCTGTGGAGCTCTGTGATACACTCATACACACCGCACATTACTGTGAGTTTTATTGCTGTGATGCTCTGTGATACACGCTCATACACACCGCACATTACTGTATCACAGAGCATCATAGCAATAAAACTCACAGTAAAGTGCGGTGTGTATGAGTGTGCGTTTTATTGCTGTGATGCTCTGTGATACACTCATACACACCGCACATTACTGTGAGTTTTGTTGCTGTGAATTCTGTGATACAGTAATGGGCGTGTGTATGAATGTGCGTTTTATTGCTTTAATACAATGCTATTGATTTAAACACCCATTAGGAGAGATCGTTGTGTTTTTTTTTTTGCAGTTCGGTGGAATTCGCCAAAGTTACTTCAGCACTTGTGACGTTTTTCAGGAGGCTTCGGCGGCTCCATCTTCAGGGCTTTACCTGGTGAATAGTGAACTCATCAAACTGTGTGCGAAATGGAATCGCCGGAGTGCACTGAAATTTCAGTGCTTAGTGAGTAGACCCTTAAAATTCAACGAGCGACGGGAGAAGATTCTCGGTGCAGCGGCTGCTGTTTGGATTTAAGCTTTGTGAATAACCCCGAAAGTGTCTTTAGTTTTGTGAGTTGCCGGTGTTTATTGGTGTTGCAATTGGGGTCCCCAGATCGATCATGCTTTCCTGGACATAATTCACAAGTTCATGCAGAAGGGGAGCACAGGGAAAAGTACTGCCCTGCATCATGTACAATTCATATGCTGCAGAAAGGAAATCAAGGCAGGTCACTGGGATTCCTTACCTGCAGCGTTTGGATTATACATGCTGCACGGTGGTATTTTTCATGCACTGCCCATCAGCATGAATAAATTATGTGTCCAGGAAAACCTGTTCGATCGAGCGTCCCTTGTTCTAATACTCGCGCTTAGTGAATAACACATATAGTACAAATACTTACACAACAAAATATACTGTGTGCGAATAACGGAGAAAAAGAATGAATTTAATGTGAAAAAGGGAAAGAACATGAATAACTTATTCTACAATCAGTAAAGCAGATCAGAGCATAAAGTCGGTGTATAATGTGTGCGGCTCTGCTGCCCCCTTGTGGCTTTATTATGTACAATTTTAGCAAACTTCATAAAAGACTAAACACAAAAGAAAAAACAATCTAAGACGCAAAATTATTAAAAACAATAATCCACGTCCTGTCTGGAGAAAAAAAATTAAGTTGTGACTTGACTATTCGATGCGGCAAGATGTTTGTATCGGAATGCTTCTGGACACGTGCGTAGATACAGTAAATGCACGTTTCCTTCCACGGGATGTATTTTACAGCTTTATCACTCGGAACGGCGAGATCTGTGAAGTGTCACGGGGACCGATCTCCTTTATCACAGTGACATCGTTTTTGTAAACTTATATTTTTCTCCTTTCGATATATCTTTACTTATTTTAATACTGAACAGCAAAATTAATGGGCTGGAAAAATGGAAAAGGCAGAGAATGCGGCCCAGATCCTAACCGGGTCTATGTTTAACTTGCACGCAATGCTATGTGTCTCTTCATAGTGAGCAGCTGACTCTTACATAAGCTGTAGCGCAATTACTTGTGCATTACAACTAAGGCTGGGGTCAGACGAGCGTGATTTCTACGGACTGTACGTCCGTGCAGTACGGACATCGTCAGTACGGATGACGCAGTAGTGGTCACACAGTCCGTTTTTTCACTGAAGTTATTTTTTGATGGATGGAGGAGGGAAAAATAAATTACAATGAAAAAACATTCTGTCCGTCAAAAATGCTGGACGTATAAATGCCGTCCGTCTGACCATGCTCCATCACTCACACACAAAGCTATGCGGACGTTGTGGACGTGGCGCACTCCGCACGTCCGTTCTAGCGGTATTACGTTCTTGCCTAACCTGCGTCCGTTTGCTGCGTCCGTCAGCCCCCGCACTTCTGTGCGGACGTACTTCGTGTGTGGGGCTCCATTTAACACAATTGTATGCTATCACGGACGTACTTATGTGCAGCAACACGGACGTTAACACTGCGTTCGTCTGACCCCAGCCTTAGGCTGGTGTCAGACGAGCGCTGTGATCACGTCCATGTTGCCGCACATTTTATCGTCCGTGGTAGCATAGAATCATGATCAATGAAGACCCAGACACGAAGTACAAATGCACAGAAGTGCGGACGCCGCAAACGGACGCAAGTTAGGCAAGAACGTAAAACCGCTAGAACGGACGTGCGGAGTGCGCCACGTCCGCATAGCTTTGTGTGTGAGTGATGGAACGTGGTCAGACGGACGGCATTTATACGTCCAGCATTTTTCACGGACAAAATGTTTTTTAATTTAAATTTTCCCATCTACATCCATCAAAAAAAACGTCAGTCACAAAAACGGACCTTGTGGCCACTACATTGTCGTCAGTCAGAAAGTACATCCATTGTGCACGGACGCACAGAATGCACTCGTCTGACCCTAGCCTTAAACCACTTTAACACATGCTGCTGCTGTTTTTTTTTTTTGTTTATTGCATGTAAAAATGAAAAATCAAGTTAGATTTTTGTCTCCTGTTTCCATTTTGTGGATTTTGCCCATGATGCAACATTTACCAAAATCTGTGCTAAAGTTTTACTTTACTGTTGTGGTTTATCCAATCTACAGTATTTACCAGTTAAGGCAGCAGGAGGCTATTGTTCTCCAGACTACCTGAGATAAAACAGGGATCTTAAAATACTTCTAATCTACCCCTTCTCCCCGGTGATGTCCTTTGAATACATCCCACACAATACAGTGATCTGAGTTGGTGACTGGTCATAGAATGGAGTGAAATGGGTCAGACACACAGTGAAGAGCAAGTGATGGAAAGATACAAAATATCACACAATGGATGCACCCAGTGACACATATTTCCCTCTATATCACACAATGGATGCGCCCAGTGACACATATTTCCCTCTATATCACACAATGGATGCGCCCAGTGACACATATAGAGGGAAATATCACACAATGGATGCACCCAGTGACACATATAGAGGGAAATATCACACAATGGATGCACCCAGTGACACATATAGAGGAAAATATCACACGATGGATGCGTCCAGTGACACATATAGAGGAAAATATCACACGATGGATGCACCCAGTGACACATATAGAGGAAAATATCACACAATGGATGCACCCAGTGACACATATAGAGGAAAATATCACACAATGGATGCGCCCAGTGACACATATAGAGGAAAATATCACACAATGGATGCACCCAGTGACACATATAGAGGAAATATTTTCTAAACTAAACAAAAGAAAAACAAACACATGTAACATATCAGCAACATGAAATAAACACAATAAGGACATTGCATTTTTTGGTGGTTCTGGCCCTTTAAAAAGATATATTCTGATCGAGCTGCTGTATCACTGGCTCGAGCTCGAATATCTGGGAGCTGCTGATCAATACCGGGAGCAGCGCCGCTTTCCAAAATACCACGAGGAGAACAAGAACCGGCTGGATTAGCTTGTGCCACAAATTAACAGCTTCTAAGTATATGAAGTATAAGAGCTGTCAATGTGCAGCAAAACTTGCGGCTTGGTCGGAACCTGGGCGTTTACTTCCCAGTGTTAGTTGTTGTTAATTTGTGCACCCGAGACTTAAGGCTAGGGTCAGACGAAAGCATTTTTCCCCGCGAACGTGTAAAAGTGCGTCCGAACGCATTGACGTATTTTTTCACGGAATGCGCAAAAACGGTCATACGACGCACATTTTCGGGCGTGATTTTGTACGGATCGTCAATAAAACTCTTTTTGTGTCTGGACGTTATGTTGGCCGGACATTAGCAGCGTCTGACATCTCCTAATCACGCACACACGCCGCTATGCCGCAGCTGCGCACTCAGTACGTCAGTACTAGCGGTTCAGCGTTCTCAGAAAAATGCGTTCAAATTCCACTTGCGTTGCACGGCTGGACTTTTGTGCGGTCGTACATCGTATATTGGCCGTCATTGCCCGTCATCTGCTGCTAGTGCGGCCGTGACTATGTGCGCCAGAACGCACGTTAAAAGTGCGCTGGTCTGACCCCAGCCTTAACCTTCAACGTTTCTCTGTGTTTTACCAAACCTTTTAAATCCACATGTGAATATTTTTATTTTCTGATCATTTTCCTCCATCAAGAAGACACGGACAGACATTGTCATGGTGCGTCAGAGTGCGTCATTGTGCGTCAGAGCGCAAGCTTTACTCCTGGATCTCCTTAACTGTGGAGGAAGAAGAAAAAAATTGGGAATAAAGTGTGATCTGCCGGGAGACTCCAGGGAAAGGAATCCTAGCTGATAAAACGCCCACCTCCCGGGATGTTAACTTGGTTGGACCTCAGGATGTCGGCTTGGATGTTGTTGATTTTCATGTAAAGTCCATCTGCATCTTCCTGTGAAGAGATCGGGAAAGCGAAAGCACATTAAGAGAGGATTTAACTGAAACCCTTTATTTTTGGGGGCAGTGTGTTTCCTGGACGCAGCGTGGCCGTGGACCCCCACACCGGTCAATCCGTCATCTGATTGGCTGACTATTTATTGTATAGAGCTGTGGTCCCCAACCCTGCTCCTCATGTCCCTCTAACAGGCCAGGTTTGCAGATATGTGAAGCGCAGTACAGGTGATATGATTTGCTGCTCAGTGATTGGAGGATTCCGTCTGCTTTTATCCAAGCTGATCCTCAAAATCTGGCCTGTCAGTGGGTCCTGAGGAGCGCGGTTGGGAACCACTGGTATAGAGCATGAAACACCCGCATTGTCACCAAGCGGCCACCGTAGAGCTTTTACACTCAAATTCCCCGGAATCAATTTATATGAGCGGGGTTCAGCCCCCGAAATGTGATGTATGGATGCAATGCGTCCCCGGGGCCGGTGGTCAGCCCCCAAAATGTGATGTATGGATACAATGCGTCCCCGGGTCGGTGGAGGGGGGGGGTTCAGCCCCCAAAATGTGATGTATGGATACAATGCGTCCCCGGGTCGGTGGAGGGGGGGGTTCAGCCCCCAAAATGTGATGTATGGATGCAATGCGTCCCCGGGGCCGGTGGAGGGTTCAGTCCCCAGAATGTGATGTATGGATGCAACGTGTCCCCGGGGCTGATGGGGGGGGGGTTCTGCCCCAGCATGTGATGTATGGATACAATGTGTCCCCGGGGCTGATAGGGGGGGGGGGTTCTGCCCCAACATGTGATGTATGGATACAATGTGTCCCCGGGGCTGATAGGGGGGGGTTCTGCCCCAGCATGTGATGTATGGATACAATGTGTCCCCGGGGCTGATGGGGGGGGTTCTGCCCCAGCATGTGATGTATGGATGCAATGTGTCCCCGGGGCTGATAGGGGGGGGTTCTGCCCCAGCATGTGATGTATGGATACAATGTGTCCCTGGGGCTGATGGGGGGGGGTTCTGCCCCAGCATGTGATGTATGGATACAATGTGTCCCCGGGGCTGATGGGGGGGGGGTTGTGCCCCAGCATGTGATGTAGGGATACAATGTGTCCCCGGGGCTGATGGGGGGGGGGGTTCTGCCCCAGCATGTGATGTATGGATACAATGTGTCCCCGGGGCTGATGGGGGGGGGGTTGTGCCCCAGCATGTGATGTAGGGATACAATGTGTCCCCGGGGCTGATGGGGGGGTTCTGCCCCAACATGTGATGTATGGATACAATGTGTCCCCGGGGCTGATGGGGGGGTTCTGCCCCAACATGTGATGTATGGATACAATGTGTCCCCGGGGCTGATGGGGGGGGGTTCTGCCCCAGCATGTGATGTATGGATACAATGTGTCCCCGGGGCTGATGGGGGGGTTCTGCCCCAGCATGTGATGTAGGGATACAATGTGTCCCCGGGGCTGATGGGGGGGGGGTTCTGCCCCAGCATGTGATGTAGGGATACAATGTGTCCCCGGGGCTGATGGGGGGGGGTCTGCCCCAGCATGTGATGTATGGATACAATGTGTCCCCGGGGCTGATGGGGGGGTTCTGCCCCAGCATGTGATGTAGGGATACACGGTGTCATCGCAGACATGGCTACATGTTATGGCTCTATTGAGCAGGAGACCAATGGGGGGGCTCTGTCCCCTCTACAGATAAACAGCCAGAAAAGAGGGGAGAGATGGCCCCCCCCTCATTGGTCTCCCACTGGGCTCACATGTTGCACTTAATGGCAAACATACAAATCACGGAGATCTAATGCCAGCGGCGGCCGTTACCAGAAGGAGCTGAAACAAGTGGTCGCCGATCGCTTTCCTCACTTCCTCCTCAACCACGGGGAACGACAGCACGAAATACTGCAAAACACAACGGAGCATGTGGTCATTTTTTTGGGTTAATTAGGTTTTAGGAGCTTCGGCTTTTCATGTTATGTCTTTTCCCTCACCTCTGTGTGTCCCCCCCACTGCTCTTAGATTGTAAGCTCACTGGATCAGGGGCCTCTTTCCTGAATGTTCTGTTTGTCAAATCTATTCATTAATCTCACGTTTGCTTTGTTTTTCCTGTTGTACAGCGCCGTGGAATATGTTGGCACTTTGTAAATAACGGTAGTGTTGCGAATGTGAAATTTTGGTTCCAGGCACCGCGAGTAACTTGCAGGGGTGTTATATATATATTATATATTATTTTGCTACAGGTGCTGCTATAATAATAAAAGGAGCAGAAAAACCCAAAGCACAGGAAATTACACACATTTCCCCACGTTTTATTTAACCCCTTAAGGACCAATGACGTAACTGTTACATCATACATGCATTGACTTAAGGGGTTAAATACGAGTGAATAACAGGAACTTCCAACACGTACTAATCTTCTACAAACTCTCCGTCTCAATGGAAGAAAAGAAATATTGAATAATGCAATGCTGACCTCTGACCTTTTGAGATATGAAATGGAAAATATCAGAGAAAAGAAGAAATAATGGCTCCGTCCAATAGGAACGAGACCCTGGACGAGCCATCACGTTCTGCCGAGCCTTAACGTTACGGCTCTATTGAGCAGGAGACCAATGGGGGGCGCTCTGTCCCCTCTACAGATAAACAGACAGAAAACAGGGGAGTCATCGCCGCCCCCCATTGGTCTCCCACAGGACTGACACGTCGCACTCCATGGCGTTTGGTGAATGATCCCCACTGTGTGCAAGCTGCATGGACCTCACTCGCTGCCCAGAAATACAAGCGAATACAGAGGCCGGGCGTCTGAGCTCCTAAAGGAGCCCGAAAAGTCACATCCCTCATAAAGTCCTAATCTCTGCGCACGGATACCTGAAAAGGGAACCAAAAAATTCAATAAATATATAAAAGGATGGGATCCCGCGCCATGATTTATTAATTTTTTCTGTTACATCTTGCAGATTGTGAATTCCCACAGGAATAGGGCCTCGTCTCCTCCTGTACCGGTCTGTCAAAATGTTATTCAATGTATTGTAACCCTGTCTATACTGTGCCCATTGTACAGCGCTGCGCAATATGCTGGCGCTATATAAAGACTAATAATATACAATGAATAGACTTGGCAAATCCTTACATCTTGTTACACTGTGTAGTTGATCTGCCCCTTTATGCAGAGTGACATTTTTTTTGGCTGACACTTTCCCCTGTGCGTCACCCCGGCTGCCCAGCTCTGCTCTCATCCTCCACCTCATGGCTGCTTTTTTTGGGACAAATACAAGGACGCCGGGCGCGATGTCCCCCTTCAAACCGGATAGTGTGACATTCCCGTGTTAATGTGAGGAGAGATCCTGGAGCGCTGCGTGATGTGACGTGCATCTCGGACCGGTGGGGTTAAAGGCCGTCCTCACCTCCACGGCCAGACTGGCCTGCCTCTGGCTCTCCGCGTGGTCCTGGTTTCCCATGACATACAGCAGGTGATGGATCACTCGTAGCTCTATCAGTTCGTCGCACATTTCCGTGGATTCCCGCGCCAACATACTGAAAGCAGAGGCCGCTTAGTTAAAGCCCACGCGTTTCGCAGAGTTTAAACATACACAAATCTTACTAATCCACACGGCGGATCATTCATCGACCCTTCCTTACATTCACTTACGCGGCTTTCATCCAACACTAGTGACACAAAGAGTGAATTTCATACAAATATACTGTATCGCGGAGATAAACTGAGGACAGGGCTCTCGCAGAAGGTTTACCTTGATGTTGGCAGAGGAGCTTGCGATTTAATGGCTGTTACAGGACAGCTAAACATCATGAGCCATATTCTAAGCGAGCCTTTAAGCCAGGGATCTCAAACTCACGGCCCCCCAGATGTTTTTGCCTACAAGTCCCAGAATGCTTTGAATGCAATAGATGGCCGTGGAATCATGGGAGTTGTAGTTCAGAAACATCAGGGGGGCCAGAGTTTGAGAACCCTGCTTTAAGCCAACGGCTCCAGGTGCTAATCCTTTTTTTCTTGCAGCTCAGCATTGCATTTCTTGCAGCTCCTTACAGTATATTAACGGCTGCAACACTTTGTACACATTGTATTATTATATATCTTCACCATCATAATATATATATATATATATATCACCAAAAAATCCTGCTATTGGAGGCATTACTAACAGATCAGCAAGAAAATAGCGACCAACTCTATGTTGACTTGTTAGATCGCCGGCTCTCCAAATCCGGTGTCAGTGGCGGCTGGATAATTAGGCAAAATAGGCAGCTGTCCAAGGCCTCGCTCCACCTGGGGCCTCACATTATGGAATTTTTGTTGAATGCAATAAAACCAATGTTGCACAAACATACATCCCTACGTTCACATACACTTGTCAGCTAAGAGAGCCGTTTGCATTCTTAACTTAAATTTGTTGGGTTCATTTAGAAATTTTGTGCACGGGAAGAAGGGCCTCATATCAGAGGTGAGCACGGCTGAAAAATTGTTTCATTTTCTTTCAAAATAATTTCATTTTCGCAATTTCGTTTGGTATTTCGGGTCACAAGAAAAAAAAAAAAAAACATTGTAATTTGGGATCGAGTCGACTCGATATCGATTCGAATATTGGATCACTAAATAAAACCCCCAATAAATCAAATATTGCTGTTAAAAGGCAAGCGAGGGTTAAATAGATGAGCTGTGTCTAAATAATAAAGGATAAAAAGGTCTGTTTGCAAAATAAATTTGTATTTTAAAAAAAATTGAGAAGCAAAGAAATACATAAAGGGTGTTTTCTGAAAATGAAGAGAATAAACGGTCTTAAAAAAAAAAATGTAAAAAGATAAACGGGGTTATTCACCCTGTCGTTCCTTGCACTTCGGGGAATCAAATTTGTTCACCTAGCGAGGAGTCCCCGGAGTGCGAGGAAAAGCTGCTGGATCCGATAATACGCCTGACCCGCCGAAATTATCGAATCGGATTCGATAATACTCCGAGAACGGCTGAAAGTATCAGATTCGATCATTTCAGCGGTTTTGCGGCTCTTTTTTTAAAAAAAAACTCAGAAAATATTGGATCCGATGATCCCGAAATGAGAAAGCCAAGAAACCGCCGAACGGGTAAACAAAACAAAAGTCTCAAAATTGAAACGCTGTTTGAAAAAAAAAATACTGAGTGAAAATCTCTGGAATTTACACATAAAATCCAATGAACGATAATAAAAAGGGCTGTTACAGAAAAAACGGAAAAGAAATGGTGCCGAAAAAATCCCTAAAAGATCCAAAAAAAAATAAAAAATAAAGAGACTTTTTGCTGCAGATTAAAATATAAAAACGATTAGATATTGAATTATAACGGGAATATTTTTAACATTGAAACCTATGGGATTCGCCTGATTAAACCTGTCGAATGAAACCACTGAACATCAGGGCATTTCACTGACATTTCTCTGCTGTTCAATGTGAATAGATTAACCCTTGCTTCTCTATGGGGGATTTCACTGCCGCCGAACAGGCACCGTATTTCAATGTCAACGTACAGACATTGTATTTCACTGCTGCCGAACAGACCCCGTAATTCACTGTCACCGTATTTCACGGTCACCGAACAGACACGATACTTGCTGGCAATTCATTAAAATTTGGCGAACTGCCTGCTCTCTGAATAGACGAATGGCCACGAAATGACATGGGGAATTGCATTGTTCGGTGCCATTTTGGGGCCGGATCGGCTTTTTGTGAATAACCAGATTTTTTTTTACATTGAATCCTAGGGGAATCGTCTGTTTTAGGCTGGGGTCAGACGAACGCATTTTTAACGTGCGTTTAGGCGCGCTTAATCACGGCCGCAGTAGCAGCAAATGACGCGCAATGACGGCCAATATACAAAGTACGGTCGCACGAAAGTCCAGCCGCGCAACGCAAGTGGAAAATGAACGCATTTTTTCAAGAACGCTGAACCGCTATTACGGACGTACTGAGTGCGCTGCGTCCACTAGCGGCGTGTGTGTGTGATTAGGAGATGTCAGACCCTGCTCATGTCCGACCAACATAACGTCCAGACACAAAAAGTGTTTTATGGATCGGCATCGTATGACCGTTTTCGCGCATTCCGTGAAAAAAATACGTCAATGCGTTCGGACGCACTTTTTGACGGTCGCTGCGAATAATGCGTCTGTTTGACCCGAGCCTAAACCTATTGAACAGAAACACTGAAAATCAGAGCATTTCTGGGTTCTGTGAATATATAAGACACAATAGTCTTATGGGTCAATTTCGGTGCCTCCGAATTGCGTCAGATTGCACCGTATTTCGCCGTCACTTCGCCTGTATTTGGTGAATTGACAAATTGCTCTGAAATCACAAATACGGTGAAATTCACCATTTGGTGCTTGTAAATAACTGTTCTAATTCTGCGATTCTCCTCATCTCACGGTTTATTTTTGTTACATATAATCAACCTCATCACTCAGAATACAGAGCTTTATATCATATCCATCCCCTGACATCACATCCATCCCCTGACATCACTCAGGATACAGAGCTTTATATCATATCCATCCCCTGACATCACTCAGGATACAGAGCTTTACATCATATCCATCCCCTGACATCACATCCATCCCCTGACATCACTCAGGATACAGAGCTTTACATCATATCCATCCCCTGACATCACATCCATCCCCTGACATCACTCAGGATACAGAGCTTTACATCATATCCATCCCCTGACATCACTCAGGATACAGAGCTTTACATCATATCCATCCCCTGACATCACATCCATCCCCTGACATCACTCAGGATACAGAGCTTTACATCATATCCATCCCCTGACATCACATCCATCCCCTGACATCACTCAGGATACAGAGCATTACATCACATCCATCCCCTGACATCACATCCATCCCCTGACATCACTCAGGATACAGAGCATTACATCACATCCATGACCTGACATCACTCAGGATACAGAGCATTACATCACATTTAGTACCTGATGGCTTTGGCGGCCGTGGCTTGCTGCACATATGCCGGTAACGAGTCTCTCATTTCGGGAACAGACGGATCTAAACAATAATAATAATAATAATGAGATATTTTGGGGACCTGAGTCCTGTTACGTTTCACTCACACCTTAAACACAACCTGAGGGTTTTCTATACAGGATTTAATCATTTCGTCACATGAGGTCGAGGGGAATTTTACACTTTTCGGGTCATGATGGCACAAAATGAATAAAAGTTGTATTTTTGAACGTGTCGGAGATGTTCTTGTATGTTAGAACTCGAGTAAACGTTATTAGATTGTCACGGCTCACATTATTTAACGCAGGCGCAGTCAGTACATACCGTCCAGGATCTGGGCTCGGGATTTAGCGCTCTCTTTTCGGGAAGGTCTCAGTAAAGCTACCAGTCCTCTCAGGAGATCAGGCCGCGCTCTGGTACACATGAGCGACATAATGAGCTGCAGGGCTGCAATTACAATGATTAGCAGAGATCAGGAGACACAGAGGAGCTGAACATACAAGTATTCCCTGTCACAATGTGTCAATATCAGGCTTATTTATTTCCATGTGATAATGTATCAATAAATGGGTCACAATGTAACACTCGGAGTATTGATTCAGTTTAAAAGTTACACTTTAATGCTTTAGAGATCTTCTGTATCTGTAAAGCGCTGCGGTATCTGGTAGCGCTATATAAAATACGCAGTAATAGGAATAATAATGGGGAGGAGTTTATTAGGAGGAGGTCACAGATACAGGTCTTCTGGAAAATGGACAATAAACTGCATTTGTTTTAAAAAAAAATCATTCCTGACAAATACTATCAGAGAAAGGTGAAACTCTGGAGAAGTGAAAATTCTAGGTCAAAATAGCCAAACCAGAAAAATTATCCCATTTATCTCACTTTCCAAATCGACTTTTTGGTCTAGATTATTCTCGTCTGCCAATTCTCCTAAATTTCACCCCTCTCTTTATATAAGTACAATTCCCACCATCCTGCTCCAATTGATGCCTGGCAATGTGTCAGGAGGATAATGCCTCCTTGTGTATAAAGTGATAAAATGTATATATATAGTAATCTCTTAGTATATGAAGATCGTGGAGCCAGTTTAGCGTCTTTAATATATACACAAACATTTATTTATAAAGTATTTTACCAGGAAGGCTACAATGTTTAAGTATGTGACACACACTCTCTCAGGTAAGGATGGCATCACCCACTGACACTGCACTATCTCATTGGGCAGCCTTTGTTCTCTGTAATTTACATACCCATGATGCAGTGCATGTGCTACTCGCATCCACAGGTGTTTGTAACCCTCAGTTTGTCCAGTAAGTCTCTGGTACTGTGGATGCTCCCTGGTAATGAATGCAGTATTGGAAACCCCCTCGCTGTGATTTGCATACCCATGATGCAGTGCGCGGTGCTCGCCGCATGTGAGGTGGGAGGCGGTGAGGTGGCGCTGCTGTCAGGCCGAGCTTCATTATACTCTGGTTTCTCTTCAGATCGTAAAAATCTTTCGCCTTTTACTAAAGATTTCCGTGGAGAGGAACAAGTACGAGTTAATGGGAATTTTTGCAGGTCTGACCTCGGTCAGGCTCATGTTATGGTTAAACAACAGAACTGGATACAATCTGCAACTTGTGTGTTACTCGATATACGCAGCTATATATTAATACTGCACATCTATACACTATTACTGCGCATCTATACATTATTACTGCACATCTATACACTATTACTGCGCATCTATACATTATTACTGCACATCTATACACTATTACTGCACATCTATACACTGTTACTGCGCATCTATACATTATTACTGCACATCTATACATTATTACTGCGCATCTATACACTATTACTGCACATCTATACATTATTACTGCACATCTATACATTATTACTGCGCATCTATACATTATTACTGCACATCTATACATTATTACTGCACATCTATACATTATTACTGCACATCTATACATTATTACTGCGCATCTATACATTATTACTGCACATCTATACACTATTACTGCGCATCTATACATTATTACTGCACATCTATACACTATTACTGCACATCTATACACTGTTACTGCATATCTATACACTATTACTGCACATCTATACACTGTTACTGCGCATCTATACATTATTACTGCACATCTATACATTATTACTGCGCATCTATACATTATTACTGCACATCTATACATTATTACTGCGCATCTATACATTATTACTGCACATCTATACATTATTACTGCACATCTATACACTATTACTGCACATCTATACATTATTACTGCACATCTATACATTATTACTGCACATCTATACACTATTACTATTACTGCGCATCTATACATTATTACTGCACATCTATACACTATTACTGCGCATCTATACACTATTACTGCTCATCTATACACTATTACTGCACATCTATACACTGTTACTGCGCATCTATACATTATTACTGCACATCTATACATTATTACTGCGCATCTATACACTATTACTGCACATCTATACATTATTACTGCACATCTATACATTATTACTGCGCATCTATACACTATTACTGCACATCTATACATTATTACTGCACATCTATACACTATTACTGCTCATCTATACACTATTACTGCACATCTATACACTGTTACTGCGCATCTATACATTATTACTGCACATCTATACACTATTACTGCTTATCTATACACTATTACTGCACATCTATACATTATTACTGCACATCTATACATTATTACTGCACATCTATACACTATTACTGCACATCTATACATTATTACTGCACATCTATACATTATTACTGCACATCTATACACTATTACTGCACATCTATACATTATTACTGCGCATCTATACACTATTACTGCACATCTATACACTATTACTGCACATCTATACATTATTACTGCGCATCTATACACTATTACTGCACATCTATACACTATTACTGCACATCTATACATTATTACTGCGCATCTATACACTATTACTGCACATCTATACACTATTACTGCACATCTATACATTATTACTGCACATCTATACACTATGACTGCACATCTATACATTATTACTGCAAATCTATACACTATTACTGCACATCTATACATTATTACTGCACATCTATACACTATTACTGAACATCTATACACTATTACTGCACATCTATACACTATTACTGCACATCTATACACTGTTACTGCACATCTATACACTATTACTGCACATCTATACATTATTACTGCACATCTATACACTATGACTGCACATCTATACATTATTACTGCGCATCTATACACTATTACTGCACATCTATACACTATTACTGCACATCTATACATTATTACTGCGCATCTATACACTATTACTGCACATCTATACACTATTACTGCACATCTATACATTATTACTGCGCATCTATACACTATTACTGCACATCTATACACTATTACTGCACATCTATACATTATTACTGCGCATCTATACACTATTACTGCACATCTATACACTATTACTGCACATCTATACATTGTTACTGCACATCTATACACTATGACTGCACATCTATACATTATTACTGCAAATCTATACACTATTACTGCACATCTATACATTATTACTGCACATCTATACACTATTACTGCACATCTATACATTATTACTGCGCATCTATACACTATTACTGCACATCTATACATTATTACTGCACATCTATACATTATTACTGCACATCTATACACTATGACTGCACATCTATACATTATTACTGCAAATCTATACACTATTACTGCACATCTATACATTATTACTGCACATCTATACACTATTACTGCACATCTATACATTATTACTGCGCATCTATACACTATTACTGCACATCTATACATTATTACTGCACATCTATACACTATTACTGCACATCTATACACTGTTACTGCGCATCTATACACTGTTACTGCACATCTATACACTATTACTGAACATCTATACACTATTACTGCACATCTATACACTATTACTGAACATCTATACACTATTACTGCTCATCTATACATTATTACTGCACATCTATACACTATTACTGCACATCTATACACTATTACTGCTCATCTATACACTATTACTGCACATCTATACACTATTACTGCACATCTATACACTGTTACTGCACATCTATACACTATTACTGAACATCTATACACTATTACTGCGCATCTATACATTATTACTGCACATCTATACATTGTTACTGCGCATCTATACATTTACTGCGCATCTATACATTATTACTGCGCATCTATACATTTACTGCGCATCTATACATTTACTGCGCATCTATACATTATTACTGCGCATCTATACACTATTACTGCGCATCTATACATTTACTGCGCATCTATGCACTATTACTGCGCATCTATACATTGTTACTGCACAAACATCGCCTTTGATACGTTGGCTAAATAAGAGCCAGCACTCTAAATAGAGTGCTAGGTGTTGTTTATTTAGAGTGCTAGCTGTTTATTTAGTGTTAGCTGTTGTTTATTTAGAGTGCTAGCTCTTATTTAGAGTGTTAGCTGTTTAAATAAACAACAGCTAACACTCTAAATAAGAAGAGCTAACCCTCTAAAGTAAAAGAGTTAACACTCTGGAAAGCAAATTAAACATTATTACTGCGCATCAATATAGTTAATTAATTTATAGATAAGCAGTAATAGCGTATAGATGTGCATATCGAGTAACACACAATTTACAGATTGTATCCAGATCTATTGTTTAACCTTAACATGAGCCTGACCGAGGTCAGACCTGCAAAAATTCCCATTAACTCGTACTTGTTCCTCTCCACGGAAATCTTTAGTAAAAGGCGAAAGATTTTTACGATATGAAGAGAAACCAGAGTATACTTTGTATCAGTAGCAGGAGGTGCCCGGCTCAGGCTGATCCTACCAGGCTTATAGTGAAATGTATCAGCAGTAACAAAGCCTGAGGTTCTGCAGAGTCCGCAGACAGAGACACGCGTGGTCCTTACAGCGGGGTCACCGCTTTATCCTGCGCTGCTCACAGGGGGTGTGAAACCCCAAAAGCAGGGCCTGAGTGCCCGAGTGCATTGTGGGTATGTAAATGAGGCCATTAAAGCAGCCAGTGCTGAATAAGCTCTATAGACATTGAACAGGGGCTGATCCTGAGTCAGGGGTAAACATGGTGGAGACATTATTCCAGTCTGGGGGAAATTCACTGGAAAAAAGGACAATTTAACCATTAAATGAAAGAAAGGAGCCTCCAGCTGCAGCAGCATTTTAACTGAACGCACAGCTGCTGCTCACACCAACTCCAAACAATGTATACAATGTGTCCAAACAATGTGTACAATGTATACAATGTGTCCGAACAATGTATTCAAACAATGTATCCAAACAATGTATACAATGTGTCCGAACAATGTATTCAAACAATGTATCCAAACAATGTGTACAATGTGTCCAAAAAATGTATACAAAATATACAATGTGTCCAAAGTATACAAGGTGCCCAAAAAAATGTGTACAATGCGCAGCGCTCAGCACAATGACAGCAAGATTTAGACTTTAAATAGCTAGCACTCTATTTAAAAGTGCTAGCTGTTGTTTATTTATAGTGCTAGCTGTTTATTTAGAGTGCTAGCTGTTTATTTAGAGTGCTAGCTGTTGTTGGTTTAGAGTGCTAGCTGTTTAAACAACAGCTAGCACTGTAAAACAACAGCTAGCACTCTAAACAACAGTTAACACTCTAAACCAACAACAGCTAGCACTCTAAATAAACAGCTAACACTCTAAATAAACAGCTAACACTCTAAATAAACAACAGCCAGCACTCTATTTAGAGTGCTAGCTGATTATTTAGAGTGCTAGCTGTTGTTTAAACAGCTAGCACTCTAAACCAACAACAGCTAGCACTCTAAATAAACAGCTAACACTCTAAGGCTGGGGTCAGACGAGCGTAGTGTTCACGTCCGTGATTGCGCCTAAAAGTACGTCCGTGATAGCATGAAAGTAAGTCCATTGGAGCCTGACACATGAAGTACGTCCGCACTGAACTGCGGACGCACAACGGCCGCGGCAAACGGACGCAGGTTAGGCAAGAACGTAATACTGCTAGAACGGACGTGCGGAGTGCGCCACGTCCACAACGTCTGCATAGCTTTGTGTGTGAGTGATGGAGCATGGTCAGACGGACGGCATTTATACGTCCAGCATTTTTGACGGACAGAATGTTTTTTCATTGTAATTTATTTTTCCCTCCTACATCCGTCAAAAAATAACTTCAGTGAAAAAACGGACTGTGTGACCACTACTGCGTCATCCGTACTGACGATGTCCGTACTGCACGGACGTACAGTCCGTAGAAATCACGCTCGTCTGACCCCAGCCTTAATAAACAACAGCTAGCACTCGTTTATTTAGTGTTAGCTGTTAAGAGTGCTAGCTGTTTATTTACAGTGCTGTTTATTTAGAGTGCTAGCTGTTGTTTATTTAGAGTGCTAGCTGTTTAAATAAACAACAGCTAGCACTGTAAATAAACAACAGCTAGCACTCTAAATAAGAAGAGCTGACACTAAATAGGAGCTAACCCTCTAAAGTAAAAGAGTTAACACTCTGGAAAGCAAATTAAACATTATTACTGCGCATCAATATAGTTAATTAATGTATAGATGTGCAGTAACAATGTATAGATGTGCAGTAATAGTGTATAGATGTGCAGTAACAGTGTATAGATGTGCAGTAATAGTGTATAGATGTGCAGTAATAGTGAATAGATGCGCAGTAATAATGTATAGATGTGCAGTAATAGTGTATAGATGTGCAGTAACAGTGTATAGATATGCAGTAATAGTGTATAGATGTGCAGTAACAATGTATAGATGTGCAGTAATAGTGTATAGATGCGCAGTAATAATGTATAGATGTGCAGTAATAATGTATAGATGTGCAGTAATAGTGTATAGATGCGCAGTAATAGTGTATAGATGCGCAGTAACAGTGTATAGATGCGCAGTAATAGTGTATAGATGCGCAGTAATAATGTATAGATGTGCAGTAATAGTGTATAGATGTGCAGTAATAGTGTATAGATACGCAGTAATAATGTATAGATGTGCAGTAATAGTGTATAGATGTGCAGTAACAATGTATAGATGTGCAGTAATAGTGTATAGATGCGCAGTAATAATGTATAGATGTGCAGTAATAATGTATAGATGTGCAGTAATAGTGTATAGATGCGCAGTAATAGTGTATAGATGTGCAGTAATAGTGTATAGATGCGCAGTAATAGTGTATAGATGCGCAGTAATAATGTATAGATGCGCAGTAGTAGTGTATAGATGCGCAGTAATAGTGTATAGATGCACAGTAACAGTGTATAGATGCGCAGTAACAGTGTATAGATGCACAATAACAGTGTATAGATGTGCAGTAATAGTGTATATAGATGTGCAGTAACAGTGTATAGATGTGCAGTAATAATGTATATAGATGTGCAGTAACAGTGTATAGATGAGCAGTAATAATGTATAGATGTGCAGTAATAATGTATATAGATGTGCAGTAACAGTGTATAGATGAGCAGTAATAATGTATATAGATGTGCAGTAACAGTGTATAGATGAGCAGTAATAATGTATAGATGTGCAGTAACAGTGTATAGATGT
Source organism: Leptobrachium leishanense (assembly GCA_009667805.1). Lineage (NCBI taxonomy): Eukaryota > Metazoa > Chordata > Amphibia > Anura > Megophryidae > Leptobrachium > Leptobrachium leishanense. The sequence goes on from CM019070.1 coordinate 8,702,908, forward strand.
GCAGTAATAATGTATAGATGCGCAGTAATAATGTATAGATGCGCAGTAATAATGTATAGATGAGCAGTAATAATGTATAGATGAGCAGTAACAGTGTATAGATGTGCAGTAACAGTGTATAGATGTGCAGTAACAGTGTATAGATATGCAGTAATAGTGTATAGATATGCAGTAACAGTGTATAGATGAGCAGTAACAGTGTATAGATGTGCAGTAATAATGTATAGATGTGTAGTAACAGTGTATAGAAGTAACAGTGTATAGATGTGCAGTAATAATGTATAGATGTGTAGTAACAGTGTATAGAAGTAACAGTGTATAGATGTGCAGTAACAGTGTATAGATGTGCAGTATAGATATGTATATCGAGTAACACACAAGTTGCAGATTGTATCCAGTTCTGTTGTTTAACCATAACATGAGCCTGACCGAGGTCAGACCTGTAAAAATTCCCATTAACTCGTACTTGTTCCTCTCCACGGAAATCTTTAGTAAAAGGCGAAAGATTTTCACGATCTGAAGAGAAACCAGAGTATAATGAAGCTCGGCCTGACAGCAGCACCACCTCACCGCCTCCCACCTCACATGCGGCGAGCACCGCGCACTGCATCATGGGTATGCAAATCACAGCCAGCAGTGTCACTGGGTGATGCCATCCTTAACCAGAGAGGGGTGTGTCGACTTTAACCCCCTCTTCCCGTGTCAATGACCAATAGAAAGTGCCGGGGCATAAAAGCTCCAGAAACACAAACATGCAGAGAGTGAAAACCTCCCATTCACTGCTACTTACCTGAAGGCCAGGGCGGCCATCTTTGTTGTGGGCAGTGAACTATATAGAACAGGAAACCCCAAAATAACCAGGACTTCTGGAGGAGTCACTTAGGAAAACATTGGCATTATGGGCTGCCAGGCCGGCCATGTTACCATTTCATACAGAGGGGGAGCACAGGGTAAAGTGATGCCCTGCAACATGTATACTACATATGCTGCTGGAAGGAAATCAAGGCAGATCACCTGGGATTTCTTACCTGCAGCGTATGGATTATACATGCACTGCCCATCAGCATGAATAAATTATATGTGTCCAGGAAAACATGGCCGACCTGGCAGCCCTAGTTGGCGCACTTAACCGCAAGAGACAATGAGTGGTGCATTCTGTATTTTTAGGATATACAATGCACCCCCGGTGCGGGACAGAGCTGCCGTGTAGCTGGGCAGTGCATATAAAGGTCTGCCCTGTGGTATGAGGCAGTCACAGGTTACATTAAAAATCATGCCAAGAGAATGAACATTATTCAGGAATTCTATAAAAAATGTTAAATAAATCATTCCCTTGCATTGTAAGAATGACGCGCGCCGGGAGGGGGGCGCCGGGAGGGGGACGCAATCCACACTCTGTGAAGGCACCTGTTACAATGAAAGTAAAGATTATATATATATATATATATAATTTAAAATTTTATTTTGAAAGTGTGCATGCAATACACCAACATCGATTAGCCAATGGCAATAGAAGGCCTAGTGGAGAAAATCACAGTAAATACATCATAAGGGGGTGGGAAGGAAGAAGGCTATGGTCAGACGAACGCATTTTCGCGTTGTCCGTGAAAAAGTGCGTTCGAACGAATGGACGTATTTTTCACGGAATACACGATAGCGGTCATACGATGCGCATTTTCGTCCGTGATTTTGAACGGATCATCAATAAAACACTTTTTGTGTCTGGACGTGATGTTGGCCGGACATTAGCAGCGTCTGACATCTCCCAATCACGCAAACACGTCTCTAGCGGACGCAGCGCACTCTGTACGACCGTACTAGCAGTTTGACGTACTAGAAAAAATGCGTTCGTTTGCCACTTGCGTTGCGCGGACGAACTTTCGTGCGGCCGTTCGTCGTATGTTCCCCGGCATTGGACGTCATTTGCTGCTAGCACGGCCGTGATTTCGTGCGTCTAAACGCACGTTAAAACTGCTTTCGTCTGACCTTAGCTGAAATGAGGGAATAATTCGAAACATACATGAATCGGGAAAACCAATCCGGAGGAGGAAAGAAAAAACAAAAAACAAAGGGGTGGTGAAAGGTACAGGTCTGCCCAAAAATTGTGGCATACCCGGCTCACCCCGGTATCCCGAAGAAAACCGGGGGCCATGGTAGAGGTCACTGAGCCGGGAGACCTGGGGCCAGGAGGACGGTCAGGGCTGCTACCTAGGCTCTAACGGCTCACCCAAGTTACTACCCTGTGTCCCATACGTGGGGAAAAAATAAATAAATAAAAATTTAAAAAGTGGGGGGGGGGGAGGAAAGGTCCTGAATACTCTGGGAGTTGCAACCAAGAGGGGTAAGACTGCATGATGGGGAGGGGGGAAGGAAGGGGGGATAAAATCAGAATGACCATATTTATTTATTATTTATTTATAAAGGATTTTCCCAGGAAGGATACATTGAGATTTCTCTCGTTTTCAATTATGTCCTGGATTCAAGAACATAAACATGTTACAGAAATACAAAATAGTAAAATGCAAGATATTAAAAAACAAAACCAAATCTACAGATTAACAGAAAAATAAATATGGAGGAAATAAAGTCATTATGTTACATGTTTACAGGTGTATTCTGTATATAGTCACAGTGTTACATGTTTACAGGTGCATTCTGTATATAGTCACTGTGTTACATGTTTACAGGTGCATTCTGTATATAGTCACTGTGTTACATGTTTACAGGTGCATTCTGTATATAGTCATTATGTTACATGTTTACAGGCGCATTCTGTATATAGTCACTATGTTACATGTTTACAGGCGCATTCTGTATATAGTCACTATGTTACATGTTTACAGGTGCATTCTGTATATAGTCACTATGTTACATGTTTACAGGTGCTTTCTGTACATAGTCACTATGTTACATGTTTACAGGCGCATTCTGTATATAGTCACTATGTTACATGTTTACAGGCGCATTCTGTATATAGTCACTATGTTACATGTTTACAGGAGCATTCTGTATATAGTCACTATGTTACATGTTTACAGGAGCATTCTGTATATAGTCACTATGTTACATGTTTACAGGTGCATTCTGTATATAGTCACTGTGTTACATGTTTACAGGTGCATTCTGTATATAGTCACTATGTTACATGTTTACAGGTGCATTCTGTATATAGTCACTGTGTTACATGTTTACAGGTGCATTCCGTATATAGTCACTATGTTACATGTTTACAGGTGCATTCCGTATATAGTCACTATGTTACATGTTTACAGGTGCATTCCGTATATAGTCACTATGTTACATGTTTACAGGAGCATTCTGTATATAGTCACTATGTTACATGTTTACAGGTGCATTCTGTATATAGTCACTGTGTTACATGTTTACAGGTGCATTCTGTATATAGTCACTGTTACATGTTTACAGGTGCATTCTGTATATAGTCACTGTGTTACATGTTTACAGGAGCATTCTGTATATAGTCACTATGTTACATGTTTACAGGTGCATTCTGTATATAGTCACTGTGTTACATGTTTACAGGTGCATTCTGTATATAGTCACTGTGTTACATGTTTACAGGAGCATTCTGTATATAGTCACTATGTTACATGTTTACAGGTGCATTCTGTATATAGTCACTATGTTACATGTTTACAGGAGCATTCTGTATATAGTCACTATGTTACATGTTTACAGGTGCATTCTGTATATAGTCACTGTGTTACATGTTTACAGGTGCATTCTGTATATAGTCACTGTGTTACATGTTTACAGGAGCATTCTGTATATAGTCACTGTGTTACATGTTTACAGGTGCATTCTGTATATAGTCACTATGTTACATGTTTACAGGTGCATTCTGTATTGAGGTATGTTAATAGGGAAGTCTTAAGGGACTTTAGACTGGGGAAAGATTTGATGGCGTCTGGGAGGTTATTCCATATTTGCGGTGCTCTGTAGGAAAATGAGGATCGAGCCACTTTCTTTTTGTATTGCGGTATTGCAAGTAAGGTGCTGGTCCTGGATCTGAGGTTATAGGATGAGGGAACTGCCGGGGGAAGCAGCCTATTCAGGTAGGGTGGTAGCTTCCCAGAAAAGCTCTTAAACACCAAGTTGGAAAGGTGAAGGGTGCGTCTAGAGTCCAGTGATGGCCAGTTTAGTACTTTTAACATGTCACAATGGTGGGTCATGTAGTTCAGGGCTCAAAATTTCAAGTCCCAAGCTACTAGCCAGGACTTAAGAGTTACTCGCCACCAGTCGCCCCACCTAACCCATACCCAGCCCTTAACTCAACCCCTAAACACACTCTTAAATTATCAAATACATTTATAAGCAGACATCAGAGCCTAGTGTGAGCAGAGCGAGGAGGCAGCGAAGCTCATCTCCAACCCCTGCCAGTGACAGAGTAGAGTGGATCCAGGGAAGAAATGCTGCCCCCAAAAAATTGCACCAACCAGAACATATACGGGGTGTGTTTGAGGTGCCTCCATATATTCAGGGTGTCTTTTTTAGTAGCTCCTCCATATATTCAGGGTGTGCGGGTGTCTTTTTAGGGGCTTCACCATATATTCAGGGTGTGTGGGTGTCTTTTTAGGGGCTTCACCATATATTCAGGGTGTGTGGGTGTGTTTTTAGGGGCTTCACCATATATTCAGGGTGTGTGGGTGTGTTTTTAGGGGCTTCACCATATATTCAGGGTGTGGGGGGTGTTTGAGGTTCCTCTATACATTCAGGGTGTGCAGGTTTCAGAGCTAAAATATACACCCCTGTAGTTTACAGATTCGTTAGTGTGGGGGTTATTCAGGAAGCTGTATTTGCTGTAGTTGCACCAGCAGCAAATGTCATCGTTTTAACAAAAGGGAAGTTCATGCAGTGGCAGGAGAAGCTTCATTGATGAAACTTCTACCATTGTTTGGCTTTTCACCGTTACAAAAGTGTAATTCAAAATCTGTTGCTGTTGCAACTGGGCGCACTCTGGCACCTCCTGAGTAACACTGACTTTTTATTACTTTCAACGCCTTTTATATATCCACAAATATTTTGGGAAACTAAGAAAATAGAGCTAGTGTGACTAAAATAAGGACTGTCCTTACTGACTAGGGACACATGGAAGCTGTTTAAGGGAGCAGATGAGAGTGCTAGGAGTTGTGGGAAAGCCCTCACATGAGATGGGGGGGGGGGTATTGGTTGTATTAAAACGGCAAAATGGGTTTCTCTTAGTTTCATTTTTTTAAAAACTTTTAATCAATATATTTTGCAACATTTCAATAAAGTTTCTGATAGAGGTATAGCAGCCTGAGTATTACAGGAACCTATAAAACAATCAGGCAAAGGCATCATTAATCTAAACACACCTGTAAGGGCTATAGGAAGTCTATAAACATTTATTTCAGACCTTCAGTCTCTCCAGGTTTAACTCTTCACAATCCCTGGGGGGGGGGTCACAGAGTGACTGCAGCTCTTGGCTGCTGACCTGTATCTGTGACCCCAGGGTGAAGGATAAGGAGGACAGAGGGTGTATGGGAGTCACTGGTGAGGACCACATGCTGCCTGACATCCTCCAGGCTCCTGAGTGCACACTCTGTGAGGGTCAGTAACCTGCTGCCTGATACCATCACCTTCTGCTGCTCGGTTCCCCTTTCCCCCATCACTGCAGGGACTCTGTGCCGTCCTCCCCTCCTCATTAGTGTGTGCAGGGTTCTCTGGGCCGTCCCCACCACTTCAAAAAACACATGAGTGCAGGGGCTCCGGTGACGCGTGGAAGGCAGAGTTAAAGGGATACTCCAGGCAATATGACCACCTCAGCTTTTTAAGGTGGTCATATTGCCTGAAGTATCCCATTTTTTCCCCCAGCCTTCTATCTTTTCCCGATCGGCTGATATTGCTGAGAGAAGCGGTGGACTTTACTCCGCCCTCCCAGCTGTCAATCAGCCGATCGGGTTTCAAGGTCCCCGCGTTTTGGAACTCTCGGCAAAGCTGGGACGTCATCGCGCTAGAAGCGTGATGACGTCCCACCACTCCGGCAGAGTCGCGGGAACGCGCAGGAGAAGGAGCCGGAGCCGCCGCCTCCTCCTCCTTCTCCTCCGCCAAAGAGTTTTTAGACGAGCAGGCCGGGTGAACTTCAGCTCACCTCGCCGCTCGTGAACGTGCGCTGCTCCGCGCATGCGCGGTTGAATGAGCAGGAGTCCGGGAGGAAGCCTGCTGATTTGCTGATAGGCTGGTTTACGTGATAGGCGCGCATGCGCGCTTAGCACGTAAACCTGTAGCCAAGTTCCAAGTTTCCACGACGGGAGCAGAAGAGGAGGGAGGTGAGTAAAAAAAAAAAAAACGCCGTTGGAAAAGTGTCATTTTTAGGGTAAGTATTACATTAAAAATATATATGTATATATACTGAATGACTAGTTAGGGCAATAGCTTTAATATAATGTAAAAAAGGGGGGGGGTGATTTTCAGACTGGAGTGTTCCTTTAACCCTGCTATTGCTGGATAAAATACAGCTCTAACCTTAGCTCTGTCTGCCTGTCAAACTTGTAGAGCCTGGTGCTGTGCTGCTCTTGCCTGCCCTGAGAGTCTCACTGGCAGGAGACTGGGCAGGCATGGGTGGCAGACATCCGGCACGCCCCCACTGGTGTCAGAGGGGGCCGGCGGCTGCTATCTTGGATCCCTCCGGCCATCCCAGAAAAAAAAAAAACACTGCCGCCGGAATATGCAGCAGAGCAGGCAGCATGAAATAATTTATCATGCTGCCTGCAGCTGCATTCCCACTCGCATTCACGTAGTTCCCACTCGCAAAATGCGAGTAGGCGAGTGGGAATTTTGAGGGCTGAATGTAGTTACATTGTAGCACAAAGCGACAGAATGAGTTATACAATGTAGTAAGTTTCTGGAGGTGTGTTTGCCATATGGGATGCAGGTGTAGTCCAGCAGTGAAAACAAAAGTCACAAGAAAAGGGTCATAAGACAGAGCAAAAGGGAAAACAGTGAAAAATATCAGGGGAAGTTGATCAGTCAGCCAGGTTCTCGTGGTAGATCTCCAGACACCAGTGGCGCAGCCACAAGACCCAACCGGGATATAATAGCTTGCGCTTCATCCAAGTTCGTCGCCGTGAGAGTCTCTCCAGCAGAGGACACAAGGAGAGAGCCCGAAGACCCCCATCGATATCGGACACCGTGATGGTGAAGTAGAGCGGTAATCTCCTTATAACATCTGCGGGCCACGAGCATCAGAAAAGGCAGGTCTCGGAAGACCGTGAGGTCACTGGAGGAGTAAGTGATTCTCAGGCTACAGCCAGACGAACGCAGTATTAACGTGCATTTAGCCGCACTTAATCATGGCCGTGCTAGCAGCAAATGATGTCCAATGCCGGGCAGCATACGAAGAACGGCCACACGAAAATGAGGCCGCGCAACGCAAATGGCAAACAAACGTATTTTTTCGAGAATGTCAAACCGCTAGTACTGACGTACAGAGTGCGCTGTGTCCGCATAGCGGCGTGTGTGCGTGATTAGGAGACGTCAGACGCTGCACACGTCCGACCAACATAACGTGTAGTGACCAAACACTTCCTGGTTTGGCTGGGGGTAGCTGCAAGTTGCTGTAGACATTGCCTGGGGCTGACATCGAGGTGGAGAGGCTGATCAATGCAGTGGCAGAGCATCCTGAGCTGTGGGACACGGCCTGCGACACCTACAAAGACCGACAGAAGAAGGCCAGTGCATGGGTTGCAGTGTCCAGGGTGGTGTACCCAGAGTACGAGACGTGGTCTGATAAAGAGCAGAAGCTTCAGAGTGAGTAAATGATAATTTAATTCATAATTGCATAGAACATGAATGTAACATCAAACAAAATGGCATAACGAATTATTGTCACATGTCAAATGCTGTCCATCTGCCAGGGCACCTGCCCTGCATTGCTAGTGAAATAATTAGACAAAGCATCGTGAAACCTGTTGCTGTGTCTATTCACAGGTATTATGTCATCGTTAGCATACTCATCCAGACCCGTAACTGTGTATCATTGAAATTAACACCATCACTTGCACAAACATAGTTATGTAGGATGCAGCAGCATTTTACTATATCCACACAGAAATCCACATTTACATTGAGTGGCCGATGAAAAATCCTCCACTTGTTGCTCAGTATGCCAAAGCTACACTCGACATACCGTCTTGCCCGCGACAGCCTGTAATTAAACACCCGCTTCTTCACAGTCAGGTGTGTCCCCAAGTATGGCCGCAGGAGATGTGTGGATAGGCCGAATGCCTTGTCACCCACAAAGGCATAGGGGACTGCCACATCACTGCCAGGCAAAGGTGCGGGTCTGTGGATGTGCAGGTTCCCACCCTCAATATCATTCCACAGTGTTGAGTTCCGTAACAGTGTGGAGTCAGAGTCCTTGCCGTATGATCCGACATCCACATACACAAAATTATAGTTTGCATCTGCCACTGCCAGTAGGCCAATTGAAAAATAATGTTTATAATTTTGATACAGTGAGCCACTGTGCAGTGGCTTCACAATGCAGACATGTTTGCCGTCCACAGCTCCCAGGCAGTTGGGATAGTTCGCTCTCTCCCAGAATCGTGTGGCAATTGCCAGCCATGCCTCGTCTGTGGGTGTTGGCAAACATTGGTCCTTCATGGTGTCCCATATTGTTTGGCAAACCTTTCTGATGATCTCGCCAGCTGTTGATATGCCAATGCGGAAGTTGTAATGTAGATCCTTGAAACTGCATCCACTAGCAAGATACCTAGGACATGAAAGAAGCTGTGTTATGATTACATCATATGAACCTAACCTTAGGTCACTCTCATCATGTTTTGCAGCACATGAAGCAATCAACAAATGGCGCACGGTGAGGGACAATCATAACCGGGTCCTGAAAAAGGAGGCTGAAGCTGCGCGCTCTGGAGCTAGGGCAAAGAAGAGGCGCAGCTATTTGTATGCTGACCAACTGTCCTTCCTGAGGAAGAGCCAGGAGCAGCGCAACACCGTGAGCAGTATTGACCAGCCATCCACCTCTGGCTCACAAGAGCAAGACCTGCAGCCCAGAGGATCTGGCAGCTGCCAGATGGAGGTCGAGCAGGGTGGTGCGGAGTCCCAGGTGGGGGATGTGGATCCCGAACAGGTGCCGGGTACAGCACCGGTATGGCTCCCAGGAGGAAGAAGCCACCAGCAGCTGATGTCGAGCAGGCCATGGTCGCCTTCATGGAGGCGCACCATCCACAACCACATCCACGCTGCATGGTCGCGGACTCCGAGGACATGTCCTTTTTTAACTCCTGTCTGTCCCTGCTGAACATGATGACCCCAGTGCAGAAGGTGGATTATCGCCGCCGAAGCCTGGACCTGATACACGAGATACTTTCCCATCCACAACAGGCACCTGTATATCACGATGTTGTGCCATGCCCATGGATATTCCCACCAATGCCAGGCGTTGCCTACCCACCCATGTCCCCTGTTGCTGGGCCACCCCTGGAGCCAGAGTACCACGGCATCCATATGCACGGTCCTCATGACCCATATGCTCCTCGGTATCATACTATGTGAAGTGTATCGTCTGTTTGTTTATGTTTGTCAGAGTTTATTCATGTTGTTCCACTATTTGTATTTTATTCCCTTCATTGGACATGCAATAATATATGTGTTTAATATGTTATTGTTATCTTCTGTCATATTATTTCAGACAATATATTTCATTTGTTTCACATCGTTGTCAGTGTCATTACTCTTTCGGTACGTATTCTGGAAGGTGATGCATGCGTGTGTGTGGGCATATAACTACTGACCAACAATAGGGGCTCTGCACACCGAGCACATGTCTGCTGACTGGCAGCGATGTCATGAATGCAGGTGTTTGATAGTACTCACCGCAAAGTGATGACCAGCATCTCCTCCGGTGGTATGGCAGTTCTCATGTTGGTGTCCCTCTTGGTCAGCGGCTCACGCACCTTCATCAACAGTTCATCAAAGGAGGGGATGGACATCCGCAGGTAGTTTAAGAACTTCACGGGGTCCTTCTCTCGCAGTGGCCTGTACAGCGTCACAAAGTGGCCATGCATGTGTCTGGCAGTGTTGATTGGATGAACCCATGTTCGCCGTTGTCTTTTCTTCTTCAGGTACAGGTACCCCATTGCAGCAAAAACAAACACTTGGACTGCATCCATCTTGGAAAAACACCACCATTCCCAAAATGCCTTTTTATACCCTTTCCCTTATTTGATTCATTCTGCAATTGATTTGGTTGATCATATCTCTCTTTTTTTCCAGCTCCGTGAAAAATCACGCACGAAAATGCACATCGTATGACCGCTATCGCGTATTCCATGAAAAAAAAATACGTCCATTCGTTCGAACGCACTTTTTCATGGACGACGCGAAAAATGCGTTCGTCTCACCCTAGCCTAAAAGTAGGGCCAACTGCCAGCAGAATCCGGGACTGCGTTGACCCATCCCGTGTCATCAGGAGAAGATCTCGGGGGGCTTCAGCGGGGGCAGTGGCCACTTTCCGGAGACGCGTGGCCGATAGTACCAGCGGGCCAGCCAAATTCTCAGCGGTCGGTAGGATTTGTGTCACTAAACCATCGGCATACTTGAGGAGCCCCTCACCGGTGACACTTTCAGGTATTCCCCTGAGCCGCAGATTGCGCCGTCTGTATCTTGATTCAAGGGACAACACTGCTGATCCAAGCCGGTCAACCTGTCGCTGCAGGTCTGCAACACGGGCATCTGTCGCCAGCTGAGTCTTCTCCACCTCCGAAGCTCTGGTATCCACCACCTCAATCCTGGCCTGGAGGGTCTCTACAGTGGTACGGACCTCCTGCAGATCCCGACACCAAAGACTATGGAATTCTTCCATGACCCGTCGGAGAGCTGTCAGTCAGCGGCTGCGCGGCGTTCTGCTGCGGCACATCATCCTGGGCCAGAGCAGGGGGGGGGGGTAGATGCGGTGCCAGAGGCCTCCTCCAAGGGCTTCACGCAGGTAAGTCCTTCGCCTTGTTGGTATCTCTCCCCACAGGCTCGGCTCAATCCCAGTGACTGACGGATGTCTGGAAGACGAGGGCCCCTGTCCTCCACATCCTTCTTGTTCTTTTTCCCCATACCAATGTAGTTGCGGTCGTACAGGCCTCAAGATGGCCACTGTCAAAAGGAGGCCTCAGGGGAGCACGCAGACCCAGACACTCACTGGTCGAAGCCGTGACCTCCGGGTTGCACCAGCGGAATCCCGGGACTCTGAACAAACACTCGGAGGAGAGGACGCCCTGTGCTCACAGCAGGGAGTACATAAATACCGGGAATCTGGCGAAGCAGGACAGAGCACCGAAAGTAAAGATTTAGAAGGGCTCTCACTCACCTTCCCGCTGGATTTCCAGATGGAGAGAGCGCAGCGTGGCCAGGAGCGGCTCCGTAATGCTGGGGTGAGCCTCACCCACTATCATCTACAGGAAGAAATACCAGGATGCAGATTACAGGGCGCGTCTATTTAGGGTCGCCAGGTTGGCCATGTTTTCCTGGACACGTATAAGTATTTCATGAAGAGGGGGAGCACAGGGATAAGTGCTGCCCTGCAACATGTATAATTCATATGCTGCAGGAAGGAAATCAAGGCAGGTCACCTGGAATTACTCCCCTGCAGCGTATGGATTATACATGCTGCGGGTGGCATTTTCATGCACTGCCCATCAGCATGAATAAATGATATGTGTCCAGGAAAACATGGCCGACCTGGAGACCCTGTCCTGCACTGATTGCAGCTCCTTACCTGAACCATGCGCAGGGTCTGCAGGGCTGATTGCTGGGCTTTTGGGGACGAGGATGGCAGCAGCGCGATCAGTCCTTTGTACACCTGCTTCTGATATCTCGGGTTTCCCTGAGCCAGTAGTTCCAGTAGCACCTGGGCCTGTTCCTGGGTTTCTTCCACCTTGGCCCAGGCCAGGCACTCTGCGACCACACGTACACCTAGGGGTTAAAAGAACAGATAGTCCTCACACTGTAACTCCTGTATAATAAAAGCACTTGCTGTTTAACTCATTATCTGCTGGATAAGAAGGGATGGACGTTACAGAAATAGATAATAATGGCACTCCCAACACTAGGGTCGCCAGGTCGGCCATGTTTTCCTGGACACATATTACGATTTCTACCAGAGGGGGAGCACAGGGAAAAGTGCTGCCCTGCAACATGTATAATTCATATGCTGCAGGAAGGAACTCAAGGCAGATCACCTGGGATTCCTTTATGATTTCTTGCCTGCAGCGTATGGCTTCTACATGTTCCAGGGTGGCATTTTTCAGGCACTGCCCATCAGCATGGATAAATTATGTGTCCAGGAGAACATGGCTGACCTGGCAACCCTACCATCTTTCACCACCCACAGCCATCCTTACAAGCCAACCGTTAATGTCCTCACGCACACATTGGTAACGTCCTCACGCGCCCGCCGGTAACGTCCTCACGCGCCCACCGGTAACGTCCTCACGCGCCCACCGGTAACGTCCTCCTCCTCACGCACCCCTGGTAATATTACATGGAAAGATAAAGAGCATACCGTGACTTTCACACAGCAGCTCCTTGTATTTCCGTCCCGTTGAAGCCAAAATCTGCAGGAGCTTCAGGGCTTCCACCTTGTGCTGCTCCTTCAGCTGATCCAAGGTCAGAATTTCCAGCAGAATCAGGACTCCTCCAAACTCCACAAACTCCACCTTGTAGCGATTGCTGCAAAACAAAAACGGGACATAAAAAGGGTTATTTACCAACCTCCCAATTCGTCTTTTCAAAAAGCTGCATTTTTGCCAAAAACAGGCGAAATGACTGCGGAATACGGAGCAATTCGCCAGAATTTGGCAGCACCAAAATTGTCCCAAAGAGACTACTGATTCATAACAGAACGCCGAAATTGTGGCCGAATTACCTTATTTTATGTGATTTCAATTTGACAAGTTTAATCAGGCGAATCCAATAGGATTCAATGTAATAATTGGATTATTTTTATTTAAAAAATGTAAAGATTATTTATTCTTTCTATTTTTTACAAAAACTCTTCCTTTTTTTAAAAGACTTTTTTTATTTTGTATCAGACCTTGTTATCTTTTTAAAGGACCTTTTTTTATTATTTAGACACATTTTTACTGCATTTTTATTGATTTAGGCTAGGGTCAGACTAACGCATTTTTCGCGTTGTCTGTGAAAAAGTGCGTTCGAACGAATGGACGCATTTTTTCACGTAATACGCGATAGCGGTCATACGATGCGCATTTTCGTCCGTGATTTTGTACGGATCATCAATAAAACACTTTTTGCGTCTGGACGTTATGTTGGCCGGACATTAGCAGCGTCTGACGTCTCCCAATCACACACACACGCCGCTAGCGGACGCAGCGCACTCTGTACGTCAGTACTAGCAGTTTGACGTTCTAGAAAAAATGCGTTCGTTTGCCACTTCTGTTGCACGGACGAACATTCATGCGGCCGTACTTCGTGTGTTCCCCGGCATTGGACGTCATTTGCTGCTAGCACGGCCGTAATTTCGTGCGTCTAAACGCACGTTAAAACTGCTTTCGTCTGACCCTAGCCTATTATGAGAATAGGAGATGTCTTTTTTTTTTTGTTCGGTGGATTCTGCCAATGCCAATTTAGCAGTTACCGGGGCAAATCTGCGGATTTCTCCTTACGACAACTGCTTCGGCGATTCCACTTTTGGCAAAATACAGTGTACATTCGCTACTTGGTGAATTCATCGTATTTTCGTTGAAATTGTAATGAACGGATTCAAAATGGGGATTGATCCTATATAACTCACTTTCCTTAGCATATGATTTCATTTCCTTACTTTTAACTATTTTTAAGGGTATAGTGGGATGTGATAAACGGGTTGCGGTCGGGACTATTAGCAGAAAACCACAGATGTGCGTCATCAGCTCAAGCCGAAACTCAGAATCTGGCCAATCTTTAGTGAACGCCTGGCCACGATGTTGCACAGCTGTGAGCACCTTTTTTTTTGTGTCTTGATAGAAAAATAGAGGGGGTCTCAGACATTTTTGAGTCTCGCCTGTGGAGAGGAGACACTCTGCCCAGGAGTGTGCCGTTTGTATGTACATCGTTCGTGACCCTAAGACGTTTGCAAAAAGACTCCCAGATGCCAGATCTAGGTGTTGCAATCCGAACGGTGATGCATATTATTTTTCTTTAAATTGTATTATCCTATTCAAATAAACTGTCAACTTATTTTATTAATGTGTCTTTTGTTTCTTTAATTGATCACTCTAAAAGAAGCATCTATTACCTTTTGTAGATGAACGCCCTGCACTTACTGCTTGCTTCATGTCAGCCCCTCTCTAATCTGATATCAATACCCCTCTGTACTACAAACCACAGAAGCTTCCTCAGCCTTCTGTGATCCAGAAATATAAGGCTCCCAAGCGCATTCTGCAGTATGCTTCAGAATAATCGGGATTAACTCTTTGTTGGAATGATGGCTACAAATGCTAAAGTTCCTTTTACTGCACTGGACTTCTTTAAAAGAAGCCAAGAGGTCCCTCGCTAAACCATGAATTTTCAGATTTTAGGCGAAACGCTGTCATAGAGTTGGTAAAAAATAAAACTTTTGCTGTTTAGACCTAAATTTCTCATTTTACCTGCAGGTTGCTGAGAGGTACACGGAGATGGCCTGGAGAATCTCGCTCAGACACGTTCCAAACGTATATCTAAGTGTCAGGTTAATGAATCGGAAAGACACACAGAGCTATATTCTGGTTTACTCTTTTTGTAATCTTGTTTCTAGTTTTACTTAATTACGTAAACGGGGTTCACGATCCTGGACTTTGTGTGGAATGACATGATACATGCAGTATTCATGTGCGTGAGGCCATACAAACGCTGCACTCCTGCATTCACATACACCAGTCTATCAACAAAGCTGTAGGAGACTTTAATACTTTAAATTGGGTTAATTTCTGCATTATTTGCAAAGTTATTTGCTTTTCTGAACGACTCGTTTTTAAAGCAGGTTCTGTTATGGCCTCCCTCTTTCCTGTTACCCATCTTTCCTTCCCAACTTCCCTATTTCTATTTTTCAGCTCAATGTCCCTCTTCCCTGTCCCAGTGTCACTCTTTTTCTGCCCAAGTCCCTTCTCCCTTAATCTGATGTCACCATTTCATGTCCCAATTTCCTTGCACGATTATCACTATTTCCCTCTTCTCTGCCTTAATATCATATTTCCCGTCTAGTGTCCTCTCTTCACTCCCCTGTTATCACCATTTCCTGCCCAGTTTCCCTCTTTCTGCCCTAGTGTCACTGTTTTCCTGCACAATTTCCCACTTTCTTGCCGTAGTATCAATATTTCCCTAATTCCCTCTTCCTTTCTTTAGTGTCACTATTTCCTGCCCAGTTTCCCTCTTCCCTGCTGAAGTATCACCATTTCCTTGTCCGATTCCCTCTTCCTTTCCCTACTGTCACTATTTCCTGCCCAGTTTCCCTCTTCCTTTCCGTAGTGTCACTATTTCCTGCCCAGTTTCCCCCTTCTTTTCCCTAGTGTCACTATTTCCTGCCCAGTTTCCCCCTTCTTTTCCCTACTGTCACTATTTCCTGCCCAGTTTCCCCCTTCTTTTCCCTACTGTCACTATTTCCTGCCCAGTTTCCCTCTTCCTTTCCGTAGTGTCACTATTTCCTGTCCTAGTGTCACCATTTCCTGCCAAGTTTCCTTCTTCCGTGCTGAAGTATCACCATTTCCTTGTCCAATTCCCTCTTCCTTTCCCTACTGTCACTATTTCCTGCCCAGTTTGCTTCTTTTCTGATGTAGTATCGCTATTTCCCTGTCCAATTCCCCCTTCCTTACCCTAGTGTCATTATTTCCTGCCACGTTTCCCTCTTCCTTTCCCTAGTGTCACTATTTCCTTGTCCAATTCCCTTTTCCTAGTGTCACCATTTCCTGCCCAGTTTCCCCCTTCCTTTCCCTAGTGTCACTGTTTCCTGCCAAGTTTCCCTCTTTCCTGATGTAGTATTGTAACCGGAATTCACTCGGGACGAGGCCGGACCGGACACGAGTAAGGATTGTCTGAACACGAGTCTCTTCAGGAAAGGCAAACTTTTATTGTGACGTCACAGAATGCTCAGACAGGATTGAATCGCAAAGACTGAGCATCAATTATACAGTGTCCTGAGGTTTTATGCCTTAAATACATAATTAGGTACATCCCAATTAGTCCACCTCCCGGTGACTCTATCCCACCCCACGTGGGTTAATACCTCCCTTAGTCTAATACAAAAGACATTTCATTAATTGGCCGTAAATTGGCAAACTTTGTGTTAGTAACAATAAATCATGATTAGTCACTCCTACTGTTCCGGGCTGTGCCTGGTTCCCTAGCGCCTTCAATTATTTGTTACAAATGGCACCTGGTCTGATCTCTATACTCCTTTGTATTTCTGCGGGCACCAACGACCTTGATGTATCTTTCTCTGTGCCTGGAACAGCAGAGATCTCTCTCTCAGCGCTTTAATTGTTTTTCTGCTAATCTCAGCACATTCCTAAATTTCTATGTATGCCTGATTCTAGTTTCAACTAAAAACTACCTAATTATTTTCAAGTGAACCAATATTCTGACCAAGATGGCCGCCTGGCTTACAATGGCGGCCATCTTCCAGCCTATTTCCACTACAGTATCACTATTTTCCTGTCCAATTCCCTCTTCCTTTCCCTAGTGTCACTATTTCTTGCCCAGTTTCCCCTATTTCCTTTCCCATTTCCCCTCTCCTCTTCCCTAGTATCACTATTTCCCCTCTCCTCTTCCCTAGTATCACTATTTCCCCTCTCCTCTTCCCTAGTATCACTATTTCCCATCCCGCTTCCCCTCCTCCCTGCCTTAGTATCACTTTTTTTCCTGTTGGTTATTCTCTGTTCCAGCCTTGCTGTTCCTCTTTCCTTCCCCGGCATTGCCGTTTCCTGCACAATTTCCTTTTTTCCTAGCGTTATGATGCTTTTTCCTGCTCACGCATCCTTCCTTCCTTCCTGCCCTGTTATCACATTAGGAGATATGGTGGAAATATTGCATCTGATATATTACTCTCCGATGCAGGTCACGCACAGCACACTGTAGTTATGGGGACCCCAGGTCACCCCCCTCCGCCCCTGGCGATGCCACGGTCACTCGTTTCCATTGAGTGATGGAAAAAGGATACGATAACCTGAGCCACGTGATTAACCGCGCCAGGAACAGGCTGCTTCCCTGGGAGAACTCCTGCTCCAGCTCCGGCCCGGTCTTCCCGGTGTTTAGGGAGATGAAGTCGCTCAGGATGCGCCTCCTGACTGTTTTATTACCGTTATCCCATTCCTTAAATAACGCCATCAGCCTGCTGGCCGCCTCCCGCTCCTGAACCGAGGGCATTTCCTCTGCGCGGCCCGGTGGATCTCCTGAGGACGAGACGGGAGGGAAAAGCAGCGATTACTAATATATTATATGTACAATACAGAGTGTGCCGCACTCACACTGCATCCGAAAACTTTAA
The DNA here is from genome assembly GCA_009667805.1 of Leptobrachium leishanense. Taxonomy (NCBI): domain Eukaryota; kingdom Metazoa; phylum Chordata; class Amphibia; order Anura; family Megophryidae; genus Leptobrachium; species Leptobrachium leishanense. The sequence continues at coordinate 8,720,420 of CM019070.1, forward strand.
GCATCTTTTCCCATGATGCACTAATTTTCATATCTCATGATGTCACCAAATTAAATATGATGAGATCACAAAATTTACACCAAAGTAACCAAAGCACCTCGGCACCCGGGCAAGACACAGTATAAGCACTTAAAGGGAGAGCGCCAAAACAACGCCTGAATATTATATATACGTATAAACACATACACACAATCCAGGGGATCTTACACTTGGCGTCTCAAAAGCTACCTATGTCTCTGGGCCCACGTGAACCTACTAACTGCAGAGCTCTGCTTCTTCCCCGGCTCTCCAAGGGTTAATCAATGCAACGTTACATTGGATAAACTCACTTATTTACATCTTGCTCAAACAGGATATGTTTATATTACACTTTGAAGGGTTTTGCACTCAAAACAAATGATTAGATTGTAAGCTCCTGTGAGCCGGGCCCTCTGCTCCTCTAGATTGTAAGCTCCTGTGAGCCGGACCCTCTGCTCCTCTAGATTGTAAGCTCCTGTGAGCCGGGCCCTCTGCTCCTCTAGATTGTAAACTCCTGCGAGCCGAACCCTCTGCTCCTCTAGATTGTAAGCTCCTGTGAGCCGGACCCTCTGCTCCTCTAGATTGTAAGCTCCTGCGAGCCGGGCCCTCTGCTCCTCTAGATTGTAAGCTCCTGTGTGAGCCAGGCCCTCTGCTCCTCTAGATTGTAAGCTCCTGTGAGCCGGACCCTCTGCTCCTCTAGATTGTAAACTCCTGTGAGCCGGACCCTCTGCTCCTCTAGATTGTAAACTCCTGTGAGCCGGACCCTCTGCTCCTCTAGATTGTAAGCTCCTGTGAGCCGGGCCCTCTGCTCCTCTAGATTGTAAACTCCTGCGAGCCGGGCCCTCTGCTCCTCTAGATTGTAAGCTCCTGTGAGCCGGACCCTCTGCTCCTCTAGATTGTAAACTCCTGTGAGCCGGCCCCTCTGCTCCTCTAGATTGTAAGCTCCTGTGAGCCGGACCCTCTGCTCCTCTAGATTGTAAGCTCCTGTGTGAGCCAGGCCCTCTGCTCCTCTAGATTGTAAGCTCCTGTGAGCCGGACCCTCTGCTCCTCTAGATTGTAAGCTCCTGTGAGCCAGACCCTCTGCTCCTCTAGATTGTAAACTCCTGTGAGCCGGACCCTCTGCTCCTCTAGATTGTAAGCTCCTGTGAGCCGGACCCTCTGCTCCTCTAGATTGTAAACTCCTGTGAGCCGGACCCTCTGCTCCTCTAGATTGTAAGCTCCTGTGAGCCGGACCCTCTGCTCCTCTAGATTGTAAAATGGCAGGTCTGGGCTGGTTGTAGTTGAGCAGTTGGGGTGTGTAACTGTAACTGTGTTTCAGTGTATGAGGGGGGTTGTGGTTGAGCAGTTCGGGTATGTGGATCAGTGTGGGGGTTGTAGCAGTTGGGGGGTGTTGTGGTTGAGCAGTTGGGGTGGATCAGTGGGGGGTGTTGTGGTTGAGCAGTTGGGGGTGTGGATCAGAGGGGGTGTTGTGGTTGAGCAGTTCGGGTATGTGGATCATTGTGGGTGTTGGATCAGTTGGTGGGTGTTGTGGATCAGTTGGCAGGTGTTGTGGATCAGTTGGTAGGTCTGGGCTGGTTGTGGTTGAGCAGTTGGGGTTTGTGGATCAGTGTGGGGGTTGTAGCAGTTGGGGGTGTGTGGATCAGTGGGGGTGTTGTGGTTGAGCACTTGGGGGTGTGTGGATCAGTGTAGGGTTTGTAGCAGTTGGGGGGTGTTGTGGTTGAGCAGTTGGGGTGGATCAGTGGAGGGTGGTGTGGTTGAGCAGTTGGGGGTGTGGATCAGTGGGGGGTGTTGTGGTTGAGCAGTGGGGGGTGTGGATCAGAGGGGGTGTTGTGGTTGAGCAGTTGGGGGTGTGTGGATCAGAGGGGTGTAGTGGTTGAGCAGTTGGGGGTGTGTGCTCAGTGTGGGGTGGTTGTAGCAGTTGGGGGTGTGTGTATCAGTGTGGGGTGGTTAGCAGGTGGGGGGTTAGCAGTTGGGGGTGTGTGGATCAGTGTGGGGTTGTCTCAGTTGGGGTGTTGTGGTTGAGCAGTTGGGGGTGTTGTGGTTGGACTGTTTGGATCAGTGTGGGGGTTGTAGCAGTTGCGGGGTGTTGTGGTTGAGCAGTTGGGGGTGTGTGGATCAGTGTGGGGGGTTAGCAGTTGGGGGTTGTAGCAGTTGGGGGTTGTATCAGTTGGTGGGTGTTGTGGTTGGGGTGGTTGTAGCAGGTGGGGTTGTAGCAGTTGGGGGGTGTGTGGATCAGTGTGGGGGTTGTAGCAGTTGGGGGTGTTGTGGTTGAGCAGTTGGGGTGGATCAGTGGGGGTGTTGTGGTTGAGCAGTTGGGGTGTGTGGATCAGTGTGGGGGTGTTGTGGTTGAGCAGTTGGGGGTGTGTGGAATCAGTGTGGGGGGTTGTAGCAGTTGGGGGGTGTTGTAGTTGAGCAGTTGGGGGTGGATCAGTGGGGGGTGTTGTGGTTGAGCAGTTGGGGTGTGTGGATCAGAGTGGGGTGTTGTGGTTGAGCAGTTGGGGAGGTGTTGTGGGTGTGTGGATCAGTGTGGGGGGGTTGTAGCAGTTGGGGGTGTGTGGATCAGTGTGGGGGTTGTAGCAGTTGGGGGGTGTTGTGGTTGAGTAGTTGGGGTGGATCAGAGGGGAGTGTTGTGGTTGAGCACTTGGGGAGGTGTTGTGGTTGAGCAGTTGAGGGTGTGTGGATCAGTGTGGGGGGTTAGTAGTTGGGGGTTGTAGCAGTTGGGTGTGTGGGGGTGTGTGGATCAGTGTGGGGGTTGTAGCAGTTGGGGGTGTTGTGGTTGAGCAGTTGGGGGTTGTAGCAGTTGGTGGGTGTTGTGGTGTGGGGGGGTTGTAGCAGTTGGGTGTGTGCGGATCAGTGTGGGGGGCTTAGCAGTTTTGGGGTGTGTGGATCAGTGTGGGGGGTTAGCAGTTGGGCGTTGTAGCAGTTGGTGGGTGTGTGGATCAGTGGGGGGGGGGTTGTAGCAGTTGGGGGTGTGTGGATCGGTGTGTTGTTTGTAGCAGTTGGGGGTGTTGTGGTTGAGCAGTTGGGGGTGGATCAGTGTGGGGGGGGGGTGTGGATCGGTGTGGGGTGGTTAGCAGTTGGGGGTTGTAGCAGTTGGTGGGTGTGTGGATCAGTGTGGGGGTTGTAGCAGTTGGGGGTGTTGTGGTTGAGTAGTTGGGGGTGGATCAGTGGGGAGTGTTGTGGTTGAGCAGTTGGGGGTGTGTGGATCAGTGTGGGGGTTGTAGCAGTTGGGGGGTGTTGTGGTTGAGCAGTTGGGGGTGGATCAGTGGGGGTGTTGTGGTTGAGCAGTTGGGGGTGTGTGGATCAGTGTGGGGGTTGTAGCAGTTGGGGGTGTTGTGGTTGAGTAGTTGGGGGTGGATCAGAGGGGAGTGTTGTGGTTGAGCACTTGGAGGTGTTGTGGTTGAGCAGTTGGGGGTGTGTGGATCAGTGTGGGGGGGTTGTAGCAGGTGGGGGGTTGTAGCAGTTGGGGGTGTGTGGATCAGTGTGTGGGGGGGTGTAGGAGTGGTGGGGTGTGTGGATCAGTGGGGGGGGGGGGGTTAGCAGTGGGGGGGTTGTAGCAGTTGGGTGTGTGGGGGTGTGTGGATCAGTGGGGGGGGGGGGGGTTGTAGCAGTTGGGGGGGTGTGGATCAGTGGGGGGGGATTTAGCAGTGGTGGGGTGTGTGGATCAGTGGGGGGGGATTTAGCAGTTGGGGGTGTGTGGATCAGTGGGGGGGGATTTAGCAGTGGTGGGGTGTGTGGATCAGTGGGGGGGATTTAGCAGTGGTGGGGTGTGTGGATCAGTGGGGGGGATTTAGCAGTTGGGGGTGTGTGGATCAGTGGGGGGGATTTAGCAGTGGTGGGGTGTGTGGATCAGTGGGGGGGGATTTAGCAGTGGTGGGGTGTGTGGATCAGTGGGGGGGATTTAGCAGTTGGGGGTGTGTGGATCAGTGGGGGGGGGGGGGTGTAGCAGTTGGGGGTGTGTGGATCAGTGTGGGGGGGGGTTGTAGCAGTGGTGGGGTGTGTGGATCAGTGGGGGGTGTTGTGGTTGAGCAGTCTGAGGGAAGGATTAATTTTTATGTGATATATTACACTTTACCCTGTGCTATATGGAGTCACGTGACAGCACACCGTGTAATACCGCTCAGACACATTTTATACTCATTAAAGACAATATACAAATAAACCTTAACACTCTCCAAGCTCTAACCCCTCAGTGAACCCCAGACACCGCCACATAACAGGCATTGGTTTGCCCCAGTGCCCCCTCACTCACCTCCTGGCAGCCGGCTGGGACTAATACCAGCTGACCCGAAGCAGCCAATCAGAGGATCCGATTGAGCCAAAGCGCAGGATCTAAGATATTACTTTCGGGTGAAGTGTCGGGCAGGTTGCTAGGCAACGGTATCTATAGACTCACCAAGTGCGCGGCCTGCTTTGATACGTCACGTGACTGCCTCTGCAGCAGGTGATTGGCTCGCTCCTACTTCCGGGAACGAAAGGTTCAGGACAAATTGATGGCCGCCGGGTGAGACACAGAAGCAGAGCCTGGGGGCAACATGGAGGACGTGGACCTGGACTATAACATTGTCTTCCCGCAGCCGCCACCGCAGGGTAACCCCCCCCCCCCATCATCTTTCCTCACCAGAGGACCCCCCCCCTCTTAGGGTTTCCTCCATATATTCAGGGTGTGTTTTTAGGGGTTCCTCCATATATTCAGGGTGTGTGGGTGTCTTTTTAGGGGCTCCTCCATATATTCAGGGTGTGTGGGTGTCTTTTTAGGGGCTCCTCCATATATTCAGGGTGTGTGGGTGTCTTTTTAGGGGTTCCTCCATATATTCAGGGTGTGCGGGTGTATTTTTAGGGGCTCCTCCATATATTCAGGGTGTGTGGGTGTCTTTTTAAGGGGCTCCTCCATATATTCAGGGTGTGTGGGTGTCTTTTTAGGGGCTCCTCCATATATTCAGGGTGTGTGGGTGTCTTTTTAGGGGCTCCTCCATATATTCAGGGTGTGTGGGTGTCTTTTTAGGGGCTCCTCCATATATTCAGGGTGTGTGGGTGTCTTTTTAGGGGTTCCTCCATATATTCAGGGTGTGTGGGTGTCTTTTTAGGGGTTCCTCCATATATTCAGGGTGTGCGGGTGTATTTTTAGGGGCTCCTCCATATATTCAGGGTGTGTGGGTGTCTTTTTAGGGGCTCCTCCATATATTCAGGGTGTGTGGGTGTCTTTTTAGGGGCTCCTCCATATATTCAGGGTGTGGGGGTGTGTTTTTATGGGATCCTCCATATTTTCAGGGTGTATGGGTGTATAACAGAGCTGCACAGCAATAATCCTCCCAGCAATCCGTCTTTATTCTATAATAAATGCTGAGAGAAATCTCTCTCTGGGAATCAGACACTTTGTTCTAAATGACATTTTATTGACATAAATGGCTCTGGTATGTTCTGACATCATCTAAAACATGTCTAGGTATAATCTGGTGTCTGGCTCTGCTTTCAGCACCATTCCCTAAAACATGAGGCTCTCGCTGTCATTAGGAGATCCTGGGAGTTCAGGGACTTGGCTGTAATGGAAATGGTTTATTTGTACTAAAGGGCAGATGGCAGGAGATCCACAATATTGTGTGTGTTGCCAGTGACCTCCTTCATGACTGTGCTGTAGGACCTCACTGATTCATCACTTCCATGAAGGCTTCATTGCTGTCATCATTTGGGAAATACTTTGTTACGTACCATTTTTACTTCCCTTTTTAAAGAGGAAACTCTTCCTGTGTATTTGTGTCCAATTCCTTATTTGTGTTGGGGCTGTTGAAACATTGGCTATAGATCTCTCAGACATTGCTCCGTGCGCCTCGCTGGGACGTTGGGCAATAACCCCTGAACTTATACCCTTTAACATATTTATAACCACGAGCAAAAACTTGTAACTAACTCATGAATGATTTAGGCTGGGCGTCCACTGGATCCGTATTCGTGCGACATCGCACAAAGTCTTCCGTGTCGTCAGACCAATCCAACAACACTATTGTGAATGTACTGTCGTCCATTGCGTCAGACTTGCGACTTTTTGAAGTCTGCTGCAGACTAGTGATCAGACCAAACCTTTTGGAAATATTGCACATGCAACACAGACAGCCAGACAATCCGGGAAGGACATGGATGCTGAGAAGTTGATTAGCGGAGTTAAAAATGCTGTTATACATTTAAATATCAAAAAATTTAATATATTTTGTGTATGGGAAATGGGTGGGACTCGCCATGTTTGGGTAGGGTACAGGGTGAATGAATTTTAAGTCTTTTTTCAGCTGCACATAGGGATTCAAATTAACACCCCAAACTAGCTCATCCAGACCTGCGCCAGCTTCTCCCCGCATCACCTCTACCCATGATAGACTCCAGGATTTCTCACCCGCAGCCCCCATCCCCTGGGACGCTCTCCCTCATACTATCAGACTCTGCTAGTTTCCCTTCCTTCAAACGCTCCCTTAATTCCTATTTAGGGAAGCCGACCGCCCGTCGCTCTCCCCTTGCAGCCCCGTCGCTCTCCCCTTGCAGCCCCGTCGCTCTCCCCTTGCAGCCCCGTCGCTCTCCCCTTGCAGCCCCGTCGCTCTCCCCTTGCAGCCCCGTCGCCTCTCCCTTGCAGCCCCGTCGCTCTCCCCTTGCAGCCCCGTCGCTCTCCCTTGCAGCCCCGTCGCTCTCCCTTGCAGCCCCGTCGCTCTCCCCTTGCAGCCCCGTCGCTCTCCCCTTGCAGCCCTCTCCTCGTTTCCACCACCAATCCTTCTGGATTGTAAATTCCCATGGGAATAGGGCCTCGTTTCCTCCTTTACTGGTTTGTAAAATGTTGTTCAATGCACTGTAACCCTGTCTATGTTGTGCCCACTATACAGAGCTACGGAATATGCTGGCGCTTTATAAATAAATAATAATCCAGCTCGTCCATAACCATTTTCGCTCACAAAGGACTGCAGTGTCTCTATAAAAGCAGAATGCAATATGCAATAGTCTCAGCAAAAAAAGGAAACCAGAAGTAAACTAGTTTTTGGGTCCATAGTCGCTGATCGCTTGTCTGATGCAATGGATGACCCTCATCAGACCAAGTCGCGCGACCGTTATCGCTCCTAGTCTGACGACCAAGTCGGTCGCACGACTACGGATCCAGTCACTGGTGTATTTTGGCCTAGGCTGACTAGGCCCAGGCCTAGGGTGTCTCTTTCCAGGGGGTTGCAGCCCGCACTGGGTGGCCCCACCCCTTAAAATTTTTTATTTTTTTTACTTTTGCAAAGTATTTTACCAGGAAGGATACATTGAGATTTCACTAATTTACACTTTCAATTTCACTTTCCAGGGGGCAGCAAAAAAACCGCACCACTAAATGGGTTACTCACAGAGCACCGAAATGACGCCAACTTTTTGGTGTTCTGTAGTTCCCTGCACTTGGGAGAATAAAATTTCCCCACCCTGCAGTGAATTCACCATTCACCGCAGGGTCCCCAAAGTGCATGGAGTCGGCCGCTGAATGCTGCCACCGCAAACCCGTGGCCTACGGTTTTCAAAAGAACTACTGAACGAAAATGTCTGGAATTTACATATAAGATCCTATGATTGATAATAAAAAGTTCTGTTACAGAAAAAAACTGCTATTAAAAAAAAAAGGGGGAAATTTTGCCCAAAAAATCTGAAATGACTAAAAGGTACAAAAAAAAAAATCAATAAAGACTTTTTACTGCAGATTAACCCCTTAACGCCGCAGGACGTACATTTACGCCCTGCGTTAGGTGGGCTTTGACGCCGCAGGACGTAAATGTACGTCCTCGGCGTTTACAGCCCCCCTCCGGTAATACTTACCTCCTCCGGTCGCTCCCACGCTGCTCTGACTCGAGTCAGATCAGTGTGATTCCCTCCTCCGGCGCTGTGACGTCGTCGCGCCGGTGGCGTGATGACGTCAGTTTCAGGCGTCCCCCCCCCCCCCCCCGTCCCCCCCCGGAGCAGGGGAAGTGCCTGAAGGGGAGGGGGGATCTATCTCCCCATCGCCGGGGACCAGGCGGGTGTGGCCAGCATCGCTGGAAGGGTCACAGCCTGACCTTTCCAGCGATTTTGTATGGGGGGTTAACCCCTTAGCTGCCAGGTTGCGACCGGGCACTAATTTGTGCCCGATCGCGGCCTATTTCCGGTGGGGGCCACCATCTTGGATGGCAGCCCCCACCTCTGGGTCCCCCCCTGGTCAACTGACTCATCGCGCCATGCGCGATGTCAGTTAACCGGGGAACCCCCTAGCTGCAAAGGGATTTCCTATGGAGGAGATAGGGGGTTCTTTGAACCCCTTTATCTCCTGATCGGTGGCAGCTAGGGGGTCATGTCTGATTGCTGGAAAGGCCAGAGCATGGCCTTTCCAATGATATCAAACATGACCATGACCATGATAACATCTCAAACCCTAGAAACTTTTGGAGAACCATAAGTAACATACAAGCACCCCCAGTCCACTCCCAGCCAGCTGCTGTCAAAGTAAACAACCAAACCCTGCAACACCCGCTAGATGTAGCAAATGCCTTTAATGATTATTTTGTTGGATGTGCCACCACTTTGCCAAGCTAGGAAATGACATGCAATCAGAGAGGCCTCATGCAGGTCAGGCCCCAACAACTGTGCAAAGTCCCTGTATCACACAGGAATTCAGTTTTAGACCAGTGCCTGTCAGTGTCGTTACTAAACTTCTCCGTAAGCAAAAAATGAAATACCAGTCTGGACCTGATCAAATACCAGCAATGCTGCTGAAAATCAGTGCGCCAGCAATTGCAAATCCAGTCGCAACCCTAATAAATGAGTCACTGGCAACTGGTTACATACCCAAGCTCTGGAAGACTGCAAGAGTGGTACCTATCCATAAAAGTGGGACAGTACTTTGGTATCCAACTACCGTCCGATATCGTTGCTCCCTGTAATGTCAAAAGTCTTGGAAAAATGTGTCTACACACAATTACGTGATTATTATCAATATTGGAACTACTTAACCCCGGATCAATCAGGCTTTCGACCAAATCACTCAACCACAACTGCCCTTTTAAAAGTCTGCAATGATATCCAAGCTGGGATGGAACAAGGAAACCTAACTGGAGCCATCTTCCTTGATTTTGCCAAGGCCTTTGACACGGTAGACCATGGCATCTTGTTAGAAAAAACTTAAACTCTGGCATTGGTGATCGCACGCTAACCTGGTTTCAATCATATGTATCCGACCGATCACAATATGTGTCAATTTCTGGCAGCTCCTCCCTCCCGCTCCCAGTCACTTGCGGTGTACCCCAAGGCTCAGTACTAGGCCCCCTGCTATTCACAATATTCATAAATGATCTGCCCAACGTCTGCAAAGCCTCAACTGTACATATGTACGCAGACGACACTGATCTATACCAGGAAACCAAATCTCCCGCAGCTGGAGGCCGTGCTGCAAGAACAATTCAGAGGTAGAAAAGTGGATCAAAAACAACAAACTTTTTTTAAATACTGACAAAACTGTGACGATGCTCTTTGGAACAAAACCTAAACTACACAAATTGCAAAATCCCCATCTATGTGTTGGGACAATATCAAATGGCACACTGACCACAGTCACTTCTCTCAAATATCTATGTATGTGGTTGGACCCTAATCTATCCTTTGGCCCCCACATCGAAAAACTCTCATCTAAACTTTACCCCAAACTAGGTGCCCTGTACAGAAACAAATCCTGCCTGAGTCCCGCGGTAAGAAAGCAGATTGTACAGCAAATGCTTATGCCGGCTATTGATTACGGAGATGTAGTGTATGCAGCCGCCCCGCAAACACACCTTCATAAACTTACTACACTGTATAACTCATTCTGCCGCTTTGCGCTACAATGTAACTACATGACCCACCATTGTGACATGTTAAAACAGCTAAACTGGCCATCGCTAGAATCCAGACGCACCCTTCACCTTTCCAGCTGGTGTTTAAGAGCATCTCTGGGAAGCTGCCACCCTACCTGAATAGACTGCTTCCCCAGCAGCTCCCTCATCCTATAACCTCCGATCCAGGACCAGCACCTTACTTGCAATACCACAATACAAAAAGACAGTGGCTCGGTCCTCATTTTCCTACAGAGCACCACAATTATGGAATAACCTCCCAGACACCATCAAATCTTCCACCAGTCTTAAGTCACTCAAAATTTCCCTGTTAACATACCTCAATACAGAATGCACCTGTAAACATGTAACCTAGTGACTATATTTCCTACATATTTATTTTCTGTTAATCTGTATATTTGTGTTGTTAATATCTTACATTGTATTACTTTATTTCTGTAAATGTAACACTTCAATGTACTTGAACCCAGGACATACTTGAAAACGAGAGAAATCTCAATGTATCCTTCCTGGTAAAATCCTTTATAAATAAATAAATAAATAAATATGTAAAAATAATAAAAAAATAATAAATATAATTTTTTTTGTTTTTAATGCAGCACTATTGTTCACATTTCAATTATAATGTGAACAATGATGCTTCACTAATGAATTTTTTTTTGGGGGGGGGGGGGGGGTTAGCTAAAATCACACAATTTCTCCCCAAAAAAAAAATGGTTTCCCCGTTCTAATTTTTTTAACAAATCTACCCCATAGAATATAACCGCAGAGCCTCGGATAATAAAATTTAAAAAAAAAAAACACTTTACACACTGTGGAAGATTGAAATTTTATTGAAAATTCTAATTTTTTTACATTTTTTGTTATAGCATTTTGGCAGGGCATGACATATACATATAATAATGATATATTATTAATTTGCCGAGTCTGCCGGAAAGAACGATATATAATTTGTCTGGGTGGTATAATAATACGTGAGTTAAAAATGGTCAAAATGAGCTCAGCAAACTTCTACTTCCGAAACAGCGCCGAAGTTGTAAAATTACTCCCGTCCTTAAGGGGTTAAAATAATAAATGATTTATTAGATATTGCATAAAAACGGGAATATTTTTAACATTGAAACCTAATGGGGTTCGCCTGAATAAACCTGCTGATTTGAAACCACCGAACGTCAGGGCATTTCACTGCCATTTCTCTGAGTCTCAGTACCACATGACTGGCTGAACCACGTGAAACGCACGCGCGCAGCTGCCCGCCCTTTTGTTAACAGACTTTATTCCAGACTGAACACCCACCGGGAAGGGAATCAAAGTTACAGTGCACCCTCTCACAGTGTCACCCCACTGCTGACAAGATGCTCCACAGCGTAATTACTGCGTGCTCATATACACTCGGTTTGCTGGGAGTTTTACTGCAGTGGATTCTGATGCACTCATACACACCGCACATTGAATTGCTGGGAGTTTTATTGCTGTGGATTCTGTGATACACACTGCATATTACTGTGAGTTTTATTGCCCTGGAGCTCTGGGATACGCTCATACACACTGCACATTACTGTGGGTTTTATTGCTGTGCAGCTCTGTGATACACTCATATGCAGTGCACGTTTCTGTGGATTTTATTGTTCAACCAATTAGAGCGGCTGTGATCCAATATACTTGACATGCGTGGCTGTTCTTTGTAAAAATGCTTGAATTTAAACATTTCATAATTTTATTTATCTCAATAGATACATTTGAAATGGTATACAAAATATACAAGTAGGCACTTGGTATCCACTTTTAATATAAAGAGAGGAAAAGGCGGAGCTTAAAGAGGAAGGGTGGGGATTAACCAGGAAGAGGTGTGCCCTTGACAGGAAGGGGTGCGTCAAATTTAAATTAGGGGGTGCACGAGTTTAGTCAGGCCTAGGGCAGCACAAAACATAAATACACCACTGGATGTCCAGCTAATGTTTCACAATTGGCCACGAAACGCCTTCTAAAAGCTGGGGGGGGGGGGGGTTATTCAACAAACACCAATGTGTGCTGCAAACAATGGTGAATATCCATGTTTCAACTGCGACAAACTTTGGCGTTTCAAAAAGAAGGTAAATTCAAGCAGCAGATTCACTGACGCTTCCCGCGCCGTTTTGAAATTTATTAATGAAGGAATCATTGAGATTTCTCTAATTTTCAAATGTGAAATACGGAGGTTTGTCACCGTTGCGAGAGCAGTGATATGTGCCAATGTTTGCAGCTATGAAATGCTCCTGCTTTTTTTTTTTTTTTTTTATTTTTTTTTTAATGAATAACTCACTAAGGGACACAAGGCCAGATACTGGGGAGAGGACCGGAGGGGCTAACTATTAACCCCATGTGCCCATAACAGTCTGCCGATTGTGGTGTGCGTTTTTGTTTCCACTTCCTTTCTACGTTTTTCAGGCGGAGAAGGGGAGCTAGGGTGTTTGCACTTTTTTTTTTATTTATAAACCCTGGAGTTTGTAAGAAAAACACATGGACAATTCGGGTCGCCAGATCAGCCATGATTTCCCAGACATGTATTACGATTTCATGCAGAGGGGGAGCACGGGGGAAGGAGCTGCCCCGCTACGTGTATAGTGCACGGGGAAGGAAAATCCGTTTCCTAATCGGGACTGGTCAGCTGGGATTCATTTTATTTCTAACCTGCAGCGTATAGATTATACATACCGTGGGGTGCAATTTTTCATGCACTGCCCATCAATATGAATAAATTTAGAGTTTCCTAGAAACATATCGCCAATTGGGAGTCCTCCTTAGGCTGGGGTCAGACGAACGCAGTGCGAACTCGCGTGCAGCCGCACTTTATCACGGCCGTAGTAGCAGCAAATGACGGCCAATATACGAAAGTTCGGCCGGGCAAAGTTTTTTGAGAACGTGATACCGCTAGTACAGAGTGCGCTGCGTCCGCTAGCGGCGTGTTTGCGTGATTGGGAGATGTCAGACGCTGCACACGTCCGGCCAACATAACGTCCAGACGCAAAAAGTGTTTTATTGATGATCCGTACAAAATCACGGACGAAAATGCGCATCGTATGACCGCTATCACGTATTCCGTGAAAAAATACGTCCATTCTTCGAACGCACATTTTCACGGCCAACGCGAAAAATGCGTTAGTCTGACCCTAGCCTTAACTAATGTCAATTTTTACTCGCGATACACCCAAAGCCCAGGTGGCTTCTCCTGCGGCCGCTGAATAATCAAGGAGGGAGACCTTCGCTGTGATTGGCGCAGAGGGCGCTGCAATAAGGGATCTTACCTGTGCATCACGAGCCTTTTTTATATGCATTGAGAAGCATCCAATCAAACCTGATAATTCAGATTTATAGCAGCTCTCTTCCTCCTTTAGCTTCTCGGTGGGAGAAGCCCTTGGAACCTGTGGTCATCCTGCTGGGCTGGGGAGGATGTAAGGACCATCACCTGGCCAAATACAGCACCTTCTACCAGAATCAGGTGAGTGATGCCCGCAGACTCCTCAGAGGCCGGTGTGCGCGGAGCACAGGTTTCCAGCAAGGATCAGAAAACTCCTTGAACTCTGGAATCCTAGAATTTGCAAATTATGGATTTTTTTTTTTTTATTTTGGTGTAAGTTGTTTTTTTTTCTCATCGCATTCAGTATAGAACAATAAAATGTTCTCTGTTGGTTTTTCCTCTGAAATTCCCATTTCCCGGCTCTGATCGCCGCTCTTTCTGATTGGTTTGCCTGGTTGATGCAGAGTTCAAGGTCGCTGCGTTTTATTGAGGGGAAATAAAGAGGGTAATTCACGAAGCATCGACATGGAGGATTTCAACAATGTGATGAGTCAACATATACAGGGTTATCCAAAGAGATTCGAATTGCTTGAGAAAGGTAACCGAACGCTGAAAATCAGCGTTCGGTTACCTTTCCTGGCCATTCGGCTATCCAGAGAGCAGGCAATTCGCCAAATCCTGGCGAATTGCCTGCACATACGGTGCCTGTTCTGTGCCTGTTCGAGGGCAGTGAAATCCCCATGAAAAAGCACTGCTTCGGCTATTCAGAGAACACAAACCAGCAGTGAAAGGTTCCCCTAATGTCCTGCCATTCGGTGGTTTAATTCGGCAAATTTATTCAGGCGAATCCCATAGGCTTCAATGTTAAAAATATTCCCGTTTTAATTCAATATCTAATAAACCGTTCATTATAAAATTCTGCAGCAAAGAGTCTCTTTATTTATAGATTTTTTTTTTAGGATACTTTAAGCATTTTTCAGATTTTTTTTTTTTTTTTTTAAAAGTCCGATTTTTTTTTTTTTTTTTTTTTTTCAGTTTACTTATTTTTTTTGTAACAGCCCTTTATTATCATTCCCTGGATCTCCTGTGAAAATTTCAGACATTTTCGCTCAGTAGTTTCTTTGCAAACAGCGTTTCTTTTTCCCAGATTCATACAAATGGTTTTTCTAATTTATTCACTGCCTCCTCTACGTCACAGCTGCTTCGGCTCTGTGTGATTCGGCTCTGTGTGATTCTGCTCCTGTTCGGCTCCTGTTCGGCTTTTCCGAAGGTTAATCCAGATGTTTTTGCTTGTTTTCAGCGTGCATTCGGTTAGTTTTCGTCAGGTTTGCGGCAGCTTTTCCCTGCAATTCGGGGACCCTGTGGTGTTTGCTGAATACACCGCAGGGTCACCGAAATGCAATCAGCAAAAGGAACCGAATTGAAGAGAACGAAAAGTCACCGAACGTGCTGTGACTTTTCGAATCTCTTTGGATAACCCTGATAGTCAATAGTTTAAAGGTCCCACCTATTATTTGAAAGCCGCCCTATATAAGGCTAAGCCCATCACGGGGACATTGTTTAGGAGACGCCAACTGGAGTTTTAAGATTCCTTTAGTAGAATTTGTAAATACCCCCCCCCGCAGCAGTATTGTTCACTTTTCAATAATAAAGTGAAAAATATTTCTGCCGTAATATTTCACCTTCTCATTTTCCGCGCTGTTAGCAGCTTCAGCGATTTATACATAATCATATTTTTCAGAAAACGCATTGTGCCAAAATAAAAGCGAAATATATTATTTTTGAGGGTGGGGGGGGTGGAGAATGTAACAGATTCTTTATGATTTTTTTTACATAAAGACTAACCCGTAGAATATAATTTATATTATATATATGTAGATTAGGTCGGCCGTGTACATATACATACGGTTTGGATGATAAAATGTTACAAATGATTGAAAGGGATGTTGCACTATTTTTTTTTTTTTTTTTTTCTCGTTTTTTGTTCTAGCATTTCATCGGAACGTGACGTATACGCATAGAAATTATATTTTGAATCTCCTAATTTTTCTGGGTCCTACAATAAAACATGAATTCAAACCACGTTTAAACGTGAGCACAAGAGCTCAGCACACAGAGGTGAAATGTCTCAGCAGCGAAGGGGTTAAACAATATAAAGTGGTCTTAAAATTATTTATTTTATTTTGCAATTGGTGCAATTCGTCGTTCTGTGAATAGAATCATTAGTTCTCCTCGGGACAACTTTGGCAGCGACATGTGTCATGTTTCGCCTATATTTGGTGAATTGACAGTTTTGTGAACAGACGAATTGCCCCGAAGTTCTCCCTTCAGAGCTCGGTGAACAATCCTCAGTTTTATTTTTGACGCTTTAAAGACTCTCAAATCTGTTTCCTCCTCCCCCCCCCCAGGGCTGCATTGTGATCCGGTACACGGCGTCGTGGCAGAACGTCTTCGTCCTGGAGTCCTTTGGTTTCAGCTCTCTCCGGGAACAAGCGGAGAAGCTTCTTCAGTTGCTGTTTGCCTTCGACATCGAGAAATGCCCCCTCGTCTTCCACGTCTTCAGCAACGGCGGCTTCATGCTGTACCGCTACGTCGCAGAGCTGCTCAACACGCACCCACAAATGCACAAGCTGCGCGTGGTCGGGACGGTCTTTGATAGCACGCCAGGGAACCGCAACGTGCTCGGCTCGGCCAGGGCCCTGAATGTCGTCCTGAAACCCAAAACCAACATCCTTGTGCGGTTCATGGCGCTGCTCGCCTTCTGCCTGATGGTGTTCGTCGTGAGGATCGTCCTGTATCCGCTGACCAGGTATCTTCACGAAAATCACTACGATGCCATGAGGAAGGACTCCTCTCCGTGGCCGCAGCTTTACCTGTATTCGCAGGCTGATCCCATCATCTCTCACTGCGACATAGAGCGCATGATCGAGCTGCGCAGGAAGCGGCGACTTCCCACAGAGGCCTTGGATTTTGAGACGTCTGATCACGTCAGCCATTACCGCCAGTACCCGGAGAGGTACTCGGAGATCTGCATCGCTTTCCTGAAGGACTGTCTCGCCGAGGACCACAACTGAGATGCGGCCGCCGCTTTCTCTGGAGACTCGAGCACTTGGTGAAGATTTTGTAGTCCATAACAATAGTAAATCGTAAATACCCTCCTCCTCCTTCCTGCACGGAATCGCCCGGATCACTAACCGTTACTCACCCCGTAATCATAACAGGTTAATGTTACTCTGCCGGGTCCGAGCAGCAAAATAACCACCTGCGCCGGGTGTTAAAATCAGCCGCTATGACATCACTGCTACGCGATTCTATGTATCTTGCCTTAAAACAGTGTTTCCCAAACCTGTCCTCGGGACCCTCAACCAGGCCAGGTGTTGCAGATCACTTTGGGCAAAAGCAGACTGAATCCTGCAATCCCTGAGCAGCGAATCCTATTCCCTGCGGAGGGTCTGGAGCAACAGGTCTGGGAAACCCTGCCTTAAAATAATCGTGTGCGGCGATGTTTTCCTAAAAGACCTAATTTAATCATGCTGATGGGCAGTGAATGAGAAATGCCACCCCATAGCATGTATAACTCATACGCTGCAGGCAAGATATCAAAAGGTGACCTGCCTTGATTTCATTCCTGTAGCATATAAATTATACATATTGCAGGGCAGCACTTTTCCCAAGCATGACCTAGTAATGTGTCCCTTCTGACCTGGCAGCCCTAGATGTTGCCTGTTGGTGTAAATAAAGTTTTTTTTTGTAATTGGAATCGATCTCTTTATTTTAAACCTTGGACTCATTCACCTGCAGTTTATAACGTGGGCAGATGCGCCGCCCTATCGAAAATCAGCTCCGGCAGCAGTTATAAAAAGAATTAAAATGAAAATCCCTGGACCCTTTCCCCCCCCCCCCCCCCATACAGAGAAGAGGGACCTCCCCCCCCCCCCCCCCCCCCCCCCCCATACAGACAAGACGGAACCCCCCCCCCATACAGACAAGACGGACCCCCCCCCCCCCCATACAGACAAGACGGACCCCCCCCCCCCCCTCCCCCCCATACAGACAAGACGGACCCCCCCCTCCCCCCCCTCCCCCCCATACAGACAAGACGGACCCCCCCCCCTCTTCCCCCCTCCCCCCCATACAGACAAGACGGACCCCCCCCCCCCCCCCCCCCCCATACAGACAAGACGGACCCCCCCCCCCCCCCCCCATACAGACAAGACGGACCCCCCCCTCCCCCCCATACAGACAAGACGGACCCCCCCCTCCCCCCCATACAGACAAGACGGACCCCCCCCCCCCCCCCATACAGACAAGACGGACCCCCCATACAGAGAAGACGTTTGGCCTTAAGCCTATACTTTTTTTCTTAAACACCCCCCCCCCCCCCTTTGCAGCTGCTGCTCTTTCACTCACTATAAACAATATCTAAGCCAGGGGAGGGTTAATGACTTTGTGGGGGGGGGGGGGAGGTTACTGTGTCTCTGGTGCAGGAGGCGAAGGTAATACAGCTGTTCTCTCCTGGTCATGTCACGTGACACTAGTGGTTTATCCTCAGCCTGCAAGCTTAACCCTACCTCTGCTGGCTGTGATTTGCATACCCATGATGCAGTGCGCGGTGCTCGCCGCATGTGAGGTGGGAGGCGGTGAGGTGGCGCTGCTGTCAGGCCGAGCTTCATTATACTCTGGTTTCTCTTCAGATCGTAAAAATCTTTCGCCTTTTACTAAAGATTTCCGTGGAGAGGAACAAGTACGAGTTAATGGGAATTTTTGCAGGTCTGACCTCGGTCAGGCTCATGTTATGGTTAAACAACAGAACTGGATACAATCTGCAACTTGTGTGTTACATGATAAGTGTTATTGCTGAGCAGACATTACATTGCCTTTAATACATTGTAATCAGACCTTTTACACCTAACACTCTAAATAAACAAGAGCTAGCACTAAATAAGAGTGCTAGCTCTTAGGTTCATATCTGCCGACAACTCGCCCAATTACATGGATACTTTACCTGGATTTATCTTTTGTTTAGGATAGCCTTATACCTATCCCATGCTTGCTTAAATTCAATTACTGTTTTCGCCTCTACCACTTCTACTTTAGAGTGCCAAGGGTTAAAAGAAATTAAATAATTATTTAACTATATTGATGCGTTGAAATAAAGGGCGATGTTCCTGCAGTGACAGTGTGTATAGATGTGCAGTGACAGTGTGTATAGATGTGCAGTGACAGTGTGTATAGATGTGCAGTGACAGTGTGTATAGATGTGCAGTGACACACAAGTTGCAGATTGTATCCAGTTCTGTTGTTTAACCATAACATGAGCCTGACCGAGGTCAGACCTGCAAAAATTCCCATTAACTCGTACTTGTTCCTCTCCACGGAAATCTTTAGTAAAAGGCGAAAGATTTTTACGATCTGAAGAGAAACCAGAGTATAATGAAGCTCGGCCTGACAGCAGCGCCACCTCACCGCCTCCCACCTCACATGCGGCGAGCACCGCGCACTGCATCATGGGTATGCAAATCACAGCCAGCAGTGTCACTGGGAGATGCCATCCTTAACCAGAGAGGGGGGTGTGTCGACTTTAACCCCCTCTTCCCGTGTCAATGACCAATAGAAAGTGCCGGGGCATAAACGCTCCAGAAACACAAACATGCAGAGAGTGAAAACCTCCCATTCACTGCTACTTACCTGAAGGCCAGGGCGGCCATCTTTGTTGTGGGCAGTGAACTATATAGAAGAACAGGAAACCCCAAAATAACCAGGACTTCTGGAGGAGTCACTTAGGAAAACATTGGCATTATGGGCTGCCAGGCCGGCCATGTTACCATTTCATACAGAGGGGGAGCACAGGGTAAAGTGATGCCCTGCAACATGTATACTACATATGCTGCTGGAAGGAAATCAAGGCAGATCACCTGGGATTCTTTTCCTTTTTTTTTTTTTTTACCTGCAGTGTATGGATTATACTTGTTGTGGGGTGGCATTTTTTTATGAATAAATTATGTGTCCAGGAAAACATGGCCGATTTGGAAACCCTGGGGGAGAGGGGGGGGGGATCAGATAATATTCACCAATTAATTCACGCACAACTTAATATTCACTGATAATTCACGCGCGCAACTTTATTCACTGATATACAAAGCAGATTTGATTGCGCAGAGGCAGACAAATCACAAAACCATAAGTGACAAAATAGATCTAAAAATATGACATTTTATTCAGGCACGTAGCCAATATTAAAAACTGAGTAATTATGATGATACTGGACAAACATAAACACAAAATTGGTTAAAAAGTGTTCAATACGATTAGACAGCTTTATGCACATGGAGTGTCAATCATGCACTATTCACATTTAGATCAGCTGATACTGACGTATAAATTCAATAAAGATAAAATGCCAAGGAACACATAAAGGATATGAGCAAACGAACCCTCGGTTATTGGTAAGTATGTATATATAATACAAATCACAATATGGGCAATATATATAGAAGACATATATATATATTTGCCAAAAACTCCTGGATTGCAATTATACCCAAAAAGTGCACACCACTGGATTCTCAATGTAAATCAAGGACATGCCGCTCATATAATGAATAACCACGGTTGCACATACAAGGAAAAGAAAAAGGTTACTACATGAAGGAGATTTGGGGGTAAGTTGCCCAACCAGAGAGCGCACCCAACGCGCGTTTCGCCTTGCACAGGCTCGTCAGGACAGGAGTGGGTTTCTATCTTAATTCACTGATAATTCACGCGCAATTTAATATTCATATTCACTGATAATTCACACACGCGCAGCCTAATATTCACTGATAATTCACACGCACGCAGCCTAATATTCACTGATCATTCACACACGCGCAGCCTAATATTCACTGATAATTCACACGCACGCAGCCTAATATTCACTGATCATTCACACACGCGCAGCCTAATATTCACTGATAATTCACACGCAGCCTAATATTCACTGATAATTCACACACGCGCAGCCTAATATTCACTGATAATTCACACACGCAGCCTAATATTCACTGATAATTCACACGCAGCCTAATATTCACTGATAATTCACACACGCGCAGCCTAATATTCACTGATAATTCACACACGCGCAGCCTAATATTCACTGATAATTCACACACGCGCAGCCTAATATTCACTGATAATTCACACGCAGCCTGCCTAATATTCACTGATAATTCACACACGCGCAGCCTAATATTCACTGATAATTCACACACGCGCAGCCTAATATTCACTGATAATTCACACACGCGCAGCCTAATATTCACTGATAATTCACACACGCGCAGCCTAATATTCACTGATAATTCACACACGCGCAGCCTAATATTCACTGATAATTCACACGCAGCCTAATATTCACTGATAATTCACACGCAGCCTAATATTCACTGATAATTCACACACGCGCAGCCTAATATTCACTGATAATTCACACGCAGCCTAATATTCACTGATAATTCACACACACGCAGCCTAATATTCACTGATAATTCACACACGCGCAGCCTAATATTCACTGATAATTCACACACGCGCAGCCTAATATTCACTGATAATTCACTCACACGCAGCCTAATATTCACTGATAATTCACACGCAGCCTAATATTCACTGATAATTCACACACACGCAGCCTAATATTCACTGATAATTCACACACACGCAGCCTAATATTCACTGATAATTCACACGCAGCCTAATATTCATTGATAATTCACACACGCGCAGCCTAATATTCACTGATAATTCACACACGCGCAGCCTAATATTCACTGATAATTCACACACGCGCAGCCTAATATTCACTGATAATTCACACGCAGCCTAATATTCACTGATAATTCACACGCAGCCTAATATTCACTGATAATTCACTCACGCGCAGCCTAATATTCACTGATAATTCACACACGCGCAGCCTAATATTCACTGATAATTCACACACGCACAGCCTAATATTCACTGATAATTCACACGCAGCCTAATATTCACTGATAATTCACACACGCGCAGCCTAATATTCACTGATAATTCACACGCAGCCTAATATTCACTGATAATTCACACGCAGCCTAATATTCACTGATCATTCACACGCAGCCTAATATTCACTGATCATTCACACGCAGCCTAATATTCACTGATAATTCACACGCAGCCTAATATTCATTGATAATTCACACACACGCAGCCTAATATTCACTGATAATTCACACACACGCAGCCTAATATTCACTGATAATTCACACGCAGCCTAATATTCACTGATAATTCACACACGCGCAGCCTAATATTCATTGATAATTCACACGCAGCCTAATATTCACTGATAATTCACGCGCAGCCTAATATTCACTGATAATTCACACGTGCGCGCAATGATAAAAAAAAACACAACCAAAACTAAAAAGCCGCTCCTTCCCATCACGTCACCAGATCAGCGCTGGAGCATAAGGCGGAACGTGAAAGATTTTTGCAGTATCAGTGTTTAATTTGGCCGAGTTGTTACCCTGCCCGGCGTCATAAACCCAAAACGCAAACCAATATGAAGTATAACCAGGTCCGTAGTAAATCCCACACCTGTGTGCACAGATTAACCAGCACCCTCTCTGCAACACAAACCTACACGAAGAGGGTAGATACAGTTACATGTGTTTATAAAGCACCCTCAAGCTCTGTAGCGCTGTACAATGGGTGGGACATAACAAATATACATGTTGATAAAAGACCCCAAATTTATCTGCAGCCGGACTGGACAAGATGCAGCGTCCTATTCCATAGCGAGGGTTAGACATTCGGGCGAGGGTTAGACATTCGGGTGAGGGTTAGGTTACTGTTTGTACTTTCTGATCCAATGTTTTGGCTTTGCATTCCGTCCCTTCATGTGATGTAAACGCAGCAGGAACCTGTTCTTCAATTATTATTATTTTTTTTCTGGGTGTGGGGGGGGGGTGTTAGGGGCGCTCGTGGTTTCCGTGCTACAGGCTCCTGAGATGTAAATCTGGTGCTGAAGTTGGGGGTACGAGGAGATGATTACATCAGATACTCCCCTCTTAAACAACAGGTGGGGCCTGAGCTCTGGGCCGGTGTTTTCCTGCCATGACCTGAACCCGCCCGCATTACTTACACTTTCTCATGTTTGGAGATACAGGACGAGCGGCGGACATGCGCACAATGAAAAGCATTTCTTTCGTTTCGGATTGATTTGTTCCATTTTCCGGTTCGTTTCGGTGCATTCGTTCATGTTACCGCGATTCCTATTTCGTTTTTATTAGTTATTTCGGAATGTGAAACGGATGAATTAATTACTTCGATTGGGTTTCTTTTTATTATTTTTCGACCCTAATCCCCTGTTTTTGGTGCTAAAACCTATTCAGCACCATGGATAGCAGCTCCGCGGGCTCCTGTATGCTACTGAATAGGTTTCGGCACCAGGGACGGTGCCCACCGAACGCAGCCAGACTGAAGAAAAGGAAAAAAACGCTGTGTTCGGCAAAAAAAAAAAAGCCTCGTTGTTTTAAAATAAATTTAGGAATCCAAAAAAATCCTAAACTCAGAAAATGCCTAAAAAAATAAACTTTTTGCTGCAGATTAAAATAATAAACAGTTTATTAGATATTGAATTAAAACGGGAATATTTTTAACATTGAAACCTATGGGATTCGCCTGATTAAACCTGCCGAATGAAACCACTGAACATCAGGGCATTTCACTGACATTTCTCTACTGTTCAATGTGAATAGATTAACCATTGCTTCTCTATGGGGGATTTCACTGCCGCCGAACAGGCACCGTATTTCACTGCCGCCGAACAGCACCGTATTTCGCTGCCGCCGAATAGGCACCGTATTTCGCTGCCGCCGAACAGGCACCATGGTGCTGTCCATGGCCTGTGGTGCTGAATACAACAGATTCCACCGGACAGGGACGCGGCGTCGAGTTTAAGTGAAACAAATTGATCCACAAAAATAAAATAAAGTATTTTTTTCAGTTTCGTTTTGGTCCGAATCGATTTAATTTTCGACCGTTTCCGAATCTCTTCTGAAATACGAATCGGGAAAATTCGTCCAAATTTTGATACGAAACGCACATCTCTAATAAGCAAGTTTTGGATGAAACAAACCTAATTAACCCCTTAAAACCCAGGTATCTGTCGCAGTCGCGTGGCTGGATGAATTATTTATTACAGGAAAGTGTCAAAGTGCAGAATCCACGGGGGCTTAATATCTGCCTGGGGGAGGGGCAGTTCCCAAAGCCACGGCACTGGAAGGGTTAATGGATGAGCCTGGCAGCGAAGCTGAGCACAGTACGATGTTCGATCTGCGTGTAAAAGCAGGGCGCGTGTTGGGACACAGACTAATGGGCGCCGGGTCACATTACTGGGATTTCAGCGCATTAAATTTAATGAAAAAGAGAAAAAGCTGCCGCCTCGTTACTTTACTTAAAGATCTTTACTCAGGATTTTTTACACGATCGAGGCCGGAGCGCTCGTTAACCTCATTACCGGCTCCGCCCGAGCGCTCGTTAACCTCATCACTGGCTCCGCCCCCAGATATAATTCTCACTTTTTAATAAATTCAGCAAAAAACTAAACATTTTAATAATTTTGCGCAAAGTGTCCGTTTCCAGGATATTTCGAAGCTCAATCTTGCTGTTCTTGGACCTTTTTTTTATTGGATTTTTTTTTGGCACTGCATCTTTTGCTGTGGAGCTTATTCGCTAAACAGCGAGTTCTGCACATCTGGGCTGGGCATCTTCATGGACTATTCCCTGATTTTTAACCCCCAAAAAAAGAGACTTATTTCTCCAAAAATTGGATTTGTGTGGTTTTTGTTCCCTTTTAGAACGTGCGCTCCTTCCCTCCTGTCCGCGCGCCGCTATAATTCATTATATCCCTTGTACTGCGCTCTGGAATAAGTTGGTTTAACTGAGAAAAATAAAGTGATCCTGGCAGCGCCCTCTGGTGGTCACAAATAGGAATAATTTCCAGCCTGTGACACCAGGCAGAGTATCAGGCGCCCCCTGCAGGATCAAACTGGGAAGGACATGTAATTGCTGCTCTGAGTGAATGAAAGCGGGGGGGGGGGGGGCAGAATCCTCCAAAACACTAGTTGCTGCAAGAACCGAAAAAAAACCCCCAGGACCGTGTGTGTGTAAATCAGAGACCTGCTCCTGTACCGTGCTCTACCCCCGGCCTTATTCCCCTGTCCCGTGCTCTACCCCCGGCCTTATTCCCCCGTCCCGTGCTCTACCCCCGGCCTTATTCCCCCTGTCCGTGCTCTACCCCCGGCCTTATTCCCCCGTCCCGTGCTCTACCCCCGGCCTTATTCCCCCGTCCCGTGCTCTACCCCCGGCCTTATTCCCCCGTCCCGTGCTCTACCCCCGGCCTTATTCCCCCGTCCCGTGCTCTACCCCGGCCTTATCCCCCGTCCCGTGCTCTACCCCGGCCTTATTCCCCCGTCCCGTGCTCTACCCCGGCCTTATTCCCCCGTCCCGTGCTCTACCCCCGGGCCTTATTCCCTGTCCTGTGCTCTACCCCCGGACCTTATATCCCCGTCCCGTGCTTTACCCCCGGCCTTATTCCCCTGTCCCGTGCTCTACCCCTGGGCCTTATTCCCTCGTCCCGTGCTTTACCCCGGCCTTATTCCCCCGTCCCGTGCTCTACCCCCGCCTTATTCCCCGTCCCGTGCTCTACCTCCAGCCTTATTCCCCGTCCCGTGCTCTACCCCCGGCTTTATTCCCCCGTCCCGTGCTCTACCCCTGGGCCTTATTCCCCCGTCCCGTGCTCTACCCCTGGGCCTTATTCCCCCGTCCCGTGCTCTACCTCCAGCCTTATTCCCCCGTCCCGTGCTTTACCCCTGGGCCTTATTCCCCCGTCCCGTGCTCTACCCCCGGCCTTATTCCCCCGTCCCGTGCTCTACCCCCGGCCTTATTCCCCGTCCCGTGCTCTACCCCGGCCTTATTCCCCCGTCCCGTGCTCTACCTCCAGCTTATTCCCCCGTCCCGTGCTCTACCCCCGGCTTTATTCCCCCGTCCCGTGCTCTACCCCTGGGCCTTATTCCCCCGTCCCGTGCTCTACCCCTGGGCCTTATTCCCCGTCCCGTGCTCTACCCCTGGCCTTATTCCCCCGTCCCGTGCTTTACCCCTGGGCCTTATTCCCCCGTCCCGTGCTCTACCCCGGCCTTATTCCCCCGTCCCGTGCTCTACCCCTGGGCCTTATCCCCCGTCCCGTGCTCTACCCCGGCCTTATTCCCCCGTCCCGTGCTCTACCCCCGGCCTTATTCCCCCGTCCCGTGCTCTACCTCCAGCCTTATTCCCCCGTCCCGTGCTCTACCCCCGGCCTTATTCCCCCGTCCCGTGCTCTACCCCCGTCCTTATTCCCCCGTCCCGTGCTCTACCCCCGTCCTTATTCCCCCGTCCCGTGCTCTACCCCCGTCCTTATTCCCCCGTCCCGTGCTCTACCCGGGCCTTATTCCCCGTCCCGTGCTTTACCCCCGCCTTATTCCCCCGTCCCGTGCTCTACCCCTGGCCTTATTCCCCCGTCCCGTGCTCTACCCCCGGCCTTATTCCCCCGTCCCGTGCTCTACCCCCGGCTTTATTCCCCCGTCCCGTGCTCTACCTCCAGCCTTATTCCCCCTGTCCGTGCTCTACCCCCGTCCTTATTCCCCCTGTCCGTGCTCTACCCCCGTCCTTATTCCCCCGTCCCGTGCTCTACCCCCGTCCTTATTCCCCGTCCCGTGCTCTACCCCCAGCCTTATTCCCCGTCCCGTGCTCTACCCCGCTTTATTCCCCGTCCCGTGCTCTACCTCCAGCCTTATTCCCCTGTCCCGTGCTCTACCCCCGTCCTTATTCCCCTGTCCCGTGCTCTACCCCCGTCCTTATTCCCCGTCCCGTGCTCTACCCCCGGCTTTATTCCCCCGTCCCGTGCTCTACCCCCGTCCTTATTCCCCCGTCCCGTGCTCTACCCCCGGCCTTATTCCCCCGTCCCGTGCTCTAACCCCCCGGCTTTATTCCCCCGTCCCGTGCTCTACCCCCGTCCTTATTCCCCGTCCCGTGCTCTACCCCCGGCTTTATTCCCCCGTCCCGTGCTCTACCCCCGGCCTTATTCCCCCGTCCCGTGCTCTACCCCCGGCCTTATTCCTCACATGATCTTGTGAAATAAGTAAATTCTTGCACTTTTCTCAGTTTTCACTCTTTATTGACGGTTTCAGGCCTCACGCTGGGATGTGACTTACCCTTTCCTGCGACGAGCCCCCCCCTCGCTGCTCCTCTGTGCGTTGAAAGGGTCAATGAAATCCTAATCAGAAATCATAAGAATATAATCCGCGCGCCGCGCCGCCCCGTCCTCATTTTTGCTGCAATCTGCGTTTGTTTAATTAAGTGCTTTGCCTGCTGGGAACGTCTTATTTCCATAACAAACTGGCGAGTCTGTCGCGGCGCGCGTCCTCCTCATTCATTACTGGTAATTAGATATGGATTCCCCAACAACTTCATCCTTTTTGATAAATTGCCCCCCAGGCGCTCGCTGCCTCGCGATTAGCACGTTTCCAATGTATTCGATAAATCATTCCCTGCGCGCGCTTCCTCCTTTTATCCTCAGGAAGGGGCGGGGGGTGTATATCTTAAATAAAGAGGCGCGCCGGCCGTCCATTGCTTTGATTTAGGGTTTTCCGATGGCCCGGGATCCCTCGCCTCCATCCCAAGTGCAGAATTACTTACTTTTATTTCCGCGCTTACAATCTGATCGGATTTTAATAATCGTTCCAGGGAGGAAAGGATCGCGAGACGACGCGGCGAAACGCGCCGGAGGGGCCACCTGGGGCCCGGACGCTCTAGAACGCACAATGTCGATTTAGAACCGAATTCGGTAAATTCATTAATGTCTGAATTTCACAGCATCTGCGATTTCTGGTCAATTAATCATTTCCCTGAGCTGGATTTTCACCGAATACGGGAGAATCGACAGAGAAATACCGGACATTCTGACGCAATACCGGCTGGGTGGAATAGAGGTAACGTCACTGCTCTGCATGGAGAGAGCCTGTGGGGTCATGGGTTCGATCCCAGCAAGAGCACCTCTCCAGTAAGTGTCCTTGGCAAGACACCTAACGGTACAGACTCGCCACCCAGGACATACTGAAAACCAGAGAAATCTCAATGTATCCTTCCTGGAAAACCAGAGAAATCTCAATGTATCCTTCCTGGAAAAATCCTTTCTCAGAAAAAAAAAAAATACAGAAATTGTCCCATAGAGAACGAATGATATTTTTTACTTGACACAGAATATTAAGAGTCATAATATTTAATATGTGGGTAAAAGCTGCTGGATTCAGGATTCAGGGAGAATCTGACGCCATCTGGGGGCAAGAAGGGATTTCCCCCAGTATGTTGCATATTGACGAGCGCGTCGGACTGGGTGTTTTTTGCTTCTTTTGGATCAGTAGGTGATGTGTGAAAGGCTGAACCCGATGGACGCAGTAACTATGTACTCACAGAAGGCCAAATTGTACCAAAATTTCGGTGAAATGCCCTGATTTTCGGTGGTTTCATTCGACAGGTTTAAACAGGTGAATCCCAAAGGTTTCAATGTTAAATGGGGAATTTTTTTTAAAAACAAATTTATTTAACTGTATATTCTCTTCATTTGTAGCAAAAAGTCTTTCAATTTTTTTTATTTTCTTTTAGTCCTTTTTCTGGATTATTTTTTTTTTTTTTTTTTTTTTCGGTGAAATTTTTGATTCCAATTTTTTTTTCCATGGCCCTTTTTTTTTCTGTAATCTTTTTTATTGTTATTCATAGGACCTTTTAAAAAAAATATTAAACTGTCTTTAACTTTAAAGTGAAAAAAAACAAAAAACATTTTTTTGCAAAAACCCTTTTTATTTATTAAAGAAAGTGCAAAACAATCATACGACTTTTTCATTATTTTTTGCAAACTTTTTTTACTATTCTAATAACATATTTTTCGATACATTTTTATTGATTTTCGTTTCCTATTAGGATAATAGACTCTTTTTTTTTTCTCCAGTTCGGTGCAAATCGTTGATGTCCGGTAACTGCATCGGCGACTAATTCCAGAAAATACGGTGAACATTCGCTAAATAATGAATTCGCTGAAATGAAAAGCACCAAAATTGCGTTAAATTTTGCTGCTTTGCGAATCGACTCTCTGGGTGAAGAGAATCTAAAGAGAAGCCGAGAACCTCCAGAAAAACCTTTACGTTAACCAGTAAAAAGACAGAAAACTCGGCTGCAAACGCACTTATTGCACGAGGTGTCTGCGCCAAAGTCCTGAAATATTATTTATCTCCCATAACCTGTTATTAACCCCTTCACTACCGACAGTATTATAGTAAGAAAAATTTTATTGTAACATTTGTTTGACTCAGAAAGATTAAATATTAAAATAATGAAAATTTCCTCATTTACAATTTTTCATATATTGCTTTATTCTGTATAGAAATTTCACTGGGATGAAAGGTTGTAAACTCTAGATGGCGTCCCTTATCTGGCACAGTGTCACACAGGGTCTGCATTATCAGCATACAGGCAGATGCAGTAAATGTGCTGCAGACAGATAATAAAATGGTGAGATCTCCTGCTTATGGGGGTTTGTAGTGATTGTAGTGATCAGAATGAGATTATTAGCAATGCAATATCTGTATGTGCTGCATAATGCCTGTGTGTGGCAATTACAGCAACACCTTGTATCTGTATGTGCTGCATAATGTTGTATGGCAATTACAGCAACACCTTGTATCTGTATGTGCCGCATAATGCCTGTGTGTGACAATTACAGCAACACCTTGTATCTGTATGTGCTGCATAATGTCTGTGTATGGCAATTACAGCAACACCTTGTATCTGTATGTGCTGCATAATGCCTGTGTATGGCAATTACAGCAACACCTTGTATCTGTATGTGCCGCATAATGCCTGTGTATGGCAATTACAGCAACACCTTGTATCTGTATGTGCGCATAATGCCTGTGTATGGCAATTACAGCAACACCTTGTATCTGTATGTGCTGCATAATGCCTGTGTATGGCAATTACAGCAACACCTTGTATCTGTATGTGCTGCATAATGCCTGTGTATGGCAATTACAGCAACACCTTGTATCTGTATGTGCCGCATAATGCCTGTGTATGGCAATTACAGCAACATCTTGTATCTGTATGTGCTGCATAATGCCTGTGTATGGCAATCACAGCAACATCTTGTATCTGTATGTGCTGCATAATGCCTGTGTATGGCAATTACAGCAACACCTTGTATCTGTATGTGCCGCATAATGCCTGTGTATGGCAATTACAGCAACACCTTGTATCTGTATGTGCTGCATAATGCCTGTGTGTGACAATTACAGCAACACCTTGTATCTGTATGTGCCGCATAATGCCTGTGTATGGCAATTACAGCAACACCTCGTATCTGTATGTGCTGCATAATGCCTGTGTGTGACAATTACAGCAACACCTTGTATCTGTATGTGCCGCATAATGCCTGTGTATGGCAATTACAGCAACACCTTGTGTGTCACCTGGGCACACACACAGCTCACCTGGGCACACACACAGCTCACCCAGGCCCTGCACAGCTCACCTGGGCACACACACAGCTCACCCAGGCCCTGCACAGCTCACCCAGGCCCTGCACAGCTCACCTGGGCACACACACAGCTCACCTGGGCACACACACAGCTCACCCAGGCCCTGCACAGCTCACCTGGGCACACACACAGCTCACCCAGGCCCTGCACAGCTCACCTGGGCACACACACAGCTCACCCAGGCCCTGCACAGCTCACCTGGGCACACACACTGCTCACCCAGGCCCTGCACAGCTCACCTGGGCACACACACAGCTCACCTGGGCACACACACAGCTCACCTGGGCACACACACAGCTCACCCAGCTCAATATATGGATTTAATTGAATATTATAATGAAGATGGGTTTTGGGGTTTCATGCAGGGTGTTGGGGGGGGGGTGCTAGATTGGGGGGACAGAACATGTGCATGGGTAACATTGTTTCATTCATGAATCAGAATTGTGGGGCGTTTTAAAATAATCACTTGGAATATTTGAGATGAAAAATGATCAAATTAAGCTGCTTTAGCTTAAACTTTTGACTTTTGCAGAAGTTTCCGGATGATTCCTCCCTGCGCTGAGAGATGTATCTGTGATTATATTCCACATAAATAAACATTTCAAACATCCAATTATTCTATTTCCATAACATTAAACATGCAGAACATGTGACGATAACGCCGGGGAGTCGGTTCTATTTGTATTTAGGCCAATCTATTACATACACCTTCAGGGTTATCCAAAGAGATTCGAAAAGTCACTGCACGTTCGGTGACTTTTCGTTCTCTTCAATTCGGTTCCTTTTGCCGATCCCATTTCGGTGACTCTGCGGTGTATTCAGCAAGCACAACAGGGTCCCCGAATTGCAGGGAAAAGCTGCCGCAAACCCGACGAAAACTAACCGCAAAACCCACCGACTGCACGCCGAAAACAAGCAAAAACATCTGGATTAACCTTCGAAAAAGCCGAACAGGAGCCGAATCACACAGAGCCGAAGCAGCTGTGACGTAGAGGAGGCAGTGAATAAATTAGCAAAACAGTTTGTATGAATCTGTGAAAATGAAACGCTGTTTGCAAAGAAACTACTGAGCGAAAATGTCTGAAATTTACACAGGAGGTCCAGGGAATGATAATAAAGAGGGCTGTTACAGAAAAAAGAAGCAAACTGAACAAAAAAATAAATAAAAAAAAATCTGACTTTTTTTTTTTTTTTTAAAAATTCTGAAAAATGCTTAAAGTATCCTAAAAAATCTATAAATAAAGAGACTTTTTGCTGCAGAATTTTATAATGAACGGTTTATTAGATATTGAATTAAAACGGGAATATTTTTAACATTGAAGCCTATGGGATTCGCCTGAATAAACCTGCCGAATTAAACCACTGAATGGCAGGGCATTTCGGGAACCTTTCACTGCTGGTTTGTGTTCTCTGAATAGCCGAAGCATTGCTTCTCTATGGGGATTTCACTGCCCTCGAACAGGCACCGTATGTGCAGGCAATTTGCCAGGATTTGGCGTATTGCCTGCTCTCTGGATAGCCGAATGGTCAGGAAAGGTAACCGAACGCTGATTTTCAGCATTCGGTTACCTTTCTCAAGCAATTCGGATCTCTTTGGATAACCCTGTTTATTGCCAAAAGTATTGGCTCGCCCATCCAAATAATCAGAATCAGGTGTTCCAATCACTTCCATGGTCACAGCAGGGGCGGATCCAGAGACTAGTCTCGGGAGGGGCACTGACAGAAAATAAGGTGTTTTAGCAGAGAGCCCGACTCACGAGAATTTACAGAGGGCCCGGCTCACAGGAGCTTACAATCTAGAGGAGCAGAGGGCCCGGCTCACAGGAGCTTACAATCTAGAAGAGCAGAGGGCACCCAGGAGTTTACAATCTAGAGGAGCAGAGAGCCCCCAGCTCACACATGGATTTGCCCCCAGCTCATGGATTTGCCCCCAGCTCATGGATTTGCCCCCAGCTCATGGATATGCCCAGCTCATGGATTTGCCCCCAGCTCATGGATTTGCCCAGCTCATGGATTTGCCCCCAGGTCATGGATTTGCCCAGGTCATGGATTTGCCCCCAGGTCATGGATTTGCCCCCAGCTCATGGATTTGCCCCCAGGTCATGGATTTGCCCCCAGGTCATGGATTTGCCCCCAGGTCATGGATTTGCCCCCAGCTCATGGATTTGCCCCCAGGTCATGGATTTGCCCAGCTCATGGATTTGCCCAGCTCATGGATTTGCCCCCAGCTCATGGATTTGCCCCCAGGTCATGGATTTGCCCCCAGGTCATGGATTTGCCCCCAGCTCATGGATTTGCCCCCAGCTCATGGATTTGCCCCCAGGTCATGGATTTGCCCAGCTCATGGATTTGCCCAGCTTACACATGGATTTGCCCAGCTCTCACCTGGATATTGCTCCAGCTCCGGACCGGTGTTCAGGGGTTGAGGGGACCCAGATGCCGGGCAGCGCAGGAGTGCCTGCCCGGTCCTGAAGAGTCCGTCCTGTTGAAGGTGATGCGGCTGCGTGGCGTGCGTGCGCAGGTCACGCGGTCCGGCCAGTCAGGTGGTACAGAGACTCAGTACCACCTGATTAGCCGGACTACGTGACCGGCTGCGCCTGCACGCAGCCGCATCCCTTTAACAGGACGGACTCTTCAGGACCGGGCAGGCACTCCCGCGCTGCCCGGCATCTGGGTCCCCGGCTCAAATCTCGGGGGGGGGGCAATTGCCCCGTTGCCCCCCCTGGATCCGCCCCTGGGTCACAGGTGTATAAAATCAAGCACCTAGGCATGCAGACTGTTTTTACAAACATTTGTGAAAGAATGTGTCGCTCTCGGGAGCTCAGTGAATTCCAGCGTGGAACTGTGATAGAATGATGCCACCTGTGCAACAAATCCAGGCGTGACATTTCCTCGCTCCTAAATATTCCACAGTCAGTGTCGTCACTAGGGTTGGTGTCACCCGGTGCGGTAATTTATGGTGTCACCCCCCCCCCCGAGTTTTACGGATTTTTTTTTAACTACTCTTACTCATAAATCAGTACTCCCGTATAACACTGAATGCTCATACACACAGCGCACATTACTGTGAGGTTTATTGCTGTGGAGTTCTCTCATATGCTCACACAAATTTTTGCCAACTGCCAGCAAGTACGGTGCCTGTTCGAAGGCAGTGAAAGCACACATGGATATATATTGCCCCTAGCAGCTCTGGATATATTGCCCCCAGCAGCTCTGGATATATTGCCCCCAGCAGCTCTGGATATAGTGCCCCAGCAGCTCTGGATATATTGCCCCCAGCAGCTCACCCATGGATATATATTGCCCCCAGCTCACATATGGATATATTGCCCCAGTTCACCATTAAATATTGTCCCCAGCAGCTCACTCATGGCTCTATATTGCCTCAGCTCACATATGGATATATTGCGCCTCAGCTCACACATGGATATGCCCTCAGCTCACACATGGATATGCCCCCAGCACACATGGATATATTGCCCCAGCTCATGGATATACTGCCCCAGCAGCTCGTGGATATTGCCCCAGCTCATGGATATACTGCCCCAGCAGCTCGTGGATATTGCCCCAGCAGCTCGTGGATATTGCCCCAGCAGCTCGTGGATATTGCCCCTGCAGCTCATGGATATTGCCCCAGCTCATGGATATATTGCCCCAGCTCATGGATATTGCCCCAGCTCATGGATATATTGCCCCAGCTCATGGATATACTGCCCCAGCAGCTCGTGGATATTGCCCCAGCTCGTGGATATACTGCCCCAGCTCATGGATCTACTGCCCCAGCTCATGCATGTTGCCCCAGCTCATGGATATGCCCCAGCTCATGGATATATTGCCCCCAGCTCATGGATATACTGCCCCAGCTCATGGATATATTGCCCCCAGCTCATGGATATACTGCCCCAGCTCATGGATATTCTGCCCCAGCTCATGGATATACTGCCCCAGCTCATGGATATTGCCCCAGCTCATGGATATTGCCCCAGCACATGGATATACTGCCCCAGCAGCTCATGGATACTACCCAGCTCATGGATATGCCCCAGCTCATGGATACTGCCCCCAGCTCATGGATATGCCCCAGCTCATGGATATACTGCCTCAGCTCATAGATATACTGCCCCAGCTCATGGATAATGCCCCCAGCTCATGGATAATGCCCCCAGCTCATGGATAATGCCCCCAGCTCATGGATATGCCCCAGCTCACATGGATAATGCCCCCAGCTCATGGATATGCCCCAGCACATGGATACTGCCCCCAGCACATGGATGATGCCCCCAGCTCATGGATATGCCCCAGCTCATGGATAATGCCCCAGCTCATGGATATGCCCCAGCACATGGATACTGCCCCCAGCACATGGATACTGCCCCCAACACATGGATATGCCCCAGCACATGGATATGCCACCAGCACATGGATACTGCCCCCAGCACATGGATAATGCCCCCAGCTCATGGATATACTGCCCCAGCAGTTCATGGATACTGCCCCAGCTCATGGATATGCCCCAGCAGCTCATGGATACTGCCCCAGCTCATGGATACTGTCCCCCAGCACATGGATATGCCCCAGCACATGGATACTGCCCCAGCAGCTCATGGATATGCCCCAGCAGCTCATGGATAATGGCCCCAGCTCACCTCCGCCGCGTGTTCGCTCCCTCTGAGCGTCCGGCGGCGTGCAGCTTGGGCGCTCGCCTAGGGGAGCCACGTGACCAGCCGCGATTGGCTGGTGATGTGTTTCCCCCAGGCGAGCGCCGAAGCTGCATAGCTTCGGACGCTCGCAGGGAGCGAACACACAGTGCAGGGTGAGACATCCGCCCTTTAGAGTGACGGTGTCAACCTAAAGGCAGGTGTCACCTGGTGTGGGCCGCACCCCCCGCCCCCACGTAGCGACGCCCCTGTCCACAGTCACCTGTCAGCTGTATTATAAGAATGTGGAAGTGTTTGGGAACGACAGCAACTCAGCCACGAAGTGTTAGGCCACGTAAACTGACGAAGCGGGGTCAGCGGATGCTGAGGCGCATAGTGCGAAGAGGTGGCCAACTTTCTCCAGAGTCAATCGCTACAGACCTCCAAACTTCATGTGGCCTTCAGATTAGCTCAAGAACAGTGCAGAGAGCATCATGGCCGAGCAGCTGCATCCAAGCCATACATCAGCAAGTGCAATGCAAAGCGTCGGATGCAGTGGTGTAAAGCACGCCGCCACTGGACTCTAGTGCAATAGAGACGCTTTCTCTGGAGTGATGAATCGCTCTTCTCCATCTGGCAATCTGATGGACGAGTCTGGGTTTGGCGGTTGCCAGGAGAGCGGTACTTGTCTGACTGCATTGTGCCAAGTGTAAAGTTTGGTGGAGGGGGGTTATGGTGTGGGGTTGTTTTTCAGGAGCTGGGCTTGGCCCCTTAGTTCCAGTGAAAGGAACTCTGAATGCTTCAGCATAACAAGACATTTTGGACAATTCCATGCTCCCAACTTTGTGGGAACAGTTTGGAGCTGGCCCCTTCCTCTTCCAACATGACTGTGCACCAGTGCACAAAGCAAGGTCCATAAAGACATGGATGACAGAGTCTGGTGGGGATGAACTTGACTGGCCTGCACAGAGTCCTGACCTCAACCCGATAGAACACCTTTGGGATGAATTAGAGCGGAGACTGAGAGCCAGGCCTTCTCGTCCAACATCAGTGTGTGACCTCAAATGTGCTTCTGGAAGAATGGTCAAAAACCCCCATAAACACCCTCCTAAACCTTGTGGACAGCCTTCCCAGAAGAGATGAAGCTGTTACAGCTGCAAAGGGTGGAGCGACGTCATATTGAACCCTATGGATTAGGAATGGGATGTCACTTAAGTTCATATGTGAGTCAAGGCAGGTGAGCCAATACTTTTAGCAATATAGTGTATATGGTGTGTATGTGTATATAGTGT
Source organism: Leptobrachium leishanense (assembly GCA_009667805.1). NCBI lineage: Eukaryota > Metazoa > Chordata > Amphibia > Anura > Megophryidae > Leptobrachium > Leptobrachium leishanense. Next base: position 8,756,159 of record CM019070.1, read on the forward strand.
GCATATATATAGTGACTGTATCCCTGCATATAGGACACAGTGTATCTCATACAGATTGTAGGGACTTGTGTAAAATCACTTAAAGTGCATTTATGAGAAGAAACGAAAACCATTCTAATGTTTACATTAAAAAAGGAATATTTTGATAAATCACCACCTAAGTTTTATATATATCACTATATTCCTTGAATGTAAACATTAGAATGGTTTTCGTTTCTTCGCATAAATGCACTTTATGTGATTCTACACAAGTCCCTACACTCTGTATGAGATACACTCAGAGTTATTCAGAGAAAGTTGAAACTCTGGAGAACTTTTGGAGAAGTGAAAATTCTTAGTCAAAATAGCCGATTTGGAAAGTGAGATAAATGGGAGAATTTTTTTGGTTTGGCTATTTTGACCTAGAATTTTCATTTCTCAAAGTCCTCCAGAGTTTCACCTTTCTCTGAATAACCCTGACTGTCTTGTCATATATGCAGGGGATATAATCAGGGTCATTCAGAGAGAGCTGATCTATCCCAGAAATTGCACCGAAAAGTGAATTTCCCCTTACGGTGCAATTTCAGAGCCATTCGAAACCTGCCAATTCGCCGAATATTGGTGAATTGCCAGTGAAATATGGTGCCTGTTCGACGGCAGTGAAATACGGTGCCTGTTCAGTGGCAGTGACATACGGTGCCTGTTCGGCGGCAGTGAAATACGGTGCTGTTCGGCGGCAGTGAAATACGGTGCTGTTCGGCGGCAGTGAAATACGGTGCTGTTTGGCAGCAGTGAAATATGGTGCCTGTTCGACGGCAGTGAAATATGGTGCCTGTTCGACGGCAGTGAAATACGGTGCCTGTTCGACGGCAGTGAAATACGGTGCCTGTTCGACGGCAGTGAAATACGGTGCCTGTTCGGCGGCAGTGAAATACGGTGCTGTTCGGCGGCAGTGAAATACAGTGCTGTTTGGCGGCAGTGAAATCCTCCATAGAGAAGCAATGGTTAATCTATTCACATTGAACAGCAGAGAAATGTCAGTGAAATGCCCTGATGTTCAGTGGTTTCATTCGACAGGTTTAATCAGGCGAATCCCATAGGTTTCAATGTTAAAAATATTCCCGTTTTAATCCGGTATCTAATAAACCGTTTATTATTTTAATCTGCAGCAAAAAGTCTCTTTGCCCAAAAAATCCCCCAAAAAAAGGTGTTTTACATAAAAAAACAGACTTTTTTATTATCATTCATAGGATCTTTATATGTAAATTCCAGAGATTTTTATCCAGTAGTTTTATTTTGCAAACCGCGTATAAAATTTTGAAACTTTCAATTGTGTTTTTTTTTTTTTTTGTTTTTTTTACCCGGTTCATCAGCTTGTCGGCTTTTTCCGGCGGCTGGTCGGCGCGGTGTTCGGCAGATGGCCAGCTTTTTTTCAAACTTGTTCAGAGGGATTGCGGCGTATTGTCGGGTACGCTTGGCGGGTTTTTTTTGGCGGTTTAAATTGCTCCGATTTTTCGGATCTTTTCGGTGGATTTTCGGACCCGTTCCCTGCACTTCGGGGACCCTGCAGTTAATGCTGAATTCATCGCAGGGTCAGGGGATCTGATTGCGGGGAACAAGAGAGCACCGAAATGTCAGTGTCGGGGGGGGGGATTCATTGCATTAACCCCTACTATACCCATCCATTTACTCAAGTGCCCAATCCTTCAGGTTTTTGTTAGCGGTTTAATCTCTCTATATTGTGCCTGGATCTGTATATAGTGCCTGGATCTGTATATAGTGCCTGGATCTGTATATAGTGCCTGTATTTATTTATTTATTTATAAAGGATTTTACCAGGAAGGATACATTGAGATTTCTCTCGTATTCAATTATCTCTGTATAGTGACTGGATCTCTGTATAGTGCCTGGATCTCTGTATAGTGACTGGATCTCTGTATAGTGACTGGATCTCTGTATAGTGCCCGGATCTCTGTATAGTGCCTGGATTTGTATATATTGCCTGGATCTCTGTATAGTGACTGTATCTCTGCATAGTGATGGCATCTGTATATAGTAGTTAGGGATGAGCTATTCGGTTCGGAGTTTGATTCGAACATTGGCCGTTTGAAAGTTCGCGAACTTCAAACTTTTTGGGACGTTCGTCAAAAGTTTGAAATAAAAATTGAAAAAAGTATAAAAAATGCTTAAATACTAAAAAATCTATAAATAAAGAGACTCTTTACTGCAGAATATTATAATAAACAGTTTATTAGATATTGAATTAAAACGGGAATATTTTTAACATTGAAGCCTATGGGATAAAACATTCTTGTTACTAAAACATCAGGCAGACACGGCCCTCTAATCAGGCACTGTAGAGGGCAGCCTGCCGGGGCCTCCCAAGGATCCCCTTGAGGAGCATGCGGCCGCCAGATGACAGAGCTGCGACTGTGCGGGCTAGCCGCCCGTGTGCATGTGGCAGAGACAGGCGGCGCAGGGAGGGAGCCACTGCACCTGCGGCCACGGCAGACCCCCCCCACAACCAGGATCCAGGGAGCCCCCACTGACCACCAGGCTAAGGTAAGGCGATGCTGTGCGTCGCTACACGCTCAGTGTGTCTCAGCCTTTATTCCCGCATTGCTGGCTTACCAAATCAGTTTGTATACTTGTTACTGACCCTGCTTGTTCTGAGGACCCGATCTGTTGCCGACTTTGCCTGCCATTTGACTATTCTCTGTGTATTCCCTGCCTGTTCTGTTTGCTTCCTGTTGCTACTGGTGTGCGCCGATTCTCACCATATACAGTAGCGCAGTACAAGTGTCTAAACATTGCTGACCCGGTTTTGTTATAGCTGCTGATGTAACTGAATAGATCGGGGATCTCTTCTGCATTACCAAAACCTCCACCACTGCACTCTTCCACAATACCTCAGAGGGGTTACGGTGTGAAGGCACTTGCTGCCACCAAAGGCACAATATTTCGGTGCACTGACGCCTGTACCAGATTCATATCATTTTAATATTTGACGGCAGGGTCCACCGCTGCACTCTTCCACAATATCACAGAGGGGTTACGGTGTGACGGCACTGTTGCCGACGCTAAAGGCACAATTTTAAAGCACCTATTGTTACTTTCATCTAAAGCCTGCATAAGTTTCACAATAATTTAGCCAAAAAAATCACTAAACTTGTTCTGCGTGTCCTAAAACGTCTCCTCTTTTCATACAGGCTGCCGCCCCAAGCAGTTGTTTATGGATAGATTAAAGGAAAAGCATTTACCGTCATTTGAAACGTAATTTTTTTGTTTTTAAATGTTTCCATACATCCTACAAATCCGCCACTTCACGGGCAGGTTATGGGGACCTCCTAGGCACGATATTTGAAGGAATTTTTCATTTTTATTTTTAACCCTTATTTCATGGAAAACTCACTGTCCCTTTAAAAACGTGTTTTTTTAACTTTTTGTCCTTGTTTCCTGTCCCCCAGGGCACTACCCGGACCCCCATACACCTTTTATGGCAAATATCTTGCATATATGCCCTCTTGGACGGCGCTCTAAAAACCGAACTTTCGAGTCCCATTGACTTGCATTGAGTTCGGATCTTGTTCGTGTTCGAACCCAAACTGTTGAAATTGTTCAAGTTCGAATGCGAACCGAACATGGGGGTGTTCGGCTCATCACTAATAGTAGTGACTGTATCCAGGGGTCAAGTGCAAGAGAAATTGTGCAGGAACTCCCCAGTATTTCCACCAATCCCCTTCCTCCTTGCGTGTAATTCTTTTCATCTCGACCTGAAACCTGATATCGATACTATGACTATAGGAGGCGGAGTTCTAGGTATCATTGTGATAATTAACATAAAAAAAAATCATATTTTTTGTGAGTAAAAAAGATAAAACTGAAACCTTAAGAAATAAACTATTTAGAGCGTGAGGAAAATGGGAAATCTGCTCCCCCTGCAATAAAAGTGGAGGAACTACGTACCCAGGAGCTCTTACTCAACTTCACCCCGACTGTATCTTTTATATAGTGACTGTATCTGTGTTTATATAGTGACTGTATCTGTATAGTGACTGTATCTTTATATAGTGACTGTATCGGTGTATATAGTGACTGTATCTGTGTTTATATAGTGACAGTATCTTTATATAGTGACTGTATCGGTGTATATAGTGACTGTATCTGTGTATATAGTGATAGTATCTCTCTGTATCGGTGTATATAGTGACTGTATCGGTGTATATAGTGACAGTATCTGTGTATATAGTGACTGTATCTTTATATAGTGACTATCTTTATATAGTGACTGACCGTGTGTATATAGTGACTATCTCTTTATGTAGTGAGAGTATCTTTATATAGTGACTGTATCTCTTTATATAGTGACTGTATCTCTTTATGTAGTGAGAGTATCTCTTTATGTAGTGAGAGTATCTTTATATAGTGACTGACCATGTGTATATAGTGACTGACTGTATCTCTTTATGTAGTGAGAGTATCTTTATATAGTGACTGTATCTCTTTATGTAGTGAGAGTATCTTTATATAGTGACTGACCATGTGTATATAGTGACTGACTGTATCTCTTTATGTAGTGAGAGTATCTTTATATAGTGACTGTATCTCTTTATATAGTGACTGTATCTGTGCATGTTGTTGATTTATTGAGCAGAAACTTGTATTTTGGGTTTTCTCTCATATTTATGATTAACACACTGGCCGCTGTTGGTTCTCGGGGCTCTCGGGGCGTATTGGGGCGCGTTTGGTGCAGCAGGACCGGGCGTCTCTTGCACGATGTGCATAGATGGAGCCGGGGACGCCCGCCTGCCTCCCCGCCACGCTTCACTTCTTCCTCCTCCCTCCCCTGTGACAGCCGTCGCGCTTCCTAACTGAATCAGCGCGTCCTGCCCTGCAACCGGAGACGCCGGCCCGGGGCTGCGTGCACCGAGTCAGGTGTGAATTACCCGCCGAACAGACAGAAAATGCGATGAGCGAATCGCCAGGACGAGGGACGGGAAGCGCGGCGGCATCGATCAGTCTCCACAAATGTTTGTAAACTGCTAATAATGGCGCCACACTCTGCCGTCCCCGAGCAGCCGGGCTCCCGACCTCCAAATGTGATTTCTATAGATCCGCACCTGAGTGCCGCGCGAGCCAGGTACCACCATCACTTAGCGCCGGGCAGTGGTGTAACCCGACACGCCGCTCCCTGGCCCTCCTAATGCAACCTCGATGGATGTGTTTGGGCGGCGGGTCAGGTTTCTGTCAAAGAAAATGGCAAAATAATGCAGCTTTACTTCATTATATCCGGGTCTAACAAAACCATCACCCCCTCCCCCCCCCTCACCGTGTGACTCCGCGCCCTCCGGCTCGACAATGACCTTTCACCTCCTTCAAACCATATTGACAAGGTCAGGGGCCGCCGCCGCCGCACGCGCCCCAACCGATCAATCCAAATCGGGTTTCCATATCTGCCCTGTGATCAGGGAGCAATTTAACCCCTCCCTGCCCCCTGACACCCCCCCCCAACCAGCCTGTGTTTGTAATTATAGAGCGTTCGCCCATCAGCGATAACCAGGATAAATCCAGGTAAAGTATCCATGTAATTGGGCAGACTAGATGGGCCGAAAGGTTCTTATCTGCCGACATTTTTCTATGTTTTTTCTATGTTTCTATGATAAACCGACGCGCGTTAAAGTACGCGGCGGCCGCAGACGTCTCCTCCATGTCCTCCGCTCTGGGCAAGGTGAACGTTGGCCGCGGGAAAAGTCAAAGGCGAGGGGTCAGGTTTGGATAAGGGGAGAAAAAAAAAAAGGATTTGGGGTAAAATGTGGGGAAAAAAATTATAAAATAAAATGAATAATGTTTAAGTCTTTTGCGCCGGTTGGATTTCAGGATCATCCGGAGATTCCCGTCACAGAAATAGTCAACGATGAGTGACCGCACGGAGGGAGATCAGGCCGAGATCAAACCGAGATCAAACCGAGGGGAAAAAGGAGGAATTGGGCAAAAATTAGGGATGAGCCGAACACCCCCGTGTTTGTTCGAACTCGAACAATTTCAAAAGTTCGAACTCGAACACAAACTCAATGCAAGTCAATGGGACTCAAAGTTCGGTTTTTTAGAGTCCCCTCCAAGATTTTTGCCATAAAAGGTGTATGGGGGTCCGGGTAGTGCCCTGGGGGACAGGAAACAAGGACAAAAAGTAAAAAAAAAAAACGTTTTTAAAGGGACAGTGAGTTTTCCATGAAATAAGGGTTAAAAATAAAACCAAAAAATTCCTTCAAATATCGTGCCTAGGAGGTCCCCATAACCTGCCCGTGAAGTGGCGGATTTCTAGGATGTATAGAAATATTTAAAAACAAAAAAATTACGTTTCAAATGACGGTAAATGCTTTTCCTTTAATCTATCCATAAACAACTGCTTGGGGCGGCAGCCTGTATGAAAAGAGGAGACATTTTAGGACACGCAGAACAAGTTTAGTGATTTTTTTGGCTAAATTATTGTGAAACTTATGCAGGCTTTGAATGAAAGTAACAATAGGTGCTTTAAAATTGGGCCTTTAGCGTCGGCAACAGTGCCGTCACACCGTAACCCCTCTGTGGTATTGTGGAAGAGTGCAGGGGTGGACCATGCGATCCTATATTAAAAAGATATGAATCTGGTACAGGCGTCAGAGCAGCCAAATATTGTGCCTTTGGTGTCAGCAAGTGCCTTCACGCCGTAACCCTTTTCTGGTATTGTGGAAGACTGCAGTGGTGGAGGTTTTGTGAATGCGGAAGAGGACAATCCCCGATCTATTCCGTTACGTCAGCATTAGAACAATTCCCAGATATTTTGTAGAAATGAGACCCCCCCCCCCAGTAGCTGGTGGCAGACTGGCAGTGAGAACACACACTAACACAACAACAATCTCCTCTCAAATGTGTGCTGAAGCACTGTGTGAAGCCTTATATAGTGTGCTGCGGGACTTAGCTCTGTGAGCCCTGAACCCAGGACTCTGAGCCGTGATTGGCATAGTCTTGAACCTGTCTTGCGCCTGACCTGTGGTCAGGCGCCGGCTGTAGCCAATTACAAGCTTCAGGCCAGTGGAAAAGTGCATTGTGGTTCATTGTGGGCGAACATGCGGCGAACACGCGGAAATGTTCGTAGTTCGCGAACAGGCGATGTTCGAATCGAACTCCGAACCGAACAGCTCATCCCTAGCAAAAATGTAAAAATATTAATTAAAATAATAATGTTCTTGATTCCGTCGATCCGATCGTCCAGAGGCGGGGGGGGGGGGGTGGATCAATGAGAGGAAAAAAGGAGGAATTAAGGAATTAAGCAAAAATTAAGGACATTATTATTTAAATTTTATTTATTCTTAAATCCTTTTTGCTCAAATCCTCTATTTTTTTTTCTCCATTTCTTGATTCCCCCCATCACTCGCCCCCCCGCCATGTGGTCACTCGCCCCCCTGCCGTGCAGTCCCCCCCGCCGTGCGGTCACTCACCCCTCGCCGTGCAGTCCCCCCTGCCGTGTGGTCACTCACCCCCCGCTGTGCAGTCACTCGCCCCCCCACCGTGCAGTCACCCCCCCCGCCGTGTGGTCACTCGCCCCCCCCCACCGTGCAGTCACCCCCCCTGCCGTGTGGTCACTCGCCCCCCCACCGTGCAGTCACCTCCCCCCCCCACTGTGCGGTCACTCGCCTTCTGGCCTCTCCGGTGTCAGAAATCCCTGCACGGTAGTAATTATCTCAATCTTTTCTTATATTCAATCCAAATCCTTCTTTTTTTTTTCTGCCCCCCCCCTTTTAATAAAATGTCCCAAATCCAGACGGTCGCCCTTCGACGTGCCGTGGATTTTCTGTAAGGCTAGGGTCAGACGAACGCAGTATTATCGTGCGTTTAGCAGCACGAAATCACGGCCGTGCTAGCAGCAAATTACGTCCAATGCCGGGGAACATACGACGAACGGCCGCACGAAAGTCCGGCTGCGCAACGCAAGTGGCAAACGAACGCATTTTTGCAAGAACGTCAAACTGCTACTACTGACGTACAGAGTGCGCTGCGTCCGCTAGCGGCGTGTTTGCGTGATTAGGAGACGTCAGACGCTGCACACGTCCGGCCAACATAACGTCCAGACGCAAAAAGTGTTTTATTGATGATCCGTACAAAATCACGGACGAAAATGCGCATCGTATGACCCAGCCTTATTCGGAGCAGGGTAATACGCCCCCCCATGTAGAGGGGGAGGGGAGCACAGGGCGGCCATGAATCCTGGACACGTATAATGTATTCATGCTGATGTGCAGTGCATGAAAAATGCCACCCCGTAACATGTATAATCCATACGCTGCAGGTAAGGAATCCCGGGTGACCTGCCTTGATTTCCTTCCTGCAGCATATGAGTTATACATGTTGCAGGGCAGCACTTTACCCTGTGCGTGACATGTGGATTGTTTGTTACGCACAAGCTGTAAATAAAGACCAGAGGCGGCTCTATAATTAGGCAAAACGGCGGCTGCCGAGGGTCTCGCGGCCGGGAATGACGAGGCTCGGCACAAAGGGGTTTTAATATTAGAAACGGGAGGTTTAGGAGTTTTACATAAATTTCACGCAAGTAATAACGCGACAATGTATCAAAAAATCTCGCATTGTGCAGATCGCGTCGGGGACAGGAGAAAAAAGGAGGAATTGGGCAAAAAAAAGCAAATTAAAATAACAATGACCTTAATTTTTGGCCAATTCCTTTTCTTTTTTTTTTTTCCTCTCCTCGATCTGGGCCTGACCCCCCCTCCCCCCGCACTCACTCGCCTTACAGTTTCGAGTTTTCCTGCGGCAGAAAATTCTGGATGACCCGAGCGGTGGAAAAATAATTAAAATCATGTCCTTGAATTGCGCCGCCCGGATATCCAGATCATCCAGGGATTTTAACGCTAGAAAAGCGAGTGACCCCGGGGCGAGAACTCAGGGGGGAAAGATACATCACAATGACATCATGCCGGGACCAAAATGACATCATAACCAGATCACAACAAGCGTCATGTGATTTGGGGTATTTAATGCTTTATTAGAGGGAGGAGTTATTATGAATATGGGTGTGTCGGGGGGGGCAGAGGCCACCGCTCCCCTCGTATACATGCGCGCAGTGTGTGCCCGGGATGGGCTATCTGTTGGTTATGCTTTAGTTTCGTGCCTGTGGTTACTGGATCCCCCTGGTTTATTTCGTATGAGGGCTCGTTAATCATTAATGAGTTGAGCTCGTTAGTCTGCAGTACCTTCATTACATTGTGACTCTGCGCTGCCTTTCAGGAAGGTTGATGCCCGCTTGGACTTGTTGGGGTTCCAGCACTGATTACGGCGTCTGGAGGAGAATCGAGGACTCGGCCGATCACAGTGAGGGGGATTAAGCCGGAGCCGGACCACCACATGAATTTTAATATTAAAGTGAATTGAGAGCCCCGAGGGGCCCCCCCCGGGAATATGTGAAGAGATGCAGCAGCACATGGAGCGTTGGGGACCGGAACGTTGTGTGTTATGCAGGCGGGGAGCAGCGTTATACAGAGTAATGCATAGAGAGGCCACGGTATGTGATGGCGCTGTCACTGTGCAGAGAGGATGATCCTGCAGGGGTTTGCAAAGTTTTATAGCAGCAGTGTCCTTGCACCGCATGTTATACACCAACCTGGCCAGCAGGTGGCAGCGTCACCCTGAGAGCTTAATGAAAAAACTCACTGCTGTGTAGAATGGTGTGTGGCTATAGTGTTACGCGTGTGTGGCTATAGTGTTACGCGTGTGTGGCTATAGTGTGTTACGTGTGTGTGGCTATAGTGTGTTACGTGTGTGTGGCTATAGTGTGTTCTGTGTGTGGCTATAGTGTGTTACGTGTGTGTGGCTATAGTGTTACGCGTGTGTGGCTATAGTGTGTTCTGTGTGTGGCTATAGTGTGTTACGCGTGTGTGGCTATAGTGTGTTACGCGTGTGTGGCTATAGTGTGTTCTGTGTGTGGCTATAGTGTGTTACGTGTGTGTGGCTATAGTGTGTTCTGTGTGTGGCTATAGTGTTCTGTGCGTGTGTGTTTGTTCTGTGTGTGTGGCTATAGTGTGTTCTGTGTGTGTGGCTATAGTGTGTTCTGTGTTTGTGGCTATAGTGTGTTCTGTGTGTGGCTATAGTGTGTTACGTGTGTGTGGCTGTAGTGTGTTACGTGTGTGTGGCTATAGTGTGTTACATGTGTGTGGCTATAGTGTGTTACGTGTGTGTGGCTATAGTGTGTTCTGTGTGTGTGGCTATAGTGTGTTCTGTGTGTGGCTATAGTGTGTTCTGTGTTTGTGGCTATAGTGTGTTCTGTGTGTGGCTATAGTGTGTTACGTGTGTGTGGCTGTAGTGTGTTACGTGTGTGTGGCTATAGTGTGTTACATGTGTGTGGCTATAGTGTGTTACGTGTGTGTGGCTATAGTGTGTTCTGTGTGTGTGGCTATAGTGTGTTCTGTGTGTGGCTATAGTGTGTTACGCGTGTGTGGCTATAGTGTGTTACGTGTGTGTGGCTATAGTGTGTTCTGTGTGTGTGGCTATAGTGTGTTCTGTGTGTGGCTATAGTGTTCTGTGCGTGTGTGTTTGTTCTGTGTGTGTGGCTATAGTGTGTTCTGTGTGTGTGGCTATAGTGTGTTCTGTGTGTGTGGCTATAGTGTGTTCTGTGTGTGGCTATAGTGTGTTACGTGTGTGTGGCTATAGTGTTACGCGTGTGTGGCTATAGTGTGTTCTGTGTGTGGCTATAGTGTGTTACGTGTGTGTGGCTATAGTGTGTTATGTACGTGTGTGTGGCTATAGTGTTCTGTGCGTGTGTGTTTGTTCTGTGTGTGTGGCTATAGTGTGTTCTGTGTGTGTGGCTATAGTGTGTTCTATGTGTGTGGCTATAGTGTGTTCTGTGTGTGGCTATAGTGTGTTCTGTGTGTGGCTATAGTGTGTTACGTGTGTGTGGCTATAGTGTGTTCTGTGTGTGGCTATAGTGTGTTCTGTGTGTGGCTATAGTGTGTTACGTGTGTGTGGCTATAGTGTGTTCTGTACGTGTGTGTGTGGCTATAGTGTTCTGTGCGTGTGTTTGTTCTGTGTGTGTGGCTATAGTGTGTTACGCGTGTGTGGCTATAGTGTGTTACTGGTGTGTGGCTATAGTGTTACGCGTGTGTGGCTGTAGTGTGTTCTATGTGTGTGGCTATAGTGTTCTGTGCGTGTGTGTTTGTTCTGTGTGTGTGGCTATAGTGTGTTACGCGTGTGTGGCTATAGTGTGTTACTGGTGTGTGGCTATAGTGTTACGCGTGTGTGGCTGTAGTGTGTTCTATGTGTGTGGCTATAGTGTTCTGTGCGTGTGTGTTTGTTCTGTGTGTGTGGCTATAGTGTGTTACGCGTGTGTGGCTATAGTGTGTTACGCGTGTGTGGCTATAGTGTGTTACGCGTGTGTGGCTATAGTGTGTTACGCGTGTGTGGCTATAGTGTGTTACGTGTGTGTGGCTATAGTGTGTTATGTACGTGTGTGTGGCTATAGTGTGTTCTGTGCGTGTTTGTTTTGTGTGTGTGGCTATAGTGTGTTACGCGTGTGTGGCTGTTATGTGTGTGTGACTATAGTGTGTTTTGTTTGTGTGTGTGTGACTATAGTGTGTTATGTGTGTGACTACAGTGTGTTTTGTTTGTGTGTGTGACTATAGTGTGTTCTGTGTGTGTGGCTATAGTGTGTGACTATAGTGTGTTTTGTTTGTGTGTGTGACCATAGTGTGTGTGTTTGTGCATCTATAAAATGGAAATAAATGAAGATTTGCAAACACAACATATTCGATTAAAAACATACAGTCTCATTATTCTTTAAATAGTGAATTTCCTGAACTTTGCTGAAATAAATCTTCCATTATTTCAATGACAGCGCGGTGTTTAGTGAATAAGACCTTATTTATCGCAGACACAGCCTGAGCAATGCTTTATGGTAAAAGGGCTGTTCTTGCAGAGTCCATTTGTCTGATACTTTATCCACTTCCAGCCGCACCGCGATTCTCTTTAACCCCTTCACTATCGAGTGATATTTATTTGAGCGATGTGTAGAATTGTTACATTTTCATCCCAGAGTAAAACAGACTTTATGCACAGAAAGAGAACATTTACATTACTTAAATTATTTTATTTTTAATGTATTGGTTTATGCTTTACAGAAATATCGCTGGGGTGAAAGGTTCTAGACTCTAGATCAGTGTTTCCCAAATCTGTCCTAAGGAGGACCCTCCGCCTCACCAGGTTTGCAGAATATCTGAAGCTCAGCACAGGGGATATGATTTGCTGCTCAGTGATTGCAGGATTCAGTCTGCTTTTCCCCAAGATCTTATGCAAAATCTGGCCTGGTTGAGGGTCCCGAGGACAGGTTTGGGAAACCCTGCTCTAGATGGCATCCCTTATCTTGCAGAGTGTCACACAGGGTCTGCATTATCAGCATACAGGCAGATGCAGTAAATGTGCTGCAGACAGATAATAAAATGGTGAGATCTCCTGTTTATGGGGGTTTGTAGTGATCAGAATGAGATTATTAGCAATGCAATATCTGTATGTGCTGCATAATGCCTGTGTGTGCAATTACAGCAACACCTTGTATCTGTATGTGCTGCATAATGCCTGTGTATGGCAATTACAGCAACACCTTGTATCTGTATGTGCTGCATAATGCCTGTGTATGGCAATTACAGCAACACCTTGTATCTGTATGTGCCGCATAATGCCTGTGTATAGCAATTACAGCAACACCTTGTATCTGTATGTGCTGCATAATGCCTGCGTGTGGCAATTACAGCAACACCTTGTATCTGTATGTGCTGCATAATGCCTGTGTATGGCAATTACAGCAACACCTTGTATCTGTATGTGCTGCATAATGCCTGTGTATGGCAATTACAGCAACACCTTGTATCTGTATGTGCTGCATAATGCCTGTGTATGGCAATTACAGCAACACCTTGTATCTGTATGTGCCGCATAATGCCTGTGTATGGCAATTACAGCAACACCTTGTATCTGTATGTGCTGCATAATGCCTGTGTATGGCAATTACAGCGAAACCTTGTATCTGTATGTGCCGCATAATGCCCGTGTATGGCAATTACAGCAACACCTTGTATCTGTATGTGCCGCATAATGCCTGTGTATGGCAATTACAGCAACACCTTGTATCTGTATGTGCCACATAATGCCTGTGTATGGCAATTACAGCGAAACCTTGTATCTGTATGTGCCGCATAATGCCTGTGTATGGCAATTACAGCAACACCTTGTATCTGTATGTGCCGCATAATGCCTGTGTATGGCAATTACAGCAACACCTTGTATCTGTATGTGCCGCATAATGCCTGTGTATGGCAATTACAGCAACACCTTGTATCTGTATGTGCCGCATAATGTCTGTGTATGGCAATTACAGCAACACCTTGTATCTGTATGTGCTGCATAATGCCTGTGTATGGCAATTACAGCGAAACCTTGTATCTGTATGTGCCGCATAATGCCTGTGTATCGCAATTACAGCAACACCTTGTATCTGTATGTGCTGCATAATGCCTGTGTATAGCAATTACAGCAACACCTTGTATCTGTACGTGCTGCATAATGCCTGTGTATAGCAATTACAGCAACACCTTGTATCTGTATGTGCTGCATAATGCCTGTGTATGGCAATTACAGCGAAACCTTGTATCTGTATGTGCCGCATAATGCCTGTGTATGGCAATTACAGCAACACCTTGTATCTGTATGTGCCGCATAATGCCTGTGTATGGCAATTACAGCAACACCTTGTATCTGTATGTGCCGCATAATGCCTGTGTATGGCAATTACAGCAACACCTTGTATCTGTATGTGCCGCATAATGTCTGTGTATGGCAATTACAGCAACACCTTGTATCTGTATGTGCTGCATAATGCCTGTGTGTGGCAATTACAGCAACACCTTGTATCTGTGTGTGCTGCATAATGCCTGTGTATGGCAATTACAGCAACACCTTGTATCTGTACTGTACAGGGATTTACACTCATTATAACCCCCTGAATCTTATCCCTGTACAGCAGCAACTGACCCCACAGCTCTCCCTGTATTCTGTAAAATACTAAAAAAAAGTGTTTAAAAAACCCCCAGATATTTTGCTGAAAATGAAAAGAACCTTTTATATTTTTTTTAAAAAAAAATAATATTTTTTTTACATTGAACGCTATGGTTTAGTCATTGTCAAAGCGTCAGGGCATTGCGGTGCAGTTCCTGTTCTCTGAATAGATTAACCATTACTTCTACATAAATTTCGCTGCCGTCGAAGATCAGTGAACTGCACCGTATTTCTGTCAATTTACCAGTATTTGGCGAATTGAGTTTAGTGAATAGATGAACTGGCACAAAATCGCACCGTACGGGAAAATTCGTTATGTTCTTTGTTAAATAACTTGCACTTTCTGCTCGTTTCCTGCCCCGTTCAGTCTCTGTATTGTGAGTGAAGCCAAGCGGCAGTAATCCCCCCCCCCCCGTGACGATAATGAGCAGCAGCAGAGTCCGCAGTATGGAGTTTGAATTGCTAAAACACTTCTTTTACCAACCTGGATTAATCTTGGCAAACTCTGAAACCCAGTAGCGATCCCTCAAATATAAATGACATCCAGCACTTGGCAGTGAAGTCCCTGACCCCCCCCCACACTGCCTGCAGGGGGCGCTCTGCCCGTGATGCACAACCACTCTATTAATTGACCCTTGTGCTGGAAGATGAGCCGTCACCTGTTTCTTCCGCACCTTGAAGTCTCCGCCCTCTCGGCTTCTACCAGACGATACCAAATATTTCTTCATCCGGATTTTATTTATGTTCAATTAAAATCTATATAATTTTTCTCAGTATCTGCGACTTCGGGGAAATTCGTCTTTTCACTGAGCTGCATTTTCACCTAAAACAGTAGAATTGACAGGGAAATACGGTGCATTGTGCCACGATTCGGTGGCACCAAATATGTCCCATAGAGATCTATCAATTTGTTTATCACAGAACGCCGAATTGCACCAAAATGACCTGATTTCGGTGTTTCAAAGCAACAGGTTTAAACAGGTTTAATAGGATTTAATGGAATATCTTTATTTTTTTTAAAAATACCTTATTTATTATTTAGAGATTTTTTACTAATTTATGTCTTTTTTTGGCGCAATACGGTAACCATCCAGGGAAGAGCGAATGCCGGGTTTTATCACCGAAGTCCCAGCGTTAAAATCCACTGGTTATTTATTTATTTTTGAATTAATCCCCTGGATTTGGTCCTGACGCCGTCGGAAGCAGCAGGGAATAAAACACACACAGCGTTAACTTGTTTAATGTCAAACGTACTTTACAAATGGGAATGACAAGTACCATTTTGGGGGTTTCTCATATATTTTTACACTGACACACATCATGATCACCACGGCAACGGCCAGAAACGGCTTCTTTGGGCAAATCTTTTATTTTAATTTAACTTTTATTTTAAAGAAATTAAGATTTCTTCTTATACTTTTTTTTATTTTAAACCTCCCCGCCCCCCGAAAAAATTACAAAACATACATTATTTCACAACTTCCTCATTTTCAGAAAAAAAAAAAAAAACATTAAATAGTATATATAAAAAACATTATCTATAAAATGAATCCGGAGGGGGATCATGTGGGGCCATGTGTTTAGGTAAGTGCACAGGCGATGCTGCTGAACCACCAGACCTGTCAGCTGCTGCCAGGGGATGCCGAGGCTTGAGTGCTGGAGATATTTGGGGGCAAAGTGATAAAGGGGAGTTATGGAAAAAGATGGAATAATCCGGCTTGGAACGGTGCTTCGTGTATGACCTTAGTGAATGATCAGGCTCGGTCCGGAAGATGATGTGGGGGTGCACAGGACATCCAGATTTTGGGGGTGACATCATCCCGACAACATCTTCTCCTGAAAGCATTACCAACCAATAGGAAAGGGGGAAAAACTGATGATCTATTAAGTTAAAGAGACACTCATAGCCACATGAAGTGGTCCCGGTGTGCCCCGTGACCTTCTCCCTTGGCCTGTGATGGACCTGCCAAGTGTAGGACTTCCCACCACCCTGTCGAGTCTCAATCAGCTCCTTCTGGGCATCCTGATTGGACGGTTGTCTCCATTTAAACTGAACCAATCCGTCAAGACTTTTGCTGCAAGAAGGATCTGATTGGCTGAGTCAGTAGGATGGCACCGGGGGGTTGGTACAGCCAGAAGAGCCGCGGTGGAAAGTACCATTAATGCTCCAAGCAAAATATGGACAGTTAGGGGGAGGGGTTAAGCATTAAATCCAACAACTTGCGGAAAGTGTTAATTTAGTCACGGTTTGGTGACCAGAACTTTTATTTTTCTGACCAGTTTAAGGATTAGTGATGCCACCCCGCCGAACTTTACCTCCTGGACTCGATTTTTAACCGTTTGGGCTTGACGAGCAAATATGGATGGATTTTTACTACTAAAAATCAAACGCCTCGTCTGACCGCACCCTGGGCTGGTGCCGCGCCTGACCGCACCCATGGCTGGTGCCGCGCCTGACCGCACCCTGGGCTGGGGCCGCGTCTGACCGCACCCTGGGCTGGGGCCGCGTCTGACCGCACCCATGGCTGGTGCCGCGCCTGACCGCACCCTGGGCTGGGGCCGCGTCTGACCGCACCCTGGGCTGGGGCCGCGTCTGACCGCACCCATGGCTGGTGCCGCGCCTGACCGCACCCTGGGCTGGGGCCGCGTCTGACCGCACCCTGGGCTGGGGCCGCGTCTGACCGCACCCTGGGCTGGGGCCGCGTCTGACCGCACCCTGGGGCCGTGTCATTCACAGGGGGCGAGTCTCTTTTTACCGTTAAAGTCACTGAACGAGAAAAAGGTGATCGCCGACAACTAAAGTCGAGGAGAAGAATTAAGAGCCATATTTCACCATTTCCGCATTAATTTAACACAAAACCCACTGGATTTATTGACGGATAATTGGGGGGGGGGGGTGCACGCGAGGTGTTTACGCAAAACTCTGTAGTTATAAATGACGTAGCTGCAAAAAACCCACTGCCCACTCCCCCCCAAAGAATTCTCGCCTTCGTGTTTACAGACGCGTTGCGCCACGAGCTCCTGTAATGCGATTTGTAACGTAAAATTATTTTTAAAACCCATCGCTGGTCGTCATGTCAGACGCGGCGCGCTTCACCTCGAGGCAGGTGCGGGCAGAGCGCGGAGCTGACAGATGCTACAGATCCGGGTCACTGACTCAAGTCAAGCGGCAACCTGGGGGCCAGCGCGTTAACCTCATTCATTCCCGGCTGCTCCACATACACATCTAATAGAATCAATGTCACCTCCTTAACCCCTGCCTGGCCGGAGCGGGCGCCTGAGCCACGCGTTACTGACCCCGGGGGGGAGATGTTATGTCACGCTCCGCGCAGTGCGAGCTCAGCTGCGCACGAGGAAGAGCATGTGGCGTGACGAGTGGATGAAATCAACGAGAGGATGCGGCCCGACAACTGGCTTCCCCATAAAGAGGGGTGAGCGCTGACCTGACGCAGGAGCAACTACAGGTGGAGCGCGCCCCCCCGCTCCAAAACTCTCAGGGCCAGAAGGGTTTGCATATAAAAAAAAGGTATCTTGGGGAGCCCCTATGTTTCTGAAGTAAATCTCCCATGATCCTCTGCCCATCTATTGCATTCGAAGTATTATGGGAATCATAGGCCGGCGGCGTCTGAGGGGCCGTAGTTTGAGACCCCTGGTCTGGATTGCACCAAGAAGATCCCAGTTTCACAAACAGCCGCAACAATGGACAACTCTCCCAACCGCCGGCTGTCATTCAGCTCCTCCACATTCTGCTCTGTACTAAGGGCTGAGGAACAGCAGGGAGTAGCACAGCCCTGGCAACGAAGACAGCACATCCATGTCAGCACTGATAGTGCAAGGATTTAGTAGGAGAAAGCAGCGCTGCAGCAGCAGGTAGACTCCCGCACCTCGGAGCAGAGATCTCATTATCTCATCAGGGAGCGGACGATCAAAAAATTGAGAAGCTGGTGTGTTTGGCTCGTACGATCAGGCATAACACGTGCGCGTATGTACGATCAGACATGGCGGCCCACACATCAAAAAGGGATCAGATCTGAACAATTCCTCTCGATGTAAGAGGATCAGAAGGAGCAGCAGGACATAACCGGAAACCTGGCTCGCGCCGGGCAGCCGGCGGCGCTTTATGACACCTGCACACCCAGCGCCTTCCAGCTCTGCAAAGCAACAGATGGGACGAGCTCCGCGCACAGCTGCTCATTAGAGGAATCAGAGCTCGCAGCCTCGGCCCGAGGGAGACGTCATGCCCCAATCAGGGGAGGGTATGCACGGTCAGATCGACCAATCACAGCAGGATGCAGATGACCTGGTCAAGTTGGCGGATCTCCTCTTACCCTGATTGGCCAGGATCAGGAGAACCAGATCAGGTCGACCAATCACAGCAGCATAGGGATGATTAGGTCAGATCAACCAATCACGAGACGGTGTGGAAGGACAGAGCGACCAACCTCGGCAGGAAACCGATGACCAGGTCAGACTGGCCAGTCAGGGTAAGGTCAGATCAACCAGGCCAGGCAGGATGAGGACGACCAGGTCCGGTCAACTAATCAGGGGAGGGAATGCAAGGTCAGATCCTCCAATCCCGGCAGCATACGGGAGACCAGGTCAGACTGGCCAATTGGAGTAAGAACAGATCAGCTAGTCTGGGCAGGATAAGGAAGATTGACCAATCATAGCAGTATATTCATGTCCAGGTCAGACTGGCCAGAGTAAGATCAGATCAAATGGATCTGGGCAGGATAATGAGGACCAGGTCTGGCCGGCCAAATCACGGCAGCAAAAGATGGACTAGTTCAGGTCAACCAATCAGAGTAAGGTATATAAGCTCAAGTCAACCAATCAGGGCTGGATAAGGGTGACCAGGTCAGGGAGGGGAAAGTGGAGAGAAGGCTCCGGCTGCGCCTTATTCTCATTATGACAAAAAAGCGTCATGTATTGGGATCATTTGTAAAAACACTAAAGGAGTGATGTCATCGCATGAGGAAGTGATGTCATCGCATGAGGAAGTGTGTCAGCGTGAAAACAAAAAAAAAATAAATTATACATTTACATTTTTTAGACAAAAAAATAAAATAAAAAACCCAGAGGTTAACCCCCTCCCCCCGCACCGGCCCCTCCTGCCCACGATAGGAAGATACCGGGTAACGTTTTAAAGTCTATTCAAATTATACACAACATTGTAAACATATAATTTATAATACATGTGCTTCGCGATTCTCTCTCAGTTTTCTTCTTCTTATCCCGTCTCTTTATACAGCTCAAAGGACAAAACAAAAAAAGTTATTTTGGGGTTTTCTTCTTTTTTTTTTTTGAGAATAAAGCTGTGGGGGTTCACAGAGAAAATAAAACACAAATAGAAAAGGAGGAAAAAAAAAAAAAAAGTCAAAAACACCGTAACGGCCTCTGTCAGGTCTCTCCCACGACACTCTTTCGCAGTTTTTGGTACCACCGTTCTTTGTACCCATTGTTTGCCGCAGGTGGAGGGCAAGAAAAGGAAGTTATCCCGGGAAAGTGATGTAAACACATAGACTTGAAGGGGTTAATCCACCAGTCCCTTTAAAACTCATAAAATAAAAATCAGCAGCAAGAACCGGGAGCCGAGACGGGGGAGGAGCCGGTGCCGGGGGAGGAGCCGGTGCCGGATTCTCTCCCTTAGTGCCAACTGAAAAGGACAAAGCCACAGAGTTTCATCATCTTGCTCCGAGACGCCCCCTGTCGATTAACGTCCATATCGCCGGCTGCTCCGAGCGTTTTATTAAAACGAGTCTTTGAATCCGCACTCAAATCTCGGACTGGAAGGAGGGGAGACGCTCCGGAGACCTGGGAGGGGGGGGGGTTTGAGGTTCCTGAGGGGCCGCGCGGCTGGAGCAAGGTTTGTCCTTCGTCAGGTTCGCTTCACAAATACACGCGCCTCAGGTCCCCGGGGGATGTGATGGTGTTACACTGCGGACACAGCTTCTTCGCGCCCTGGAATCAGAATGGGAAAGGGTATTAAATGGAGCCGCGGCGGCTAAAGCATCTCTGCCCAGGCGCTATTACATGCGCGACATCGTATCAAGCTCCGGTTATACAAGGAGCAGAGGAAGGTCAGAAGAGACGGGCGCACAGGGGGCTGGTCAGAAGAGACGGGGGTCCAGTTTGCCTAGGTGGGCCGGTTAGCGGGGGAGTCGGAGGGTCGGTTAGCGGGGGAGTCGGAGGGCCGGTTAGCGGGGGAGTCGGAGGGCCGGTTAGCGGGGGAGTCGGAGGGCCGGTTAGCGGGAGAGTCGGAGGGCCAGTTAGTGGGGGAGTCGGAGGGCCGGTTAGCGGGGGAGTCGGAGGGCTGGTTAGAGGAGGTAATCATTTCGGAGAAGCAGCGGGGGGGGGGGGGGATGGAAAGGGAGTTAAGGCCAGACTTAACGAGATTACACACATTGACTTTGATGAGGACACAAAGCGCCGAGGCGTTCCAAGGCTTTTATTGCCGTCTTCAGGCTACGTTTTAATGGTTACGTTAGTTACCGGCTATGTCAGTCTGGAAGGACGTGAAGCCGGGGAGGGGGAGAGAATTCCCTGGTTTAATAAACGGGGGGCCGCGGGGAGGGGGACGTGGAACACATGAGTAGATGTTTATTAATTGTTTCCCAGCACAAGCGCCAAGATCCTTAATGTGGACACGTTTATAATCCTTCAGCTGGATCCCGCACGCTCGCGGCCAAGCCCGGTGTTAACCCATGAGCTACCGGACCTCTGCCGCAAGCCATACGGCTCTACAGAACCCGGCTTCACAAGGGTTGGCACGCAATATGGACGGAGAAACAGCCAGGCTGAGCCGGACACATGTGCTCCCTAAAACCAGAGCCATTACCAAGGAAATAACATACCGGCGTGCCCCGCCCCACACACTGGAACGGGATGCATGACGGGGTTGCTGCGGGATGTGGGGGGCGGTTCTGCGGGGTCTGCAGGACGTGGGGGGGGGGGAAGCTTCAGGACAGGGAGGCTGCGGGACGTGGGGGAGAGGATGCAGGACAGGGAGGCTGCGGGACGTGGGGGAGAGGATGCAGGACAGGGAGGCTGCGGGACGTGGGGGAGAGGATGCAGGACAGGGAGGCTGCAGGACAGGGAGGCTGCAGGACAGGGAGGCTGCAGGAACAGGGGGGGGAGAGGCTGCAGGACAGGGGGGGGAGGCTGCAGGACAGGGGGGGAGGCTGCAGGACGGGGGAGGCTGCAGGACGGGGGGGGGGAGGCTGCAGGACAGGGGGGGAGGCTGCAGGACAGGGGGGGAGGCTGCAGGACAGGGGGGGGAGGCTGCAGGACGGGGGGGGGGGGGAGGCTGCAGGACAGGGGGGGGAGAGGCTGCAGGACAGGGGGGAGGCTGCAGGACAGGGGGGGAGGCTGCAGGACGGGGGGGGAGGCTGCAGGACAGGGGGGGGAGAGGCTGCAGGACAGGGGGGGAGGCTGCAGGACAGGGGGGGGAGGGGGAGGCTGCAGGACGGGGGGGGGGGGGAGGCTGCAGGACAGGGGGGGAGGCTGCAGGACAGGGGGGGGAGAGGCTGCAGGACGGGGGGGGGAAGGGCTGCAGGACGGGGGGGGGGGGGGAGGCTGCAGGACGGGGGGAAGGGCTGCAGGACGGGGGGGGGGGGAAGGGCTGCAGGACGGGGGGGAAGAGGCTGCAGGACGGGGGGGGGAGGAGAGAGGCTGCAGGACAGGGGGGAGAGAGGCTGCAGGACAGGGGGGGGAGAGAGGCTGCAGGACAGGGGGGGGAGAGGCTGCAGGACAGGGGGGGGGAGAGGCTGCAGGACAGGGGGGGGGAGAGCTGCAGGACAGGGGGGGGAGAGGCTGCAGGACAGGGGGGGAGGCTGCAGGAAGGGGGGAGGCTGCAGGAAGGGGGGAGGCTGCAGGAAGGGGGGAGGCTGCAGGAAGGGGGGGAGGCTGCAGGACAGGGGGGGAGGCTGCAGGACGTGGGGGGGGCTGCGCGACGTGCACAGAGGAGCCAATGAAACAAATCTGACATCACAAGAATGCCGCGGCGACCTCTCCCATGGATAACTGCTTATAAAACCGTAACGTGCCGCTCTGATCCTTAATTAGAGCCCGGTCCATGTCGGCGAGAGGAACAGGCCCCACTCCGCCCCTCCCCCCCGCTGTCCCCGAGCCTCACCAGCGTGCGCAGCCAACATTCCTCGCAGTGAACGTGCCAGCACTGGATGGACGTCAGGGGCATCGTGTAGGAATCCTGGCGAGAGAAACAGGAGAAATTAGTTGCGGAAATGAAAACCCAGAACATTAACCTCTTCACTGCCGCGCTGGAGGCAGCACTGCAGTAATCACCGGGACGCGGCAGGCTCGGTAAGGTATGCCAGCCAGCTGATCAGCCACAAGTGTGTGACCTCCTCTCGCCAGTCTCTGCAGCTTTCCTGCTCAGATGGGTTTCTGTGCCAGGCCCCGGGCGTCCCACCACCCGCCAGTGCCAGGAGCTCCAGTCCCCCTCTGGCTGAAGGTCATGGGACTTGCATCCGAGACGGCAGAAGCCTGGCGAGTCCCGACACTCCTGATGGCAGGATGCTCATTCACCGGTGCTGCGCAGGGTGCCGGATGCATGAGGTTCACTTTACGAGAGCCCGGCAGAGATTGGCAATTTGTGCAGCGCAAAATAAATACAATGTATCTGCATCGAAAACACAAGAAAAACATAAGAAAAGAGGAATCGCCCGGACAGATTCTCTGTATATAAAGCGACGCTCACCCCATCGCTCTGCGCAGGCGCTACAGGACTTGTGTATGTAAAGTGTGTGAGTCCCGCAGCGCAATGTGCAGCTCCTACATGACACAAACCGCTCAGAGAAACTTCAGGGACTTCCAGCTTCAGGAATCCGTGAGCTGAAGTGGAGGAGCAGCGAGCGGCGTGCGCGGCGAGGGGGAAAAGGGAGGAAATCGCCCAAAATAAAAAGTACTGGTTATAAGTGAAGCATAATATATCTTTATTCTCTTAGCAGTAACACGTTTTGTAGCCCCCCCCCCCCATGTTTGTGTGACTGTGCTCTGATAATCCCGGCTGCACAGAGCTGAGTCGGGACGCTCCCGGTGAGGGCGCGGCACGCACAGAGATGTGCCAGGACGCTCCCGGTGAAGGCGCGGCAGGCACAGAGCTGAGCCAGGACGCTCCTGGTGAAGGCACTGCGCGCACAGAGCTGAGCCAGGAAGCTCCCGGTGAAGGCACAGCGCGCACAGAGCTGAGCTAGCACACTCCCGGTGAAGGCACAGCGCGCACAGAGCTGAGCCAGGACGCTCCCGGTGAAGGCACGGCGCGCACAGAGCTGAGCAAGGATGCTCCCAGTGAAAGCACAGCGCGCACAGAGCTGAGGCAAGACGCTCCCGGTGAAGACGCGGCGCGCACCTAGCTGAGCCAGGACGCTCCCAGTGAAGACGCGGCGCAGAGGGCGGCTCACCATGCAGATCAGGCATTTGTAGCGGTCGCCCCGGGAGAGCTGCCTCTCTAACTCGCGGATCCGAGCCTTTAGCGCTTCAAACGTCGTCACAGCCGACTCCTCTGTTATTCTGCAAGAGAAACAAAACCAGAAACGATCAGAAACAAACCCGGAAATGTCTAAAAAGCTTCAGATCAGCAGAAAGGAAACACAAAATAACACAAAACAAATAACACAAATAATAACACAAAACAAATAACACAAAACAACACGAAAAAAATAACACGAAACACAACAAAACACAATAAATAAATAACACAAAATAATGATGATTTCAGATAAAAGGCAATAAAAAACAAACAATGTAACAGGAAAGGAATAAAGAGGAGAGATGCTGCAGTGAGGAGGTATCTGGCGCGTGACGGGCGAGGAGCGGCGTTTCCGGATCACTCCGGCAGGACTTTACATTCTGATTGGTTTTATAAAAGAAAATAAATGCATCAATTGCCTTTTTTTCTTTTTTCCCGGTGCTGCCACAAAGGGGGGGGATGGGGGACAGTTTTTTGTCCACCTCGGCCCTGGCTGGGTTTATGGGGCGCATGTCTCTGTTTATGGGCCTTGGATTCAACATCTGGGCGCCATGTGTGCAGCCGCGCAGGGTGCCCAAAATTCTCCTTAATTAGTTCTCCTTGGCACGGGGTCGGGTACAAAGCACGCGGCGGCGCACAGGCTGGGTAACGCGGGCTTGAGGCGGAGCCTGTGTACGTAGGTATTACAGAGAGAGCAGAGAGAAATCTCTGTATAAAACCCAAGATCCCGCAGACTCGTATAATGAAGCCCAGGCCTGGCTAGAGGAGCTTGCACTCCAATTCCACGATTAAAGCGACTTGTCACAAAATGATTCTCTTTGTATTCGGCTCCGCAGCAAATCAAGCCCTGTTTAACGTCATCCTGCACAGGTGGAGGTCAACGCACCGAAATCCAGGCAGCATCACGCGGCCGGGGGGGGGGGGGGGGCTCGCTCTAATGCATATATCCAAACAGCACGAGGGGCTATGACATCACACCTTCTTGCTATGACATCACACCTTCATGATGAAAAGAGCAAATGCAGAGAGCAGAGGAGCCCTCGCCACGAGCAGGCACCTCCAGCTTTCCACTTACCAGAGATCTTTAGGGATCCCCCCCCCCAAACCAGCGAACCCGACCCCCGGCTCATCTCATCACTATATACGGATACTGAGTCTCCATCACTTTATTAAATCGTGTTCATTTGACTCGCGCTGCTCAAACGTTAACACGACAAGCTGGCGGCGAGTAGATCCGTATCAATACATATACACACTAACACACCCAACACCTAGGTACACCATCTCCCAGGGGTGCACACCCACACGTACCCTCCCATACACACCCACATAGTACCATACACGGACCCACATGCTCACACATGTACCCTCCCATACACATCCACTCACATACTCTCCCGCACACCCACCCACAGCCACGTACCCCACACTCACACCCTTGAGATAAATCATTGTTACATCAAAGCCATTTATTTACTTAGTTTTTACATTTCATTTTTTTAAAGGTAATCAATGTGGGGTGGAATCTGTAAGTAACAGACGCTTGGTGGTGAGGTCACACGGCCAAATCGCCCCCAATGACGACTTAAGCAGAGGTTAAAAAATAAACAAGACGTCAATGTGTAAAAAAAAAAAAAAAAAAGAAGAGAATGACTTAAAACGAGAGAAAAGCAGAAAGGATAAAGTTGAGATGCGGCTGATGTAACGGGTGATCAATGGCGGCGGCGCAGATCAGGGCGCTAGTTAGCTGGAAAATGAAGGCGCCGCTGGCTGCGTGACGCTGCGGGGAGTCGGGCGAATCAATGCGCGGTGTATTGATTTAGTTATTATCACTTCATACGCTCAGACATTGTTAAATATACATTTATTAAGAGGAGCAGAGAGAAGCGGGCGAGGGGAGCGAGGATTCCTCAGATCACGCCCGCCAGGTCCCTCGCTTGCCCTTCATCTGCCGCTAATCAAAAGTGCGGACCGGTCTCCTCGACGGGAATCAGCGCTGTGCATTGTGCATCCCCCGGACCCCCGCTGCTCACAAACTAGGCTAAAACACAGCGCCTGGTGTTCCCGGGCTTAGAGCGTATAGGAACAAACGGAGGAAGCGGACCCCCCGACGGGACGCCATTACTATTAAAATCATAGCACACAGCGCGGCCCTTAACCATCCGTGCGCTGGAGGAAAGCGCTCAGCCAGGAGCGAGCGGCATCGCCTCCTCCGTGCCGATAACCGAGACGGCAAAATGAGGGGGATCAGGAAATTAACAAAAAAAACCCGATAATAAATAGATCCAAGA
Organism: Leptobrachium leishanense; assembly: GCA_009667805.1. Lineage (NCBI taxonomy): Eukaryota > Metazoa > Chordata > Amphibia > Anura > Megophryidae > Leptobrachium > Leptobrachium leishanense. The sequence continues at coordinate 8,782,010 of CM019070.1, forward strand.
TCTGACTCCCATGTCCCAGCTTCCCAAAAAAACATTATATGTGGGGAGCGCGTGTCGAGAAGCAAAGGGGAGCGCGTGTCGAGAAGCAAAGGGGAGCGCGCGTCGGGAAGGGGAGCGCGCATCGAGAAGGGAAGCACACGTCGAGAAGGGAAGCACACGTCGAGAAGGGAAGCACACGTCGAGAAGGGAAGCACACGTCGAGAAGGGAAGCACACGTCGAGAAGGGAAGCGCGTGTCGAGAAGCAAAGGGTACGCTATATTGCCCCTTTAACCCTACGTGTGAAGGGGAGTTCATTAGAAAAAGGAAACATACTAAAAGTTGTGACTTTCCACTAAGGGGCAGGATGAGGCGGGATGGGAATACGTAATTTTGGGGGTTCTGGATACAGATGGGGTGATCTCATTCTGTGGGATGAGGCGGGATGAGGGGGGGCAGGAATACGTAATTTGGGGGTTCTGGATACAGATGGGTGATGTCATTCTGTGGGATGGGGTGATGTCATTCTGTGGGATGGAGATTGTTTTGTGACGCAGACGTCGGGGACAGACATGAGACGTTATTGGGTAGTGGAGACAGGGATCGCCCTCCCAGCAGACCTAAGCAGGTAAATAGGATAGAGGGGCTTTAAAGGGGCCGAGTGGTCGCTGAGTGTAGCCGGTCCGTGACCCTGGTGCACCAGTGTCAGTAAGCCGCACGGTTTAATGATGTGTGCGGCACATGGCACCGGCGGCTTATTTCTGCGCGAGACGGTGTCCAAGCAAAACGAGGTGTGGGAGGTCAGGTTCGGCGCACACCTTGCTAATTGCAGTTATTCATGAGGCTCGCGGTGAATGGGGATCTTGGTGTTAAGCCTGGCAGCGGACGCACCTGTCAGCACTGTAGAAAGCGGCTGCTCGTGGGCGCCAGTAATTATCCACGCTGCCCAGTGCCGCCCCGAAGGAGCGGGGTAACATGCCTGGCATGCCCTGCTGGGATCAGACTGAACCAAAAAGCAAAGGGTTAAATGTGAGCGTCCTCAGAGCCAGAGCACGACCTGACGGAAAAATATCCCAGCAAACACCTTCCAGCGCCGCAAAACTCCGAGGGGGAACAGAGTGGATATGATGTGACGGCGCAGGGTGGATACGAGGCGACGGCGCAGTGTGGCGGCGTAGGGTGGATACAGTGTGGCGGCGCAGGGTGGATACAGTGTGGCGGCGCAGGGTGGATACAGTGTGGCGGCGCAGGGTGGATACAGTGTGGCGGCGCAGGGTGGATACAGTGTGGCGGCGCAGGGTGGATACAGTGTGGCGGCGCAGGGTGGATACAGTGTGGCGGCGCAGGGTGGATACAGTGCACAGTAGTTACCTCTCCAGGCAGTTTGTAGTGACTGATAAACCGGCACGGTGACGCGGCTCTGTCACTATTTGTCCCCCGACGCTGGTTTCTCTTAATTGGTGAAGTTTAAAGCCGGGAGGATGAGCATCGGTTAAGATTTTTGGGCCATCGTGACGTGGCGCAGAAACAGGAGATAAAGTTTAAGAGCACAGTAACGCGAGCATCAGGATCCCCAGTGAAACCTGGAACAAGCTCGGCCTCCCATACTAACCGGCACGGGAAACCGAATGGATGTGATGCGCGGCACGCTCTGCTCTCCAACGAGGCGGCAGCTTAATCCACCGGGGCTCCTCGCACTGGCATCCATTTTTTTCCATTCCATCTGATTAATGATCTTGTCGTTGTGATTGATGACCCACCCGGGCAGATTACAGTCGCCCGTTCCACCCACCTTCCCCGGCGCCCCCCCCCCCACTTCAGGGGGTCCGGCCGCAGCGGGGCTGGAAATATTAGAGAATTATTAAATAAACATCGGTGCGTCATGTCTCTTGCCATCGCGGCCGGCGGCTCGGCAGCATGTGTCCTGTTTGCTTTTCATGCTGACACCAAACAGCTGGAGTGATTCATGGAGAGGCCGGAGAAGACGTGTCCATGTCATACATCATGCCGAGCGCACGGGCTCCCGGGCCCTGACGGAGACAAAGTGTTTCCACCGACACCGGCTGGAATGAATTTATGACAAGACAAAATTGAGGAAAACAAATGGGAGGTGACCTGCCAGGACAGTCACCCCGCGCGCACCGCGTGGCCTGCAATCTCGTCTGGTGGCAAGAAGCGAAATTGAACGGTGACTCGGAATTAAGATGCTGAACCGGCAACCCCGGAGGGGGAGAGAGCCGCGGAGACGCCGCATGGATGAGGGATATCGGATATATCAAACTGAAGAACAATTAGAAGGAGCCAGGCAGAGCGAGCCGCGTGCTTCCAGGAGCCAGGCAGAGCGAGCCGCGTGCTTCCAGGAGCCAGGCAGAGCGAGCCGCGTGCTTCCAGGAGCCAGGCAGAGCGAGCCGCGTGCTTCCAGGAGCCAGGCAGAGCGAGCCGCGTGCTTCCAGGAGCCAGGCAGAGCGAGCCGCGTGCTTCCAGGAGCCAGGCAGAGGGAGCCGCGTGCTTCCAGGAGCCAGGCAGAGGCTCGTATACAGCTTTGTGTACAAAAATCAATATGTTTAGGGTCCAGAGTATAAAGACCATGCACTGCCAGGGGCACACGATGCACGGCACACGATGGAGAACCGACCAGGTAAATGGCACAAAAACACTCTCAAAATGTACATAATAAGCCACATATAGCACGCTGCGCAGGTAGCGCAGTACAGACAGGAAGATACAAACATGTTGGGTTTGTAAACCTGGACTAGAGCGTGTGCTTCCAGAATAAGGTGGAATGCCAGTGACGCTGGTAAAACGCGGTGTGCGCTCCCACAGGGGACGTTACAAAGGGCCAATCTCCACCTAATGCTCCATAATGCGGGTCGTTAGTTCCAGGCTGCCGGCTCGGTTAGCGAGGAGGAGGAGGTGCAGCTTAATTATTATATATGGACGCTCCGTAATTTTTCCAGGAACCCCTGACACTTTACGGAGATGCCGTGTGAAGGAGGTGGTAAAGCAGGGCTCGGCCGGCGCGCTGGCTTGGTTAATCGCGGAGCAGATAAGATAACCGCAGGAATTTAAAGGACGGCTGCCGGGATTGTGAGAAATGAAGCCGATTGGGCTCCAGCCTAGGAAAGCACCACCGGAGCCGCCTTCACGGGAACAAAACAAGAAAAATGAAACCAATTTAGCTGCAGATTAAGAAACAGAAACCGGAGATGAATCAATTTAGCCGCCGGGCGCCATGTGTCAGGGCTCGGCGCTGGAGAGGTTAGCAGGCGCAGCCTCACCCCTCCACCTCAAAATAGTTATAAGATCTGAGCCTGGTTATCAAACCGTTTAACAGATAAACCTGTGGCAAAGCAGGAAAAGCAGCCCACCGAGAATCCGGCTCTATTCACAAAGCGTTGACATTTAACTCAATTGATGCTTTTCATTTAGGCACCTTTTGGCTCACTTCAGTGATTCCATTTGGTCGACAAGCGATGAAATTGCTAGGGATGCACCGATACTAGTATCTGCGCAGATACCGCACAAGTACTTAGTCACGCAGTCGCCGGGCTGTGACTCTGCCTCCAGCCGTGATCTCACAAGCCAGCAGCAGCTTGAAGGACCATGTGGCCCGGTCACCCGGCGCTCGGGAGAACACGCGGACAGCCAAAGGGGAATGCTAGTGGAATGCTCTTAATGCAAAGTGAGGTGTGGTGTCTGTGGGTATACATGTATCGGAGGTCTGGTGTCTGTGGGTATACATGTATCTGGGGTCTGTGTAGTGTATACATGTATCTGGAGTCTGTGGGTATATATATATTACATCTATCTGGTGTCTATGTGAGGGTCAGGGTGTGCAGGGGGTAAATGGGGTGTCTGGCCATACATTTCAATCTTAACAGAAACGGGACAGACTTTCAGCAAAATCCTAAATTATTTATTGGAAAGCGTCACATGACATTAAATAAAAAGTATCGGTACTTGGTTTCAGTGAGTACCTGAAAAAAAGTATATCGGTACTCAGTCTTAAACTACTGGTATCGGTGCATCCCTAGAAACTGCCTCGGGAAATTTCACTGAAGGAAAAAATAAAATAGGAAATCTCCTAAAGGGTTAATCTATAAAGGTGAATCTAAATAGAAAATTTTGCTGCAATCGTTCGTTCTCTATGGGACAATTTCTGTGAAGCCAAATTTGCACAGAATTGAAGAGAAATGCACCGTATAAATGTAGGTGATGTATTGACAGCATCGTGAACAGACAAAATCGCCCCAAAATTGCTGAAACGGTGAAATTCAACATTCGGGGCAATCCGGAGGTTAATGAATAGCCCTCATGGTCCTGAAAGCAATGGGATCTTCCAGCGAGACGGCGCGCCGGCCTAAAACCCCGACCCGGAAAACTCTGCACAAATTACATAGAAAACGATGCAATAAACTTGTAGAAAACAAAATACATAATAAAAATCCTGGAGTTCCAGAGTCCCCACAAACCACACGGAGCTCTGCCAGACCCCCTCCATGTGCTATATGAAGGGTGGGCTGACCGCATCGACCCCTTAACCCATACGTGGACAGGTCACAAAGTGGATGGTTGGCCATGGGAGGATGTGCGAGCATCTCCCTCTGAGCATGGCCGGTGAATAAGAGCAAGTGAAGGCCGTCATCAGATGAACGCAGTGATCACGTCCGTCGTAGCATAGAATCATGATCAATAGAGACCCACACACCAAGTACATGCGCACCGAACAGCGCACGCACAGCGCACGTGGCAAACAGACGCAAGTTAGGCAAGAACATAAAACCGCTACCATAGACACAGAGTGCGCCACGTCGGCGTAGCGTTCCGTGTGAGTGAGATGTCAGACACAGCGCATTTGCGACATCCAGCACCTTGACGCACACAATGCCTTTTCATATTCTTTTTATTTCCCATAGTTCCCTTTTTTTACACGTCCGTCGAAAAAACACGTGTGGTGTCTACAGTGTCATCAGTCCATCCGTCCGTCGAGCACGCAGAGTGCGCTCGTCTGACATTAGCCTGAGAGACACCATAAGCTTTAAAAGTAAAAATCTACAGGGCTTATTTAGAGCACCGGAATGTCACCGGCATTTCAATGCTCTCTCGTTCACCACACTTCAAGAATCAAATTCCCCGACCCTGCGGTAAACACAGCATTCACCGCAGGGTTGCCGGAGTGCAGGGAACGGATCCGAAAATCTGCCGCAAAACCGCCGCCGATATGAACCGAAGTATTGGATCACTTTGAACCGCCGCAAAAAACAAAGCGAACATGTCAGGAAAAAGCCGTCGATCCGCCAAACACAGCGCCGACCATCTGCCGGAAAAAGCTGACAAACGGGGTAGATAATTTTTTTTAAAAACTATTGAAAGTGTGAAAATTGAAAGGCGGTTTGCAAAAAAAAAAAAAAAAAACAGAAAGCCTGGGGGGTTAAAATGTAGGACGCTGTGAGTCTGCGCCCCCCAATCTTCCCCTCGTTTCGGGGGGGGGGGGGGACAAGAAAATGTGATCCTTGTCTTGTGGTTGTGGGACTATTACCAGCGTCTCCAGTTCAAATCGAGAGCAAAGTACGAAAGCGACGGGAGTGACTCCAGGTCCGACTCGCAGGAGGTCGCCATCCAGCGCTAATGAGGCCGGGGAGCGGAGCCGCAAACCCCCAAACCTTACAGTCACTGCTAATCAGCGAGGAGCTGCTTTTATTGTTACAGAACGAGCATTGGGGCAGTTTGCGGTATGGGAATGAGATATAAAGCCAAAACCAATGTTAACAGAACCATTTCCAGGACGTGGTGAGGGTAATAAACCGGTTAAACCACGACAGGCCTGAACCGACCTGGTAAAATAAAGTCTAAGTGGTCTGAGGATCAGTCGGGGGTGACACCGCTGGAATGTGCGGCTTGTGTGTGTATTTATGGGTGACAGTCACAGCTTTGATGAACGAAAAAAAAGGAAAATAAATCCCATTGGAAGCCGCCGTGTCTGGCGCAAGATATGCCGCGCGGGCCGCCAGGGGCCGTACTCACTTTTCGATGTCGCTGTTTTTACATGTTTTCTGCATGGATTCCAGCTTGCTGCTCTCCCCGTTACTTGTCGAGGGCATTTCTGGAAAGACACAAGAGGCGACATGGCTCGTTTCCGTCACACAGAGAGGGCAAAGTAAATTACAGCAAGGGTTAACGCGTTCTTATTTCAAAGATACTAATGATATAATCTGTATACTTAACACTACAAGCTGGGAGGAAGGCCATATTTTAGTAACCTGTGATGTCAGATCATTGTATACATGTATTCCACATGACAAAGGATGCCAATCCATCAAAAAAGAATTTATGGAGAATGAAGAGATGGATGAAGAACAAGTAGATTTTATTGTGGAGGGTATTGATCTTGCCTTGAAGAACAATTATTTTTGGCACAATGATCAGTTTTTTATACAGAAGGTGGGGAGCGCAATGGGCAGTAAAGTAGCACCTAGCTACGCTAATCTGTTCATGGCGCAGTGGGAAAAGAGCCATATTGAAGCAAACCATGAATGGATAGACAATGTCAAATTGTACAAGAGATACCCTGATGATATCATCCTCATCTGATTGTGTTAGCACCTCTCGATGCTAAATGTGTTTGGCGCTAAGTAGATTTTTTGAATTTAACGTTTTCTATTGGTGGAGTTATATATTCATGCAGCTCACCATGATCCATTTGGTCCTTCACCAAAGTAAATAAAACAATACAAACTGTGTTTGTTAAGGCAGCGCAAAAGAGAGGGAAGCAATTGCTGTTACGTTCTTAGGTCACAAACTTCTCAGATTAATGCCACAAAGGAAAGGATTCTAGAAAATAAGAACAAAAAAATGGCCTTCATTGCATAGTATAGCTGCTTGGTTTTGAGATATGGATTAATTAACAGGTATAACACTCACAAACATGGAGCCTCTAGGCTCGTGGTAATCGCCTGTAAGCCTTTATGGGGGGCTCCTCACATCAGACGGTGATAGATGAAAATGGTTTCTGAATATTCATCGGTACCTCAAATGAATGAGAGAATATATGGCGCAATACCAGTGCAAATTTGGGCAATATTGTAGAATTTGGCCAATTTACTCACGTGATTTTGAGCCTCCCGATTGAGTGGCTCGGTATTTTAGCCTTGGACCACTTCAGTAAGGGGGGTCCTACCCCTGCTGGAATATTTGCTGGTGGATTCACTATTGAAAGTGAATAGTTTACGCAGTCTGATCAATTGGGTGAGGTGAGATTAAATAAAATTAAAAGAATTAAAAGAAAATTTCTTTTGCGCTCCCTTAACAAACACAGTTTGTATTGTTTTATCATCCTCATCTGGCAAGGAACAGAAGAAAACCTTTCATTTTTTAAATGAAAACCACTGGGGGAATCACACTTATTGGCAATTCAGTAAATCGACAGTTAACTTTTTAGATCTCAATATTTACATCGAGGACGCACAAATTAAAACAAAAACTTTCTTCAAAACAGTAGACGTGAATAGCTACATTGAACGTACCAGCTGCCATTTTTGGCGATGGTTAGAAGGCGTCCCTAAAGGACAGTTCCTCAGACGGAGAAAAAAACTGTACAGAAGATCGAGAATACATTGACCAATCATTGAAACTGAAAAAACAATTCGAGGAGAAAGGATATGAAGATACCAAACTAGAAAAAGCCAGAGAACAAGTCCTCAATACTAATCAAGAACAGATCCTGAACAAACCAAGACGTATAAAGTATATGGGGCACAAGATTCCTTTTATATGTCAACTTACCGAAGAACACTGAAAATCTTTGAAAAATACTGGCATAGCCTCAAAAAAGATGGCGACCTACATCACATATTAGAAGACCGCCCGACTATCATCTTCAGAGGGGCACGAAATGTAAAGAATTTATTGGTAAAAAGCCACTCAAGGCCAGAAATAAAATAGAAAAAGGTTTCTACGGCTGTGAAAACTGCCTGAGCTGCAGAACAACGGGCAACCACAGGAGACACAAAGAATTCCAAGACAAAACTGGCAACAACACATATAGGATTCATGGCACGCTCACGTGCTTCTCAAGAAACGTTATATAGATTATGATTTGTCCCTGTGGAAAATACTATGTAGGCCGCACCACTAGGAGTCTTAATGTTAGGATCAGAGAACATCTCAACAATATTAAGAAAGGTGTTGATACTCATTCAGTCCCACAACATTTCAAGACTGTACACAATAAAAAGGGGAATACAGTTTCTCGCCATCCAACAGGTAGACAATAGGGATGCACAGATACCACTTTTTTAAGACCGAGTACGAGTACCGATACTTTTTAAAAGTACTCAACGATACAGAGTACCGATACTTTTCTTTAATATCATGTGACGCTTTCCAATAAGAACAGACCATATAAAAATGCCCCCAGCTCACATGTGTATCCCCCTCCGATATATATATATATATATATATCATACTGCCCCAGCTCATGGATATTGCACCAGCTCATGGATATTGCCCCAGCTCACACATGGATATTGCCCCCCCAGCTTATGGATATGCCCCCCCAGCTTATGGATATGCCCCCACAGCTTATGGATATGCCCCCACAGCTCACACATGGGTATTGCCCCCACAGCTCATGGGTATGCCCCCCAGCTCACACATGGGTATGCTCCAATAGCTCACACATGGGTATGCCCCCCCAGCTCACACATGGGTATGCCCCAACAGCTCACACATGGGTATGCCCCCCAGCTCATGGATATGCCTCCCAGCTCACACATGGGTATGTCTCCCAGCTCATGGATATGCCCCCACAGCTCACACATGGGTATGCCCCCCAGCTCATGGATCTCCCCCCCCACGACGATACTTACCTTCCTGGGCGCCACCGGGAATGTCTCCGCGCGTGCGCTCGTTGGAAGGACCCCAGCCGCGACCACGTGGGACCATGTGATCCCGGCTGGGGTCCTTCCAACGAGCGCACGCGGGAAAACTTTCCCGGCGTCGCTGAGGAAGGTAAGTATCATCGCGGAGAGCAGCTGCAGGGCCTGTCCGAATGCTCTATTGGCATTCGGACAGGCCCTGCAGCTGCTCACTGTGTTCATACTTACCTTCCTGGGCGACGCCGGGAAAGTTTCTGCACGCGCGCTCGTTGGAAGGACCCCAGCCGGGATCACATGGTCCCACGTGGTCCCACGTGGTCGCGGCTGGGGTCCTTTCAAAGAGCGCACGCGCGGAGACATTCCCGGTGGCGCCCAGGAAGGTAAGTATTGCGGTGAGCACCTCCAGGGGCAGCTGTCCGAATGCCGATAGAGCATTCGGACAGCCGCCGCAGCCCCTCGGATGCCGGCTCAATGCCGGCTTCCGGTATCGGAAAAAATATCGGGGGTACTGCACGAGTACCAAGTACTCCTGCAGTACCCAGTATCGGCTCCGATACCGATACTAGTATCGGTATCGGTGCAACCCTAGTAGACAAAGATTGGAGAGGAGGGGATTTCTTCAAAAAGATAAACAAGATAGAAATGAAATGGATCCACACTCTCAAAACCCTCATACCAATCGGCCTGAATCAAGACTTTGAGTTATGTCATTTTTTATGATTTTCATGGTTTTAATATGGTTTTACTATGTATTTAACCTCATTTGTATCTATTATGGTTTCAGAACATCTTGCCATCCCCCACTATTCTGTTCTTCTTCCTCCCCGCAGTGTTTTAGTTTCTAGTTTTTTAATTAGTATTTTACTAGTTTTTATCGTCAAGTTTTTTAATTGTCAAATCACGCTAGCACTTGCACACAAATTCTCCTCGCAAAAACTCCCTCTTCCCAATCCGGATGTCTTTCTCTCATGACACCCATTGAGCCAAAAGGGGCCAATATACCTGCCTCGTCCTCAAGCTATGTGAAATTACCCCATACCACCCTTTTAAACCCCCCCCCCAGTTATGCACTTTTCCTTCTTTTAGCTAAGCACGTTAGCACTTTATAACCCTCATTCAGTGATTCAAGGGGGCCACCAACCCGGGCACATCCTTGCCCCTAGTTATGTGGGATAACATCCTACTTTCCATTAGTCTTCCATGCTTTCTGTCAAGAGACACTAACAAACCAGCACCTTAAGTTAGAAGCTATTAATCAATTAGCACTGTACATCTGTACATACTACACAGTCACTTTATATTACAACAGGCACAGCACTTCATACTCTTAAGACTGCACACTGGTAATTTCAGTTTCATCCCCTATACATGGCACTATTAGCTTTACATATCACTCGCTCTAGTGCATAACGCTCCAATACTAGGACACAGGTTACAATTTAATCTATTTTATTCATGTTTATCTTCTACCATAACTGTCCTTTTCTACCACACTTGCTAATTGCGTTCTCATCCTTTATATGTAGGACATTTATCTAATAAAAAACAACACACAAACACATCACATAGTGCTTAGCGCTCGGAGTTTTGAATACTGCTCCATTAGCAGGCACCAATGTACATCTGCTCCCCACTTTGGAACCTCAGCACACTGCACCTTACTAAATAGTTGCTATATTTTTTAGCTTAATACTCTTAAGAGTGCACACTGGCAATTCCCCTTTATATGGCACTATTAGTTTTACATATCACTCGCTCTAGTGTATAGCACTCCAATACAAATCAACCTTACAGCTGGAACCTCGCTCTAGTGCATAGCACTCGAACCTAAATCAACCTTACAGCTGGAACTTCTAAAAAGACTATGTATAGGTACAGCAGGACTGTGAAAACATTGTCAGCTGAGGAAGCGGCTTCATACCGCGAAACGTGTTTAGATACACTTTTTATATTGAAATTATAACTTTTACCTTAATAAATTAATCTTACACCCCCTGCGTGCTGATCTTCACTTTTACTGCTACAATCCTGGATTGCTGCGGAGGAGCGGAAAGAAGGCGCTGTAGTACTGTAATGGGAATCCGGCATTCCTAAAGCTGCCGGTTGCCGTTACATCAAGTGTCTGATCTTGAGACACTGAAAAACGTGTGTCAATTCTCCCTAAAGGGGTTTATTCATATACAGTTGTGTTCAAAATTATTCAACCCCCAATGCTGTAAAGGGTTTTAGGGAATTTAGTGACATTTGTAATTGTATTCAGAATGAAATCCTACAAGGACTTTTTAAAGAACCATATGCAACTAAAATGACATCAATTGGTTTTGTAATACAGTAGTAAATGTTTCTTTTGTGAATTCTTCATTGACACAATTATTCAACCCCTTAAAGACTACCACTCTGAAGAACAGAGGTTCATTCAAGTGTTTTCAATCAGGTATTGAAAACACCTGTGGATGTCACGGAGCAGCAATAAAGCATAATAAGCACCAATTAGGCAGCTTTAAAATGACTGTGATACTCAGCTCCTTCTAGACATTTACTGGTGTGCTTACAAACATGGTGAAGTCAAGAGAATGGTCCAGGAACACAAGAGAAGAGGTGATTACTCTTCACAGGAAGGGCAATGGCTATAAGAAGATTGCAAAGATGTTAAACATACCAAGAGAGACCATAGGAAGCATCATTCGCAAATTCAAGGCAAAGGGCACTGTTGAAACGCTACCTGGTCGTGGCAGAAAGAAGATGCTGACTTCGACTGCTGTGCGCTACCTGAAGCGTAGAGTGGAGAAAAGTCCCCGTGTGACTGCTGAGGAACTGAGAAAAGATTTGTCAGATGTGGGTACTGAAGTTTCAGCTCAGACAATACGGCGCACACTGCGTAATGAAGGCCTCCATGCTAGAACTCCCAGGCGCACCCCCTTGCTGTCTCCAAAGAATAAGAAGAGTCGACTGCAGTATGCCAAAAGTCATGTGGACAAACCACAGAAGTTTTGGGATAGTGTTCTGTGGACTGATGAAACAAAATTAGTACTGTTTGGGCCCATGGATCAACGCTATGTTTGGAGGAGGAAGATCAAGGCCTATGAAGAAAAGAACACCTTGCCTACTGTGAAGCATGGCGGGGGGTCAATCATGCTTTGGGGCTGTTTTGCTTCTGCAGGTACAGGGAAGCTTCAGCGTGTGCAAGGTACCATGAATTCTCTTCAGTACCAGGAGATATTGGATGACAATGTGATGCAGTCGGTCACAAACCTGAGGCTTGGGAGACGTTGGACCTTTCAACAGGACAATGATCCCAAGCATACCTCCAAGTCCACTAGAGCATGGTTGCAGATTAAAGGCTGGAACATTTTGGAGTGGCCATCGCAGTCACCTGACTTAAATCCCATTGAGAACCTCTGGTGGGACTTAAAGAAAGCAGTTGCAGTGCGCAAGCCTAAGAATGTGACTGAACTGGAGGCTTTTGCCCATGACGAATGGGCGAAGATACCCGTAGATCGCTGCAAGACACTTGTGTCAAGCTATGCTTCACGTTTAAAAGCTGTTATAACTGTAAAAGGATGTTGTACTAAGTACTAAGATTGAATGTCACTTGGGGGTTGAATAAAACTGATAATGATGTGAGCACAGAAAAGACATTTGTGGTTATTTCATTATAAATGTTATGTTATATTTGTCTGACCTACACGTGCCTCTTTGATTTAATTGTAAGCAAGATGACTGAATGATCAAAATCAATGTCAAACTGGCCAAAACACTCAATTTCAGTGGGGGTTGAATAATTTTGAACACAACTGTATCTACCTGACATACTGCGCAATATATTGGTTTCTGTTTTATTTGAGGGCTGGACCCCATCTAAATAGAGGGAACATCTTAAAAAACACCCCCACTGGCTGGATGAAGCGCCTGTCCCACCACACTGTTTTTTTCATATGCCTCTCTCTGAGGAATTGGGATATTTCCTCTAGTGAGTGGAGACGAGCTGCTGATCTAGCCCACCCTAGACTTCTGTATAGGTCCACAATAACATACTGAACTGTTTCATCACCACAATCCCTATCCCACTCACTATCACTATATTCAGTGAAATCCATTGGGAAGATATTCTCATAAGAAACCACTAGGTGGCGCCTGACATTCAGACGTGTATTAACGCGTTCTGACGCCTCAGTGAAGCGGCACATCAAGCCAATATGTCCTGCTCTGATCTGCTAGAGCATGGCTGTCAAACTCCGGCCCCCCAGATGTCCATGAACTACAACTCCCATGATTCTCCATCCATCTAATGCAGTCACAGATTTCTGGGAGTTGTAGTTCAGGAACATATGGGGGGGGGGGGGCGGGCGAAGGTTGGACAATCCCAGGGCTAGAGCATGGCAGTCAAAATCCGGCCCTCCAGATGTTTCTGAACTACAACTCCCATGATTCCCTGACCATCTATTGCATTGAATGAATTGTGGGAATTGTAGGCATCAGCATGGGGGGGGGGGGGGTGTTAGTTTGACAGCTCTGCTCCAGAATCTTACGAAAAGCTCTGCTGGGAACATGAGACGCTCGGGGACTATGGCAGCGGCGATGTATGTTATGACATCACATCACAGAAATGAATAGATACAAATACACACAATGTATCACGTTGTTATCAGACACGTTTTAAATCAATAGAAATGGATTATAAATATATAAACATGACCATCTGTCATAAATATACAGCAACGCCGACAATCAGGGAGCACCGAAATCTCCTGTTCCCCGCACTGCGGCGGGTTTGATTTGCTGACCCTGCGGTGAATTCAGCATTCACCGTAGGGGTCTCGAAGTGCAGTGAATCTACCGCCGCCAAATGAATCGCAAAACCACCAAATGCATCCGACAATCTGCTGCAAAACTGCCAAATCGATCCAACAAAAGCAGACAAGTCGCCGAACGGAGTAAAAAGAAAAAAACAATCGCAACTTTTAAAAGTTGTTTTCAAACAAAGTACTGCATGAAAAGGCCTGGAATGAATATATAAAAGGTCTGTTACAGAAAGAAAGAAAAAACACTATGAAAAAATAAAACAAAACAATTTTGTTTGCTGAACAAATCCCAAAATATGCCTAAAAAACCCTAAAATTAAGTAAGAGACTTTTTACTGCAAATTAAAATAAACGGTTTATTAGATATTGCAGTAAAAAAACTGAATATTTTTAACATTGAAACCTATGGGATTCGCCTGAATAAACCTGTCGAATGAAACCACTGAACATCAGGGCATTTCACTGCCATTTCTCTGCTGTTGGGAATAATGTGAATAGATTAACCACTGCTTCTCTATGGGGGATTTCACTGCCGCCGAACAGGCACCGTATTTCACTGCCGCCGAACAGGCACCGTATTTCACTGCAGCCGAACAGGCACCGTATTTCACTGCAGCCGAACAGGCACCGTATTTCACTGCAGCCGAACAGGCACCGTATTTCACTGCCGCCGAACAGGCACCGTATTTTGCAAATATTTGTTGAACTGCCAGCTTTGTGAATAGCCGAATGGCCACGAAATTGCATCGTCCGAGAAAATTTACTGTTCGGTGCAATTTTGTGACCAACTTGATGCTCTTTGTATAAGCCTGAATGTCTGCAGCAAGAACTCACCATCGCTGGCCCATTTGGAGAATTCTGTAGTTATCCGGGTACTTGGCGTCCCACCGCTGCGTTAGAGAAAGAGATGGATTAACGCGTCGCACAGACACACAGGTGCGCACAGACACTCACACAGGTGCGCGCACAGACACTCACACAGGCAGAGTCACCCAGGCATGCTGAAGATTTGTTTATTTTTGGATTATCTCGGGGACCCTATGTCTAAACAGGGAATGCGCCGCCGCTTTATACACAGTCTGGAGGGCGTTTTATACAGGATTGTAATCAGTTTGTCTCAGTCACATGAGGTCGGGGGGGATTTTACACTTTTGGGGTGACGTCAGCTCTCAGAACAAATGGGGGATTTTGGAACATTAAGGATTTTGGATTTGGGACACTCAAACCACTGCATTAAAAAGCACATGAGCAAAAAACACAACAACGTCAGCATCCTGTGTAACACTATAACCAGTACAGGATATATATATATATTACAGTGGGGCAAAAAAGTATTTAGTCAGCCACCAATTGTGCAGGTTCTCCCACTTAAAAAGATGAGCGAGGCCTGTAATTGTCATCATAGGTAACTTCAACTATGAGAGACAAAAGGAGAAAAAAAAATCCAGAAAATCACATTGTCTGGTTTTTAAAGAATTTATTTGCAAATTATGGTGGAAAATAAAGTATTTGGTCACATACAGTACAGAACAAACAAGATTTCTGGCTCTCACAGACTGGCTGTAACGTCTTCTTTAAGGCTAGGGTCAGACTAACGCAGTATTAACGTGCGTTTAGCCGCACGAAATCACGGCCGTGCTAGCAGCAAATGACGTCCAATGCCGGGGAACATACGACGAACGGCCGCACGAAAGTTCGTCCGTGCAACGCAAGTGGCAAACGAACGCATTTTTTCGAGAACGTCAAACCGCTACTACTGACGTACAGAGTGCGCTGCGGCGGCATAGCGGCGTGTTTGCGTGATTGGGAGACGTCAGACGCTGCACACGTCCGGCCAACATAACGTCCAGACGCAAAAGGGTTTTATTGATGATTCATTCAAAATCACGGATGAAAATGCGCATCGTATGACCGCTATCGCGTATTCCGTGAAAAAATACGTCCATTCGTTCAAACGCACTTTTTCACAGACAACGTGAAAAATGCGTTCATCTGACCCTAGCCTTAGAGGCTCCTCTGTCCTCCACTCGTTACCTGGATGAATGGCACCTGTTTGAACTTGTTATCAATATAAAAGACACCTGTCCACAACCTCAAACAGACACACTCCAAACTCCACTATGGTCAAGACCAAAGAGCTGTCGAAGGACACCAGAAACAAAATTGTAGAGCTGCACCAGGCTGGGAGACTGAATCTGCAATAGGCAGCAGCTTGGTGTGAAGAAATCAACTGTGCAAGCAATCATTAGAAAATGCAAGACATACACTGATAATCTCCATCGATCTGGGGCTCCACCCAAGATGTCACCCCGTGGGGTCAAAATGATCACAAGAACGGTGAGCAAAAATCCTAGCACCACACGGGGGGACCTAGTGAATGACCTGCAGAGAGCTGGGACCAAAGTAACAAAGGCTACCATCAGTAACACACTACGCCGCCAGGGACTCAATTCTGCAGTGCCAGACGTGTCCCCCTGCTTAAGCCAGTACATGTCTGGGCCCGTCTGAAGTTTGCTAGAGAGCATTTGGATGAACCAGAAGAGGATTGGGAGAATGTCATATGGTCAGATGAAACCAAAGTAGAACTTTTTGGTAAAAACTCAACTCGTCGTGTTTGGAGGAGAGAGAATGCTGAGTTGCATCCAAAGAACACCATACCTACTGTGAAGCATGGTGGCGGAAACCTCATGCTTTGGGGCTGTTTTTCTGCAAAGGGACCAGGACGACGGATCCGTGTAAAGGGAAGAATGAATGGGGCCATGTATCGGGAGATTTTGAGTGAAAAACCTCCTTCCATCAGCAAGGGCATTGAAGTTGAAACGTGGCTGGGTCTTTCAGCAGGACAATGATCCCAAACACACCGCCCGGGCAACGAAGGAGTGACTTCGTAAGAAGCATATCAAGGTCCTGGAGTGGCCTAGCCAGTCTCCAGATCTCAACCCCATAGAAAACCTTTGGAGGGAGTTGAAGGTCCGTGTTGCCCAGCGACAGCCCCAAAACATCACTGCTCTAGAGGAGACCTGCATGGAGGAATGGGCAAAAATACCAGCAACCGTGTGTGAGAACCTTGTGAAGACTTACAGAAAACGTTTGACGTCTGTCATTGCCAACAAAGGATATATATTGAGGTATTGAGATGGACTTTTGATATTGACCAAATACTTATTTTCCACCATAATTTGCAAATAAATTCTTAAAAAAAAAAATCATACAATGTGATTTTCTGGATTTTTTTTTCTCCTTTTGTCTCTCATAGTTGAAGTTATCTATGATGACCATTACAGGCCTCGCTCATCTTTTTAAGTGGGAGAACCTGCACAATTGGTGGCTGACTAAATACTTTTTTATATATACACGCACAGAAGCCGCTGAGGCGAGCTGACAGGCATTGCTATATACGGCGCCTGTAAATATCCCTCCAGACCTGTGCCACCTGTATGAGACACGACACCCCGGGGCTCCCCGTCCGCTGCTCAATGAGGTCACTTACTTTAACACTGCGCCCCGCAGCGCTTCCCTCTCTTTGGTTTCTCCCGGTTCCTCGCCCGTGCAGGGGATAATGTCCGCTTCCGTGTACCTGAGTTACAGACGCTTAAGAAAATCACGCCACGAAAGACAAACGCAACTCGAGGGTAACTAAAGCGCAGCATGTGCACCGAGGGGTTAATACCCGAGGCAGACGCACAGGCCTCGAAAAAAAAAAAAAAAGGTGCAACTCAGCGGGACGGTGTAACGTGAAAATAAAAAGGGTTTATTTTGTCTCCAGAATCACGTCCTTAAAACCTGCGAAGGGATTAAAGACAAAAAAGCAAAACAAAAACTGTGGTGGAGCTGCTATGTAAGTGAGAACATATGATGCTGCCTGTGCTGAAGCCCCGCCCCCACCTGTGCACATGAGAGAGATGAGAGGATGCTGTCAGTGGAAGAAAGCCCCGCCCTATTCTCTATGTGTGAGAGGAGTGTCTGAGCTAATGGTAAGCCCCGCCCTATTCTCTGTGTGAGAGGAGTGTCTGAGCTAATGGTAAGCCCCGCCCTATTCTGTGAGAGGCGTGTCTGAGGTAACGGAAAGCCCCGCCCTATTCTCTGTGTGGGAGAGGAGTGTCTGAGGTAATGGAAAGCCCCGCCCTATTCTCTGTGTGGGAGAGGAGTGTCTGAGGTAACGGAAAGCCCCGCCCTATTCTCTGTGTGGGAGAGGAGTGTCTAGGTAACGGAAAGCCCCGCCCTATTCTCTGTGTGGGAGAGGAGTGTCTCTGAGGTAACGGAAAGCCCCGCCCTATTCTCTGTGTGGGAGAGGAGTGTCTGAGGTAACGGAAAGCAGCCATGAAACTGTCTTGTAAAACCCCAAAAACTGTGACTTATTGGTTAATAAAAAGGATATCTGACATCTGTCAGTATAACAAAAACAATCTTTAGTAACATTGCTCTCCGGTCCGAACATGGCTGTCCCGCGCGTGCATCGGCAGGATAGGACAATCCTGACGCTGATTGGATGAGCGCCAAAAAACGCCAACAGGAACCCGAATCTGAGAACCCTGTAAACACGGCTCCGTACGCTCTTCCAGGAGGGATAAAAACATACATGGTTTACGGGTTTCTCGACCCATCGGGAGCCTATTCTTTAGAGCAGGGGGTCAGAGGCCTTGGCCACCAAATGTTTTGGAACTACATTTTCCATGAGACTCTGCTGGTCTAATGAGTACCTGAGCATCATGGGAGATGTAGTTTCGGACCCCTGGCCTAGACATTGAGTCAACATCACAAGATTTCACATTTCGGTCTTTCCAAACAAGAGCAATAATAAACCCTTTAAGCTGGGGGCACACTAGGAGTTTTCTTTAAACGTACTAGCGTGCGTTAAAGAAAACGCTAATGCACCAGCCCCCCCCCCGACTGCCCCCCTCCACAAGGCTTTGCAGCCCTGTCGACGCGCATCGACAGTGATGATCTCTAGGTGCACACATGCTACACGCGCACGCGTGTGACCGGCTCCGTCCGCATCATCATAACGCTGAAGACGTCTAGTGTGCCCCTGGCCTTAAGCAGCGAACAGGCTCCATTAGGGGTTAATCATTGTGAAGCTCCACCTGTCGGTGTTTTGATTTTTTTTTGTTATGAAGTCCTGGCAACTTCAGCAAACACTGTCACTTTCTGAATAACTTCTCTCGTCTTGCGAGGGTCATAACGGCCTCAAAAAATGAGACGGAACCGTCACCTCATGCCAGAAAGCTTCCCCGGCAGTGCGAGCGTCCGCTCAATCCATCGCAACGAGACCAAGGGAATCGTTACAAGGTTTACTTGCTGAGGACGGGCAGCCGCGTCCAGCACACTGGATTAGACATGTCGGTGAAAGGATACTGTGCCTTGCCGTATTCCAACGTGTCGTCTCCGTCTACATCGAGATCGGCGTCGCTGTCGTGATTTTCTTTGCTGCTGCACATTATAAACCCAGAACCTGCGCAGAGAAAACAAAAGGACGTTACAGAGTCTGACAGCACCAGGTGGAGAAGCTTGAAAAAGGCACGAAGGTCCCAAAATACCCCATGCGTGATCACAGGAAGTGCCCAGACTGAGGGGAAAAAGAGAACATGGCCACGACACCCTGAAAATCTAACTATGTATTCATACCACCCCTTCAGGTAAGACTAAGCACAGAAGAAGAATGAGGTGGAGGTGGGAATGTTTAGGTGAGGCAAAAGGGGGTGTATTGTGTTCTCCAGGCTACCAGAGATAAGAACTGGCAGCTGAATAAGGCCTAAAAATCTGCCTCCTGGTGATGTCCTTTGAATACATCCCACACAATACAATGAAGTGAGTCGGTGATTGACCCATTCACTCCATTCTATTACCAAAACCACACAGTGAGGAGCAAGTGATGGAAAGATACAAAATATCACACAATGGATGCGCCCAGTGACACATATACAGGGTTATTCAAAGAGATCCGAATGGCTGGAGAAAGGGAACCGAAAGCTGAAAATCAGCGTTCGGTTCCCTTTCTTGGCCATTCGGCTATCCAGAGAGCAGGCAATTCGCCAAATCCTGGCGAATTGCCTGCACATACGGGGCCTGTTCGGTGCCTGTTCGAGGGCAGTGAAATCCCCATAGAGAAGCACTGCTTCGTCTATTCAGAGAACACAAACCAGCAGTGAAAGGTTCCCCTAATGCCCTGCCATTCGGTGGTTTAATTCGGCAGGTTTATGCAGGAGAATCCCATAGGCTTCAATGTTAAAAATATTCCCGTTTTAATTCAATATCTAATAAACCGTTCATTATAAAATTCTGCAGTAAAGAGTCTCTTTAAGCATTTTTTTTTAGCTTTACTTATTTTTTCTGTAACAGCCCTTTTTATTATCATTCATTGGATTTTATATGTAAATTTCAGACATTTTCGCTCAGTAGTTTCTTTACAAACAGCGTTTCACTTTTCAATCATTCATGCAAACTGTTTTGCTAATTTATTCACTGTCTTCGTCTGCGGTGTCGGCTTTTTCCGGCGGCTTCGCTGCGTGTGATCAGCTCCTGCTCGGGTTTTTCCCGCCGTCTTCGACGGGTTAATCCAGATGTTTTTGCGGGTTTTCGGCGTGCATTCGCCGGGTGTTCGCCAGGTTTTCGACAGCTTTTCCCTGCACTTTGACAGCCCTGTGGTGCTTGCTGAATACACCGCAGGGTGGCCGAAATGGGAAAGTCGATTTGCACCGAATTGAAGAGAACGAAAAGTCACCGAACGTGCGGTGACTTTTCGAATCTCTTTGAATAACCCTGATAGAGGAGAATATCACACAATGGATGCACCCAGTGTGACACATATAGGAAAATATCACACAATGGATGCACCCAGTGTGACACATATAGGAAAATATCACACAATGGATGCACCCAGTGTGACACATATAGGAAAATATCACACAATGGATGCACCCAGTGTGACACATATAGAGGAAAATATTTTCTTAACTAAACATACAAGAGAAAAACAAACACGTGAGATATCAGCAACATCAAATAAACACAAGAAAGACATGTTTTTTTTTGGTGTTGCAGGTGCTGGCCCTTTATTGGGCAAACAATGATCCGACAAAGAACACGATGCACATTATCCCTGAGAATTCCCCGAGCAAACAGGAATCAGGACATAGTCCCCGGGACGCGTCGCCCTCGCCGCGCTCTGCAGCTGTATCTGGCCCGAGATTAATTGGAATAAAATTGATTAATAGACGCCTCTCAGGTGTCGTCTGATGGCCATTCCTGGAAGCTGAGGTGAAGGAGCGATCACTCTAAGTCCCTGCCAGCGTCACGACGTGGGTGACAGCGCTAAGCCGTCAGGCCCCCGTGGAGGATGACTTGACTTCTGTGCCCCCGATTTCCCGCTGTCGCCTCTGTGTGCGCGCCAGCGAAAACGCTGAGCAGCTGTTTAAATATTTGGCGTCTGAGGTGAATAAGAAGGAAAAAACAAAACCACTGTAGTTTAGTGCTCGCTCTCCAGCTGACAATTTGTGCGCAGTTACTGGTCGGACGGGGGTTCAGCTTCCAGCAAAGGGAGACACATGGAGGGTCTCACCTGCTTACTGACGTGGCACAGATCACCACCACCCTCGCGCCTTTTATTCCTATTTAGGGACATGTTGCAGGAGTCTCGAGAGACGAACCTGAGGACAGGTAAAGTAGCGAGCTGCTAATGTATCCTGACAACGGAAGCTAAACGCCGCCGCGACCTTTAGAAACGTCTGCGATCTTATGGTGTGGTGGTGGGGGTCATTTGCAGGACAAAGCGTCGGTTTCACCCTGAGCATCGTGTAGAGGTCACGCCGTCATAACCAACATAACGAGAGATTTACAGGGTCTGTTTAAGAAGCATCCACTGGCAGATTATTATTACATGGTTTTGCTATCGTTTCATGGGGCTCAGGACAGACCCGCCAGGAGCAGGACCCCCAACACGGAGGCTTGGAGATGGTATCTCAGCCGGCACGATATACTATGGTAAAGACACAGGTCTAAAGTCACGACATAAAGTGATGAAAAGCCAGAAGTCGTATCGCCATCATCAGATCATCAGCCAAGTGTCAGAGGCCATATCGCCAGAGGGGATTGTCATGCCAGAGCAGGTAGACAGGAGCCAAAGGGGTTAACAGCCAGGAGAATCGTCAGACAAGCCAAATCGGTACACAGGTAATCAAATCGAATATAGCAAAAGTACACATGGAGAGGAGTGAAAACCACGTCAGGGCAAGGAAACGTGGCTCAAGTGATTGAATTTAAACTCAGCGGGCGCCACGTCATCACGCTGCTCCCTGCCTGCGACCCGCAAAAATCAGTTACATCACTCAGGTGGCCAGCCAGCGAGCAGCGAGGAAGGCACTGCCAGCCGCTGGGAACCAATCATGGGAGTGAGGAATGTAACAGATAAGAGGGATAATGTTAGATATGAGGGTTCGGGTTAAGGTTAGATATGAGGGTTCGGGTTAAGGTTAGATATGAGGGTTCGGGTTAAGGTTAGATATGAGGGTTTGGGTTAGATATGAGGGTTTGGGTTAGATATGAGGGTTCGGGTTAGATATGAGGGTTCGGGTTAGATATGAGGGTTCGGGTTAGATATGAGGGTTCGGGTTAGATATGAGGGTTCGGGTTAGATATGAGGTTTAAGGTTAGATATGAGGTTTAAGGTTAGATATGAGGTTTAAGGTTAGATATGAGGTTTAAGGTTAGATATGAGGTTTAAGGTTAGATATGAGGTTTAAGGTTAGATATGAGGGTACGGGTTAAGGTTAGATATGAGGGTTAAGGTTAGATATGAGGTTTAAGGTTAGATATGAGGTTTAAGGTTAGATATGAGGTTTAAGGTTAGATATGAGGGTTCGGGTTAAGGTTAGATATGAGGGTACGGGTTAAGGTTAGATATGAGGGTTAAGGTTAGATATGAGGTTAACCTTAACATTCTGTTCCATTTTAGGCAAAAGATTCTGCCCCTTCTTTTGACGTGAGCACAAAAAGGGAGCAGAATGTTAGGGGTTAACCAAAAAAAAACAAGAATAAATAGTAACCCAACCCTAATTTCTAACCACGACTATCAGGTCTATTCACTAAAGGGGAAACTCAGGAAAAGAGAACAATCTAGAACAAAAAGCCAATTTGGAAAGGGAGACCCAAAATTTTCACTTCTCCAGTCATTCTCCGGAGTTTCACCCTTAGTGAATAGATGTGTTAGGAAACGGAGAAACTTTTTCCTCAGAGCGTGCAATTCGGCCGCTGCAGACACGCTCACAGGTTATTCCCTCTCGTTATCGCTGCGTCTTGTCCCTGCGCCGCAATCCACAGCAAACTCAAAAGGAGAGAATCCAGATTCTTAAATTTATTCCCTGCATCGTCTTCTCTTCTGCAGAAATAACTGTTTTTAATGCAGGCCGGTGACAAGCGTCT
This sequence comes from Leptobrachium leishanense, assembly GCA_009667805.1. Classification (NCBI taxonomy): domain Eukaryota; kingdom Metazoa; phylum Chordata; class Amphibia; order Anura; family Megophryidae; genus Leptobrachium; species Leptobrachium leishanense. The sequence continues at coordinate 8,805,082 of CM019070.1, forward strand.
TCATGTACAGCTCGTCCGAGTCTCCCTACCCACACCTAAACTCAAAAAAAACCTGCCTGGTGTGTCCGAAAGGCGCGACGTCGCCAATCCGGCAGCTTCAGCTCAAATCAAAAGATAAAAACAGAAAAACAAACAAAAATAAATAAAACTCCGGCACTTCCTATCACTGCGAGTCGAGAGCGTGAACAAGCAATTGGGGCCGGTGCGGTGAGTGACACCGCTATAAACCCCGTGACAGGCAGGAGACAAACTCTGCCATCAATCAGTGCTCACCTTTCAGGATCGCTTAGCCGCACGTCCTGGTGACGGCTGTTTATACACAGTCGGACGGCATTCCTTGAAGGAGTAACTATATTGTGTTTTGCGGCGCTGATGCTGCGCGCGGCTGAGAATTAACTGTGTGAGTGCTGGCCGCGTGAGAAATTACCACAAGGCGCCCTCAGTGCCAGATACGGTGCGTGATAAGGGAACAGAGACCCAAACGGCTCGGTCGCTGGCTCTTCCGTTACTGGCAGATTGTGGGCGACGGTGGTGACCCCACGTTTCAACGCACAGTAACTACACTCAGCGATTTATCGAGCAGGATTTCACCGCATTGTCCACACAGAGATTGCCAGAATACAGTGCATCGACAAAACGTTGTGGTTGATTGCATAACAAGTGATGTTACTCCCTCCTGGAAGTGCCCGGCTACCATTTATTTCTCGCTGGAGTACTTGGTTACGCCGGCACCGTCGCGGTTTTGTATCACCACTGTTTATTGACTTGGCTGTGTACAGGACAGCCCTATCTTTATACCATGGTACAACGGCACAAAAACGGGCGCTGCCTCTGCTTCTTCGATAACCGTGAATAATGCAGATTTTGGTGGAGCCGGGGGTCCCCAGTAATCTATCCTCAGTCTGCCGGTGCTGTGAGGGATTAAATGCCATGCATCAAGCTTTCGGGGCAAGTATGGCCAAACTACGGCATACGCATTACATAGAGAACGTCTGCCGTACTTAACCATTTTTTCCCCACCGCATTTTCTGCCAAAGTTGTCTATCCTGGGTCTCAGCCCAGGCTTTACTGCTGAATCTGCATCAATTCCCCCGTAGCTACCACCGTTCTGACCAAAGTTACCTACTGTTTTCACCGGGAGATCTAAAAGGCCCCCCGACATTAAAATTCCCGGTGCTACAAACAGCGACAGAAACCGCTGAACGGAGAATAGCCGCAGTTTATGCATTTTACGGTAGAATACTCTAACAGGGTTATTCAGAGAGTCAATCTGGCTCCGAAATTGCACCAGTGAATTTCCCCACATGGTGACGTTTCGCGGCTATTCAGAAAGCAGGCAGTGCGCCAAATTGCCAGTGAAATACGGTGCCTGTTCGGCAGCAGTGAAATACGGTGCTGGTCGACGGCAGTGAAATACGGTGCTGGTCGACGGCAGTGAAATACGGTGCTGGTCGACGGCAGTGAAATACAGTGCTGGTCGGCGGCAGTGAAATACGGTGCTGTTCCTGATGATCAGTGGTTTCATTCGGCAGTTTTAAATCAGGCGAATCCCATAGGTTTCAATGTTAAAAATATTCCCGTTTTAATTCAATATCTAATAAACCGTTTATTGTTTTAATCTGCAGCAAAAAGTCTCTTTAAATGATTTTAAGTATTTTTTTCTGTAACAGACCTTTTTATGACGCACTCGGCGGTTTTGCAGCGGATTGTCGGGTGAGTTCGGCATTTTTCCGTATCAGTCCAATGTATTTTTGGTGTTTTTTTTTGGATGCAGTCGGTGGCTTTTCCCAGCGGTGTATGGGAATTCATCGCAGGGTCGGCGAATTAGACTCCCCGGAAGTGCGGGGAACGAGAAAGCAGGAACATCGCCTGCCGGTGTTGGATTTTCCTTCTATGCGTCGCCAAAGTTCACCAGGGAAAATCTCCGCTCTGTGAATTAACCCCATTGTTTCTTAACATTTCGTTATGGGGGACAAGACGGGGAACAAAGGGAAGGCGCTTGTGGCTCGGTGGGACTCCAGGCCGGTAACGAGTGCTGACAAGGAGGGGATCAGAGCCATTTAGCAGGTCAGGGTAATGAAAAGCAAGTTTTTTAAACGGCTGGGCAACAGCTGGAAGCCATACTCCTTTTCCCAAAATCCAGAGCCCGCAGGAGGCCCCCGGCCGCCCCTGAAGTAATCAGCAGCAGCAGAGCGGCGGGGGGGGGGAGCAGCCCATACTTTATAAAGAGGTGAAAATATGTAAGTGTTGAAATGTTAAATTTGCTTTAAAAGGGGGAGGGGGAGAATATGCAGCTCTTTAACCCCAAACTGGGTTTTTATGACCCTGTCAGTAGAAAGAAACTCACTGTTAATTTAATCAATTAATCAGCATATTGATTTAAAAACCAGATCTGGCGCTCGGCCATGTGCGGCGGCTCCTGTGCACCTGCACTTAGCTTTACGACTGACACAGCAGAGGCTGCAGCAAAGGAAGGCGCTGCCGGGCCACATTTTTTTCCTCCCCATTTTCCACGAGATTTTTTTTTATTGCTCCTGATGCTCGTAAAAACTTTTTCCTGACGATACAGATCGGGCTTTTGATCTCGATATGGACGGTTATTAAATAGCATCTATCTCCCCTTGTAACGTGGCAACCTGAAAACCGGGCGATCGGGGACACATGTTGCGAAGGGTCAGTAACCGCGGGACTTTACACGCATCACTTATTAGGAAACCGTGATCCCGCAGGCCGTGCGAGAGGGTCTGCGGCACAGATGGGGGCCTGCGGCTGGTTCTACTTTGGGTAATTTGGGATTTTTTTTTAGGCATGGTATCAAGTTATCCCAAAACGGATCCAGGTCTCCGCTCCGCCACACGCTGTAGACGCGTATCACGGGATGCAAAACGCAGCCCAAGAAATCAAGGAGCGCAGCATTTGGCTTTTGTTTTTCCTGCATGGCTACCTAAAGCCTAGCTCTTCCGATGGATGTAAAGCTGCCCCGCTGGGAGGTCCATCAATGGACCATAGGAGGCTAGAAAAGCCAACAGCAGGTGCAAAGGATGGTAGACGTACTTACTCAACGGTCACTCTTCGAATCTGGTCCCTCGTGCAGAGAATCCACCTTATCTGTGAGTTTGGATCCAGAAATGCTCCCGTTAGAGATCCTGAACTAAATATCTACTGTGACGGCGTGATTAGAGGCAGGGTGGTGGATTACTGGTTTATTAGCAGGCAAATGGAGAACTCCCTTTACCCCTATAGAGTTAACTCACAGCTAATGCCTGATTAAGTCTGCCCTTACAGGAGAGGTGGCTCCTCTGAGAGCAGTCTCGGTGCTGGATGCAGCAAGGAAGAAAGCGCAACCCTGAACACAGAAGGAAGGCACATTATACAGGGTGTCCATAAAGTCTCTTTACAATGTCAAAATTGTATTACGAAGGAAAATTATTACAAGATGGGACGTATATATTTAAGGGTTTTTTGCCTCATTTAATACACCTCTATATGGGCACCATTAGTTGCAGGAAGCACATCTAGATGGTGCTGGATTTCTTGCCATGTTGGCTGTAGCTTCCCCTCATCAATGGTGGCCTCTGCGTTAGGCTAGTGATGTCCCTTTGTTCCACACACACAATATCTTTAACATAACCCCATAGAAAGAAGTGGAGGGGGGTGATATCTGGTGAACGAGGTGGTCAGGGAATTGGGTCCCCCCTTTCAATCCACCGATTTGGAAAGGTTTAATTTAGGAAGCCACCAACACATCATCCCCAATGTGGTGCTGCAGCATCTCGCTGGAAAGTGATGGTTGGGTGAAGGTCATGTAGTTGTGGTGCCGCGTATTCAGTCAAAAGGTCAAGGTGAACATTTACAGTAATTGACGTCTCACCGAAGAAAAATTACTTCTTTTTATGGGGTTATGTTAAAGATATGGTATCTGGAACAAAAGGTACAAAGGGACGTCACTAATCTGAAGCAGAGGATCACTGAGGCCACCATTGATGAGGGGAAGCTACAGCCAACATTGCAAGAAATCCAGCACCGTCTTGATGTGCTTCGTGCAACTAATGGCGCCCATATAGAGGTGTATTAAATGAGGCAAAAAACCCTTAAATATATACGTCTCATTCTGTAATAATTTTCACATATCTGTCTTTTCTTTGCCTTTGGAAGAAATTAATGAAATTGTAAAGAGACTTTATGGACACCCTGTATTTTGTTTTCACAGATTGGTAAGTGGCTTAGCCGCCCAATACATCTGATTGGCCTTCTGAAATGTTTATTTAGTCTCTGCGTCAAGGAGGTGGTGTTTGTTTTGTATTTGTTTATTTTTCTGTTCATCGTGTACCCTGCAATGGCTGCACAATAAAGAGAAACAGAAGCACTGATCCAGTGGCCCCATCGCACTTCCTAAACATGTGGGCATATACCTACCTGCTGCAGCAAAGTGAAAACAGAGCGTGCAATGGACGCCGGTGTGACGATATGTCCCCACTGCACCGTCGTCAGAAGATATTAGGCCAATCAATGAGTCCTAGCAGGTCATGTGACGAGGGGATTTAAAGAGATCAAATAATTTGGTATCATGGGTTGGTGTAAACCAAAAGAATAAAATATATACACCTATGGTCAGTGTAACAGTGTGCGACAGAGCATGCACATACATTCGCAGCCAGACGTCTCGCTCGCTGGCCTGTGAGAAGTGGCCCCGAGTGAAGGATGACGGGTCCCGGTTACTCCATCCGCCCCGTCAAGACATAGGGAAAACAATTATGCTTTGGAGACGGGGACTGAGCATATGTCAAATATACTTAAGTGCTCTCTGGACGAGGCACGATGGCTCAGCGCGTTCAATGCGACGCACGGAGCATCCTGGGAAGGCCTGGTAACATCCAATTACCAGCAGAGATAACATTTCGTAGAGAAAAAAAAGGAAAAAAGAATTCCCCTCCAGCCCGAAGTGACAAACGGACATGTGACAACCCAGACGGACCACACGAATAAAGGCTATTCTATGGTAGGAGGACGACAGACGCCGGAGCAAGATGACGGACGCGGGAGAGGAGTGGAAAGACATCCTGGGCATCTGCATTAATAAAATATATATACACACATTCCTAGCAAAATATTTGCAGACGCCCGGGCCGACCTCCCAGGAGAGGTGGTAAAGTCTGATTAGCAGAGCCGCGCATTGTCAGAGCGCCGCGGCTGCGCGTTCAGGAGGAAGCTTGAAGGGGAGGCAGAGCGACGGGCTTTAATCTGCTGTCACAATCCACGTTCCTTTCCATCATAAAAGGTGTCATTAGAACGTGTGTGAGGAGAGGGCCCGGGGGCCACCAGGCGCGGCATACATGCAAACACGGGATGCAGCGGGGAGCTGGCCCGTCTGCTTCATTTGGAAGCCGGGCTGGTAATAGGGTTTACTTAGTGACTCGCTTGCCTGCTTTCCATTACTCCGGGCAGTCCTTGGGGAAATTCGTGTTCCCGGCCCGTCACCGCTGGCAGCTTTTATACAGATTTCCAGAGCTTTAATTAAAAGTCGCACCGCGACGCGGCCAATCAGCCCCGGGATGGGAGGATAAAGAGCTGCCAGGCTTATTTACAAGCAACGGGCGAAACAAAGAGAAATGGTAAACCCAAAAAAATAAAAATAAATAAAGCAATTAGATCTCAGCTCATTCTGCTTTTTGAGTAAAATAATAATAATAAAAAAAGTACCTGAGAGAATAAAAAAATAAAGTATAATAAAAAGATAAAAATGCTATTTTTCACTCAATTTATAAAATATATAATTTTTTAATAAAAAGTGATCTCCTATCTCCCAGGACAGCAGACACGCACACACACAGAGCAGACACGCACACACACAGAGCAGACGAGACGAGACAAGCAGAGCAGACACACAGAGGACACACACACAGAGGACACACAGCAGACACACACACACACACACACACACAGAGGACACACAGCAGACACACACACACAGAGGACACACAGCAGACACACACACACAGCAGACACACACACACGACACACACACAGAGCAGACGAGACAAGCCGAGCAGGCAGACACACACACGCAGAGCAGACACACACACGCAGAGCAGACAAACACACGCAGAGCAGACAAACACACGCAGAGCAGACAAACACACGCAGAGCAGACAAACACACGCAGAGCAGACAAACACACGCAGAGCAGACAAACACACGCAGAGCAGACAAACACACGCAGAGCAGACAAACACATCAGGCACCTGTGACCGTTCACACAGTGAATTCTTAAGACTTACGGAAGCACCCAGATACATACAGGTAACGTCATGGACTACATTTCCCATGATGCTTACCCTGGGCCCCAGGCTGCCTGTGCATCATGTGAAAAGCACCTGGAGTAACATGCTCCGGTGTAATACAACTATCAGCTGCTGCAGAGCCTCATGGCAGTGCATGGCTGTGATTTATGGAACGAATGATGGACAGGTGATTGCCGTCTGCCGGGTTTGGACTCACCAGTTAAAGGAACCAATTCTTCTCTCGCCGCCCGAGCCGCTCCATCTTAATAACGACTGATTGGGGCAGACAGCGCGAAATCAATGAATGTAAAGTGTATATTTGTTTCCTCTCCTGGGGACCCGCAGTGAACACAGACACAAACCGTTACCCCCCAACGACAAAGTACACAAGCCGCTGCACAAATATAACCTGGCGAGTGATTCTGCGAAACCCCGGGCCCCACTAGGGTCACGCGAAACCCCCGGGCCCCACTAGGGTCACGCGAAACCCCCGGGCCCCACTAGGGTCACGCGAAACCCCCGGGCCCCACTAGGGTCACGCGAAACCCCCGGGCCCCACTAGGGTCACGCGAAACCCCCGGGCCCCACTAGGGTCACGCGAAACCCCCGGGCCCCACTAGGGTCACGCGAAACCCCCGGGCAGCAAAATGTTGCAACGCTGGATAATAGCCCACGCAAAAAGTGCCCCCGAGCCAAATGCGGCCACTGGCCACCTGAGCTGGATACCTGCGTGCAATGGGAAACTGGACCCCAGAGAAGAGACCAAATCCATAACACAGGGCCGAGGGCCACATTAATGAGTCGTCTGGCCAGTCACACCAAGGACAGCAATTTTGGCAAAACAGGGGGTAACATACACGTGTCAGGGCCTGGCGGGGGGGGGGGGAGGGGGGTACTCAAACACAAATGGGGGGGGGGGAAATCAGATAAATAATGCACTTTTTTGTCTGAAATAGTTGGCCTTATTCAGATTCCAAATAATTCCCCTCCCCCATTTTTCCCAAAATGACCCCCCCCCCATGCGACGTTTAGGGGTGCTTTCTGCAAGCCTGGCTCTCCTGTCTTTCAGAATGTGAAGGGACAGCTTCTCCGGGCCGGCGGTATCACTCCCTCTAACCACTCTTGGCAGGCAATCTAATTCCCCCTGAAAAGGTCACCGCCATTTTAACGGCCTTTCAATCACATTAAGCATGCGGCTGCTCGCGTTCTGAGCCGCGCGCCCCGAGCTCTCCCGGCTGAGGTGCGATCAATAGACTGACATAGTGCTCCGGCCTCACCCGCCACGAGCGCCATAACCTGTACCCCCTGTATATGTACAGAACCTGCCTTTGTTAAACTTCACCAGCTTCTCAAAGCGAGCGAGACGCCCGAAGCCGAGACGCCCCGATCCCTGAGCCACGGAGACTCCGACGTCTCAGCTTAATAAGGTGGCTACGGAAAAGGACACGGCCATCCGGCTTTTAAAACTACTGTATATATGGTTTAAAATGGGCTTTAAAGCCAAGATTATTACTCCACCGGGAAGCCTGGTCCAGTATACAGCTCCACCGGGAAGCCTCGTCCAGTATACAGCTCCACCGGGAAGCCTGGTCCAGTATACAGCTCCACCAGGAAGCCTGGTCATTCAGAGAGCCAGGAATTGCAGTTCCTGGTTCACAGACTAACTGGTAATGCAACAGAAACTCACCAGCACTTCCAGGAGAGCAATCCATCTGACACTGATCTGCTTTCCAGGCAAAAGGCCGGGAAAGAACATCTTTTCATTCCCGGCTAGACAAGGCCCCCCGTGCACTCACACTGCCTGCCATAGGACTGGCCGGACACTCAAGCATCCAGCTTCCCACAGGTCATGTGACAAGAGGCAGCTGCAGCACCAAGGCCCCAGATTGCAGGACTTCTAAACTCACTTTTGGGGGTAAAACAGGGGTGAAGGGTGGCCTTGACCATACAGTATCCCTTTAAGTGGGCTTTTTGTGCACATTTGGTGCGTCCTCAGCGTTTCTCATAGTGAGGTCTTCGATCAGGAGTGTTTCATGACATCATAGCACATGGAAACCCACTGCTTCAGCCCGGAGACCCCTCGGCCCTTTTAGGATCCTTGTCAGAGGTGCGCACAGCAGGGAATACACCTCTGAATAACCCCCGGACTGCGAGAGAAAATGGTTTTGCACCTATTCCCTACCAGGGTGGCTACGGTAACCAGACGTATCCAGCCCACCTCATGTATAAAACATAAGAAAAAAAGGTTGTCATTTGCGCTCACCCCCATAGCCCAAAGCAAAACAAAACAATCAGAGGTTTTGGTTTACGTGAATGTGATTAAAGTGTAAGCTCACCTGCCACGTCACAGCACCTCTGGTCAAGTGGATCCGACCTAATGAAACCAAGAGCTGCTTTCAAAGCAACCACATATCCTCATGCTGCTCATCAGCCCATGAGAGACAGGCCGGTGCGTTTATATTTATACCCTCACCACAAACATTTACACTTTGGGATTAAAAAAGAAAACCTGGAAAAAGGCAGCAGCAAAAATGACCTGGCTGGGGACACAACCAATTTTTGCTGTTGCCCTTTTCCGTGTTTTCTTTTTCAACCCCAAAGTGGAAAGGTTCATGTGGAGGGTATAAATATAAACCCACCAGCCTGTCTCTTAGCTGAGAAGCCCCTTTAAACTGGAACGGTCTGAATATGTAGTTATGTTTGTGTATTTTAATGTTCTGCTTATTCACACGAAGCACAACAGGTAAACACACACACACAAAAAATAAACGCACAAGACCCTGTTCTTAGTATTTCTGCTCTGGCGGGGGGTCCTTCAAACTGAATCTAAAGACCCGGAGAATAAAACCCCCCCCGCAGCCCAGTCCGGATCAGCGCCGAGTAATGCTCAGTGCACATTAAATCCAGAGACGCCCGCTGCAGGACAGACGCCGCCGTAACTCAGACGCCGCTCTGAAACGTTCATGTGACAGCGTCCAAGAAGGATAAAAAGCAAAGAAAAAAATAAAACAAGTGCGTTTTTATATCTTAAGGGCTGTAACGCGGCTGAGCTTCCGGTAACTCGTTTATCAAGCTCCTTACGAGGGTTGGAGTGATCAATGCATGAGCAGGTCATTAATATTTCACGCCGCTGGTGAGGCGACAAACGCAGTGCGCGGATTCTCAGCAGAGGACAGAATCACACCGGGACACAAAGGGATGATTCCAGCCATAATTATGTGACTCCCACATAAAACGTGACGGCTTTAGTGCGCATGTCTTCGGCGACATTAGCGAAAAATTCCCTGTATAAAGCAGATATTTACACGCGGCCCCGGAAGGCGCCTGTGATCTGGATATTGTAGTATCAAGGAGCTTTAGAGACGCGGACTAAGGATGCCTTATAAGATGTGCAATGCCCTTCATCCCTGCAGGCATAAAAAGCAGGTAAATGGGATTTTTCTCATTTATCCACTCGAAGGGGGGGGGGACTGATCGAAGCAATCAGAGAGTGAGGCCCTTTAAATGCATCTCGCATGCGCGAGTCGACGTCAGCGACGCTGCTGGATCATTGGATGCCGGGTTTATGTAACAGTGCTTTCATACCTGACTTCCCCAGACTACGAGCATCGCCTGGGTGACAGCAAGACGAAACCGGGTGAAAGGGAATTGGACTGAAATACAACCAGGCATAAAGAAATGGGCAAAAATAAAACAAACGAAACCAAAATGGGGCAAAAAACAAAACAAAACAAAAAAGGAAAAAAAAAACAATCACCAGCACAAATAGGGCAAATAATATACATATATACACACGCACATAAACATTCCACGCTGTAGATATGTTGGAGCTTTCTAAGTATAATATACATACATACATATAACGGCTTTAATACATACATACACATACATGCAAAAGCCGTGAGAGTGCAGAGTTTCACTGCACAGCTTGTGCCGGTTCATGTGGAGCTATGGATTAGTGGGTGGGAGAGAGTCATGCAAGAGACGGGGAGCGGCGCGGCGTGCAGGCAGAAGGAAAAAGATAAAAGTATATAAACATTTATTACACACGCTCTAAACTTGTATCGTGAGTGTATTTGTGCAACAGTGTCTGCCTGATGGTAAAAAAAAGGGCTTGCAAAGTGATGTGTGGCCCTTTAATTTATCATACGCAAGACGCAAAAAAAAAAAAAAAAAAAAAAAAAAAAAAAAAAAAAAAATCACACACGCGGAAAAAATATAATATATATACACACACATATATATACACAAGGGTTGTGGTGGAGGACAAAAAGTGAGATATAGGAGATATAAAGCCTCCACACTATAATAAGGGTGTTTATTATTGCAGAAGCCACTTCAATTCACATCACAGCAATTCGATGAACTGCATCCCAGAGCTCCTGTGCCACATTCCCCATATGCAGCAAGGAACGCTGGGTAGGATATGAAAATGACATCTGTCTCAATTTTCTGCATCCTGGATCTGTTATTAAACAGAACCCTAAAATCAATGCGATGCCACACCGTGGCTTTCTAGCAGAGATAAGGTTTAAGCAACCTTCAATGTACTTGAACCCAGGACATACTTGAAAACGAGAGAAATCTCAATGTATCCTTCCTGGTAAAATCCTTTATAAATAAATAAATAAATAACTGCAGACCCAGGATGCAGAAAAGTGAGACAGATGTCATTTGCATATCCTACCCAGAGTTCCTTGCTGCATATGGGGAATGTGGCACAGGAGCTCTGGGATGCAATTCATCGTATTGCTGTGCAAGTGGCTTCTGCAATAATAAACACACTAAGTACATATATACACACACGGGGGTCAAAATTTCCGCTCGCTTCTCGCCATTTGCGAGTAGAAATTTTGAGAGGGTGAGTGGAAAAAAAATTTAAAAAAAAAAATAGAGCTGTAATTAGAATGTTAGCGTCTGTATACACTTATAAAACCATATTATTATAGTTTTTTATTTTTACTTCCCTCCACCTAAAAGATTTCAGTTTTCATTGAGTTGTACAGTTTATTGGTCGCATTAAAAGGTGGAAGAAGTTTTGAAATGATTTATCTTTGTCTCACTTTTTTACATCACAGAAACCTGACATTGTAACACAGGGGTGTGTAGACTTTTTCTATCCACTGTAGGATCACCGCTCTATCACTGCAAGGAAAATGTGCAGTGTGGGACTGGGTTAGGCAGGTTAACTGATGGCGAGTAACTTATAAAGCCAGGCTAGTAGCTCAGGACCTGACATTTTGAGAGAGAGAGAGATATATATATATATCACATGCCACACTGACAGCAAAAAAAATGAGGGACCAGGGAAAATGTTGTGGTTACAGACTTGTGTAAAATTAATCCAAAACTTCTAGATTGTGAGTTCCCACGGGAATAGGTCCTCGTTTCCTCCTGTACTGGTTTGTCAAAATGTTCTTTAATGTATTGTAACCCTGTCTATACTGTGCCCATTGTACAGCGCTGCGGAACATGCTGGTGCTATATAAATAAAGTATAATAATAACAACAGCCAGCGAGTTCAAGGAGCCCAAAGCTACACAAGCTCCTGGACCGTCCAAGCCTGGCTGCACGGGAAACGCCAATATAAATCGATTTATTGCACTGTGAATCTTCATGTGTATGAAAAGGCGGCTGCTCAAGTAAACGTCCCCATAAATCTGCTCATCAGCATCATTTGGATCAAAAGCAGTAGGTAATGTGTGAAAGGCTGAACCCGATGGACGTACGTTTTTTTCAGCCAATGTAACTATCATCTGTACCAGGGGTCTCAAACTCCGGCCTGCCCAAATGTTTCAGAACTACAACTCCCATGATTCCCTGATCAATTATTGCACTGAAAGGATTCTGGAAATTGTAGGCATCAATACCTGGGGGGGGGGGTCATGAGTTTGACAGCCCCGATCCATACAAACATAGAACTCAGACGCCAAGAGACGTACGTACCGCGGAACCCTCCTTCCAAGAGGGTGGTCGCTCGTATCCTCTTCTGGCCGCACCACTCATACTCCTCAAACCGGTGGCCATTCTCGTTTTCAATGTCTACAGAGTCGTCTTCGTTCATGCAGCTTTCTCTCTGCGAGGCGGGAGAGAAGGGATGGAGAGCCTGTAACACGGGAGTGTCTCTGGAGTGGAAAGCCAGAATATTCAGGAAGGATCTAGAAAGGAATCGTATCTACATCTGGACAGGAGAACCTAAAGAAACTACAGGGGAAGGAGACCAGCGATGGAAAGCTCCGGCATCTAAAGTGTTTCAAAACTACGTGTCCCAAGATGCTTATCACTAGGACAGGGGGTTATAGGTGGAAACCAGAGAAGAGGAGGTGATAGACAGGGAAGGGACAGAAGTCAGAGATCATCGGACAGGATATAACTTCCTGCTCCTCTACCTTAGCAAGACACAGATCCACATGTCTACTCATCTCCTCCTCTGATCCGGACAACGGGCGACTGCAGAGCGGACATACCTGCCCCTCGTCTTGCTTCCTTCTCTTCATTTTTCCAATCCGAGCTGCGTGTGGAGGGAGAATAAAACACAATGAGACGTGTAGGTGAGCGAACCGTAATGCGAGAGAAACATCGCTGTGCAGCAGAAACAGAGACCAAAGAAAGAGGCGACGAGACGGAATACTAAGAATAAAGACATATATACACACAAACTCATTTAAAAAAGGGAGATTAAAAGCCTCCACACAGCAAACTATAAAATGTATTGCAGCAAATCAAAGAACTGCATCGCAGAGCTCATGTGTTACATTCCCCATATGCAGCAAGGAACTCTGGGTAAGTCATGCAAAGGACGTTTGCAATTTCTAATTTTTTTGCATCCTGGGTCTATTTTCACACAGAGACAAATCAATCAATCGATCGATCGATGCCACGACAAACTAGATGACTATTTCTTACACCGACCATGCTATACGTATAAGCAGCTCTCCTGCCTTTTCAGCCATGGTGTCCGCACACATGTGACCACCACCTGGAGCAGACAGCCACCTCTACATATGACGCAGCAGCGCCCCACAAAACACGGTGGCCCTGTCACCCCCCCCCCGAGCCGTGACGTTCCCGGATCTCGCCGTAAAGTGATTTTGTCTTTATTTTAAAGACATTAAAATATCCTAAACTCTCCATCGATCTCGCAATTTGAGGGAAGCGGAAGCCGCAGCTCCCCTGACCGCACGCAGCAGAACAATGGAAACAAATAGTTCCTTGTGTTCTTCTGCCGCCCCGTGCGACTCTGCTCGCCCGAACTTGCAGAGTCGCACGCTTGGCTCCATGGAAAGCAACAGCCGGCTTCAAAACATTCCAACCCGCGCCGCTGCTATAGTGCGCCGAATCAGGATACAGCGAGCCACGAAATCATAGCGTCTCCCGCAGGATTATTCCATTAACCGGCCGCCATTACCGGCTCCCGCAGGATTATTCCATTAACCGGCCGCCATTACCGGCTCCCGCAGGATTATTCCATTAACCGTCCGCCATTACCGGCTCCCGCAGGATTATTCCATTAACCGTCCGCCATTACCGGCTCCCGCAGGATTATTCCATTAACCGGCCGCCATTACCGGCTCCCGCAGGATTATTCCCTTAACCGGCCGCCATTACCGGCTCCCGCAGGATTATTGCGTTAACCGGCCGCCATTACCGGCTCCCGCAGGATTATTGCGTTAACCGGCCGCCATTACCGGCTCCCGCAGGATTATTGCGTTAACCGGCCACCATTACCGGCTCCCGCAGGATTATTGCGTTAACCGGCCGCCATTACCGGCTAGGGAGGAATAGAGCGATGTGATTGGCCCATTATGGAAACAGCGCAACACACGTCAATGCCCGTGCAATCGCGTACGTGTGTGTTTGCTAGTGCAGAAATGGAGAGTCTGACAGAAGAATGAAATAAAACTAAAGCCCTTCATATCCAATAAACACAAGAGAGATGGAAAGGCGCCCGCGGTGCGGCTCGACCGTACGTCTGTCCTAGAGGGGAAAAGCTTAAAAGACCAGGCGAGACCATAACATGGTTAATTAATAGTGAAAGGTGCAATCATTTCTAATTAGCCGCTAATTCCTCAGCCCTCCCGCTAATCACATGGTATGCGATCACAAGACGCACCGGTAACCGGCAGCAAATCTGATTTTACATCTAAAAGCAGCAATGAGGGGGGGGGGGGGGGCTGAACCTTCTGTTATTGTGCCCCCATCCAAAGAGCCACAACGTGCCAGGGTGTAACACCATACAACGCAACCTTAGTGCGTATTGCACGTAATATAAGTGGTTATTCATTAAGAGCCGAACTTGCCACCGGAGGGCACGGAGCGGTGGATTTCCTCGTGCGGTGCAATTTCGGGGCAGTTTGTTTATTCACTAAACTGTCAATTCAGCAAATACTGACGAACTGACAGAAATATGGTGCAGTTTGCTGCAGACCGAAGCTCTTCGGCAGCGAGATCATCCATTACTTCTCTGTGACAATCTATTCACAGACGCCAAACTGCACCGAAATGCCCAGATTATCGGTGATTCAGTTCGACAGGTTTACACAGGAGAATCCCTTAGGGTTAAATTTAAAACCTAGATTAAATTTTTATTATAACAGTTAATTCTTTTCAGCAAAACATTTATTTTTGGAAGATCTTTATGTAATTATTATTATTTACAGAATTTCTCATTCCCAAATTTTATTAAAAAGAGGCGTTTTTTTTTAAATTTATTCTGTAACAGACCCTTTCATCATTTTTTTTTAAAAGGACGGATTTTCGACACATTTTGAAGCATTTTTATGGGAGGAATAGCAGAGTTCTGATTTTTTTCTGCACCGGTGATTACATCTTCGTTACAAGAAACGGTGAATAGTGGATTCACCGAAAGGTCAGCGAAATAATAAAATCGCCAAAGTGCACCGAAGTACAAAGCGCTGATATTTCTGTGCTCTGTTGATAAACATGCACACACCTATACACTGTATATAATGCGTAAGATGTGGGGTTCACCTGCTCACTGTAGGGTCACACTGTGATCATTGCAGGGGGGGGGGGATTTTTTAATACACAGAGACACCGGCAGCATTTCCCGTTTCAGCTTACTGGCTTTTATTGAAGCTCAGCCTTGATGATAGTCAGCAGGCTGAAACGTTGCTGGCACGTTAGGTCGGACGAGCCCAGGAGTGTTGGGAGTTTTTGGTGTCTTGGACTTCATTCCGAGTGTGACAAAATCCAAGTAATGAATGCACCATGGAGCAGATCTACCCCTGAGTGAGTGCTGTCTAAATCAGGGCTGACAAACTTACAGCCCCCCAGATGTTCCTGCCCACAAGTCTCAGACTTCTTTGAATGCAATAGACGGCCAGGGAATCATGGGAGTTGTAGTTCTGAAACATCTGGAGGGCTTTGGAATAAATATAAACCCGGAGTTATCTGAGATGGGAAACGGTTACCTCTGCATCCAAGTGTGATCAGAACTACACGTCCCATGATGCCAGTACAGCCGTAAGGTGTCATAGGACATGCAGTTCTGAAACATCTGGGACGGTCAGTGCTGGTTTAAGTGGGCGAGGGTCAGAATTTGGAGCTGCAGCTTTAGGATTTATTAAAATTTACTAAAAACAAATGAAATATGGAAGACGGGGCTTCACAGCAACGAGGAGAGACGCGCAGAAGCCAGACTCAAAACATCACATGGACCTGCAGCAGCAGACGCAGGACGACGCTGACCAAAGCGAGATGCCGCCGCGCAGGACGACGCTGACCAAAGCGAGATGCCGCCGCGCAGGACGACGCTGACCAAAGCGGGATGCCGCCGCGCAGGACGACGCTGACCAAAGCGGGATGCCGCCGCGCAGGACGACGCTGACCAAAGCGGAATGCCGCCGCGCAGGACGACGCTGACCAAAGCGGAATGCCGCCGCGCAGGACGACGCTGGCCAAAGCGGAATGCCGCCGCGCAGGACGACGCTGACCAAAGCGGAATGCCGCCGCGCAGGACGACGCTGACCAAAGCGGAATGCCGCCGCGCAGGATGACGCTGACCAAAGCGGAATGCCGCCGCGCAGGACGACGCTGACCAAAGCGGAATGCCGCCGCGCAGGACGACGCTGACCAAAGCGGAATGCCGCTGACCAAAGCGGAATGACGCCGCGCAGGACGACGCTGACCAAAGCGGAATGACGCCACGCAGGACGACGCTGACCAAAGCGGAATGCCGCCGCGCAGGACGACGCTGACCAAAGCGGAATGCCGCCGCGCAGGACGACGCTGAACAAAGCGGAATGCCGCCGCGCAGGACGACGCTGACCAAAGCGGAATGCCGCCACGCAGGACGACGCTGACCAAAGCGGAATGCCGCCGCGCGGGACGACGCTGACCAAAGCGAGACGGTGTCATGCAGAAAAACGCAGACCATAGCGGGACGGTGCCCCACAGGAGGACAGAAGCCAAAGCGGGACAGAGTCGCGCAGGAAGACCGACGCCAAAGCGGGACAGCGTCGCACAGGAAGACCGACGCCAAAGTGGGACGCTGCTGCTGCCGCCGCACACCACATGCATGATTAGAAGTCTCATAAAATAATTGTAAGCTCACGTGCACAAGCCCCATGGCATCGTTTCTATTAAATGCCGCTTCATAGACTTATCTTGTAAAGAACTGCAGGAGATGTTGGCGCACAATGAAACGATGTGAATAACGGGACAGGCCTGGCTGCCGGCACTCACCATTCAGTCTGGTTTGTCTGTTTGCTCTCACCCTCAGAAACGTCTGCGGAAAAAGAGACAAATATTCAGGATTAATTTGGAAATTATTCTGTGCGGAGACACAAATACAAACCGCAGACTGTCAGCTCCTCTGCCCCGGGGGGGGGGCCTCAGACTGTCAGCTCCTCTGCCCCGGAGGGGCCCCTCAGACTGTCAGCTCCTCTGCCCCGGGGGGGGCCCCGCAGACTGTCAGCTCCTCTGCCCCGGGGGGGGCCCCGCAGACTGTCAGCTCCTCTGCCCCGGGGGGGGCCCCGCAGACTGTCAGCTCCTCTGCCCCGGGGGGGCCCCGCAGACTGTCAGCTCCTCTGCCCCGGGGGGGGGCCCCGCAGACTGTCAGCTCCTCTGCCCCGGGGGGGGGGCCCCGCAGACTGTCAGCTCCTCTGCCCCGGGAAGACTGTCAGCTCCTCTGCCCGGGGGGGGGGGCGCAGACTGTCAGCTCCTCTGCCCGGGGGGGCGCCGCAGACTGTCAGCTCCTCTGTCCCGGGGGCCCCCTCAGACTGTCAGCTCCTCTGCCACGGGCCCCTCAGACTGTCAGCTCCTCTGTCCCGGGGGGCCCCTCAGACTGTCAGCTCCTCTGCCCAGGGCCCCTCAGACTGTCAGCTCCTCTGCCCAGGGCCCTCACCCACTCAATTATCTATTTGACTGAAATGTCCGCTTTGTGCAGCGCTGCGGATTACGCTGGCGCCATAGTCCCGCAGGTTGCCGTTAGAATGGTTTATAAGGGGGAGGATTGCGGTGGATTCCCCGGCCCGGGCCTCCCCGCCCCCACCAGCTCCATGTAAACAAACCTACTTCCTCCCGGCAGCTCTCCCTCTGCATGGTCACCAGGAGGCCGCCGGGCGCCCGCTGCCAGCTACCATGCCGAGCCTGGACGGCGGCGGCTCCAGCCTTCAGTCCCGGGCACCGAGGGAGATGGCGGCGGATTGCCACAACCGACAGTATCAGGGCATCAAAGGATCCGCAGCTCAGCAGCCGCCATGTTGCCGAAGTCACGTGACATCATCACGCAGCGCCCCGGAGGCGTCATACGTGCTCACGCTCTCAGCGTTACCATGGCAACCGCGAGGGCGCCAAAAGCATGAAAGCAAAATTGGGCCTCATAGACTGCTCAGCCTCCACAGCAATGGAGCTCGGGGGGGGGCAGCATGAAGCTCAACATGACCATTTACACACAGCACCAGTGTCACTTCATTTAGATCAATATATATTTTAAGGAAGGTGTCGCAACTACTATATTCAGGGTGTGTGGGTATCTTTTTAGGGGTTCCTCATATATTCAGGGTGTGCGGGTGTCTTTTTAGGGGTTCCTCATATATTCAGGGTGTGCGGGTGTCTTTTTAGGGGTTCCTCCATATATTCAGGGTGTGCGGGTGTCTTTTTAGGGGCTCCTCCATATATTCAGGGTGTGTGGGTGTCTTTTTAGGGGCTCCTCCATATATTCAGGGTGTGCGGGTGTCTTTTTAGAGGCTCCTCCATATATTCAGGGTGTGTGGGTGTCTTTTTAGGGTCTCCTCATATATTCAGGGTGTGCGGGTGTCTTTTTAGAGGTTACTCCATATATTCAGGGTGTGCGGGTGTCTTTTTAGGGGCTCCTCCATATATTCAGGGTGTGGGTGTCTTTTTAGGGGCTCCTCCATATATTCAGGGTGTGTGGGTGTCCTTTAAGGCTGGGGTCAGATGAACGCAGTGTTAACGTCCGTGTTGCCGCACATAAGTACGTCCGTGATAGCATACAATTGTGTTAAATGGAGCCCCACACACGAAGTGCGTCCACACAGAAGTGCGGGGCTGACGGACGCTGCAAACGGACGCAGGTTATGCAAGAACGTAATACTGCTAGAACGGACGTGCGGAGTGCCCACGTCCACAACGTCCGCGTCTTTGTGTGTGAGTGGATGCAACAAGGTCAGACGGACTGCATTTATACGTCCAGCATTTTTGACGGACAGAATGTTCTTTCATTGTAATTTATTTTCCCTGCTACATCAGTCAAAAAATCCGTCAGTAAAAAACAGACTGTGTGGCCACTACCTTGTCGTCAGTCAGTAAGTACGTCCGTACTGCACGGACGCACAGTCCGTAGAAAATGCGCTCATCTGACCTAGCCTTAGGGTTCCTCCATATATTCAGGGTGTGCGGGTGTCTTTTTAGGGGTTCCTCCATATATTCAGGGTGTGTGGGTGTCTTTTTAGAGGTTCCTCATATATTCAGGGTGGCGGGTCTTTTTAGGGGTTCCTCCATATATTCAGGGTGTGCGGGTGTCTTTTTAGGGGTTCCTCCATATATTCAGGGTGTGTGGGTGTCTTTTTAGAGGTTCCTCCATATATTCAGGGTGTGCGGGTGTCTTTTTAGGGGTTCCTCCATATATTCAGGGTGTGCGGGTGTGTTTTTAGGGGCTCCTCCATATATTCAGGGTGTGTGGGTGTGTTTTTAGGGGTTCCTCCATATATTCAGGGTGTGCGGGTGTGTTTTTAGGGGCTCCTCCATATATTCAGGGTGTGCGGGTGTCTTTTTAGGAGTTCCTCCATATATTCAGGGTGTGTGGGTGTCTTTTTAGGGGCTCCTCCATATATTCAGGGTGTGTGGGTGTCTTTTTAGGGGCTCCTCCATATATTCAGGGTGTGGGTGTCTTTTCAGGGGCTCCTCCATATATTCAGGGTGTGCGGGTGGTTTTTTTTAGGGGCTCCTCCATATATTCAGGGTGTGCGGGTGTATTTTTAGAGGCTCCTCTATGTATTCAGGGTGGGCGGGTGTCCTTTTAGGAGGTTTTCCATATATTTGGGGTGTGCGGGTGTCTTTTTAGGGGCTCTTTTATATATATATATATATATATATATTCATGGTGTTTTGGTGTCTTTTTAGGAGGTTTTCCATATATTCACTCATACTGAGGTTCCGCATACATTTTACAGTTACATTTACAAGTATTTATAAAGCGCCAACAAATTCCTTAGCGCTGTACAATGGGAGAGACAGAATAACAAATATACATACACGTTACACACACGAAGCAGAAGAAGGGAGGACCCTGCTCAAGAGCTTACAGTCTAAGAGGAGAGGGGTGACCCATTAGGTGAGGGTGAATAGGGTAGGTGGATTGGAGGTTTGCAGGAGGGTTGAATGGGAAGAGGAGCAGGAAATGACAGCGGGAGACCATGGAGTGAATGGATAGGCTTCACTAAAGTAATGTGTTTTCAGAGACTTCTTGAAGGACGGGAGAGTCTGATGTTGCGGGGGAGTTCCATAAAAAAGGGGGCGGCTTGGGAGAAGTCCTGAAGGTGAGAGTTAGGGGTGCGGGTACGAGGAACTGCTAGCTGTGATGTTGTTATTTTGTCTCAGTGCTGTTTAATTTGTTGACCTGAGATCTGGTTTCATAGAAGCTGTCATTCTGCAGAACTGAAGTTGGAGTACTAATCGCTGAGCTATCTCTCTCCACGATTCCCAGATTAGTGAATACCCATATCTCTTTTTCTCATGTAATAAGCGCAAGGCGCGTATGCATCGATCAGAGGCAGAATGAATGATTTGCATTCTGCGCCTCTGACATACAGTGTTTTTTTATATTTCCACGTCGTCCCTTCTATTTTCGGGGACTGCGATGCCATGCTTGTCAGCCGCCGAGAACGGAACATCGCAGAACTTGTCTGTACTAATGGCTCTCTGACACAGACATGTCAGTCCAGCGGTAATGACAGACTGTGCAACGCAGCGCTGTGACTGGTGCTGGATCCGTTCAATCTGCCAAGTGCCGGAGCTTTCGCAGCTCAAGGTACACCATCACTCCGAGGCATGACAGGCGCCGTCATGCAGCGGCAGAATGCAAAGCTTCTTCTGCCCAAAGGAGACAGCAGCAAGATTCTCGCTGGGTGCGCAAGGAGCCAAGGACACCAAGCCATGCGCTGCCTACATACAGTTGTGTTCAAAATTATTCAACCCCCAATGCTGTAAAGGGTTTTAGGGAATTTAGTGACATTTGTAATTGTATTCAGAATGAAATCCTACAAGGACTTTTTAAAGAACCATATGCAACTAAAATGACATCAATTGGTTTTGTAATACAGTAGTAAATGTTTCTTTTGTGAATTCTTCATTGACACAATTATTCAACCCCTTAAAGACTACCACTCTGAAGAACAGAGGTTCATTCAAGTGTTTTCAATCGGGTATTGAAAACACCTGTGGATGTCACGGAGCAGCAATAAAGCATAATAAGCACCAATTAGGCAGCTTTAAAATGACTGTGATACTCAGCTCCTTCTAGACATTTACTGGTGTGGTTACAAACATGGTGAAGTCAAGAGAATGGTCCAGGAAGACAAGAGAAGAGGTGATTACTCTTCACAGGAAGGGCAATGGCTATAAGAAGATTGCAAAGATGTTAAACATACCAAGAGAGACCATAGGAAGCATCATTCGCAAATTCAAGGCAAAGGGCACTGTTGAAACGCTACCTGGTCGTGGCAGAAAGAAGATGCTGACTTTGACTGCTGTGCGCTACCTGAAGCGTAGAGTGGAGAAATGTCCCCGTGTGACTGCTGAGGAACTGAGAAAAGATTTGTCAGATGTGGGTACTGAAGTTTCAGCTCAGACAATACGGCGCACACTGCGTAATGAAGGCCTCCATGCCAGAACTCCCAGGCGCACCCCTTGCTGTCTCCAAAGAATAAGAAGAGTCGACTGCAGTATGCCAAAAGTCATGTGGACAAACCACAGAAGTTTTGGGATAGTGTTCTGTGGACTGATGAAACAAAATTAGAACTGTTTGGGCCCATGGATCAACGCTATGTTTGGAGGAGGAAGAACAAGGCCTATGAAGAAAAGAACACCTTGCCTACTGTGAAGCATGGCGGGGGGTCAATCATGCTTTGGGGCTGTTTTGCTTCTGCAGGTACAGGGAAGCTTCAGCGTGTGCAAGGTACCATGAATTCTCTTCAGTACCAGGAGATATTGGATGACAATGTGATGCAGTCTGTCACAAACCTGAGGCTTGTTGGACCTTTCAACAGGACAATGATCCCAAGCATACCTC
This sequence comes from Leptobrachium leishanense, assembly GCA_009667805.1. NCBI lineage: Eukaryota > Metazoa > Chordata > Amphibia > Anura > Megophryidae > Leptobrachium > Leptobrachium leishanense. The sequence goes on from CM019070.1 coordinate 8,827,138, forward strand.
CAAGTCCACTAGAGCATGGTTGCAGATTAAAGGCTGGAACATTTTGGAGTGGCCATCGCAGTCACCTGACTTAAATCCGAGTGAGAACCTCTGGTGGGACTTAAAGAAAGCAGTTGCAGTGCGCAAGCCTAAGAATGTGACTGAACTGGAGGCTTTTGCCCATGACGAATGGGCGAAGATACCCATAGATCGCTGCAAGACACTTGTGTCAAGCTATGCTTCACGTTTAAAAGCTGTTATAACTGTAAAAGGATGTTGTACTAAGTACTAAGATTGAATGTCACTTGGGGGTTGAATAAAACTGATAATGATGTGAGCACAGAAAAGACATTTGTGGTTATTTCATTATAAATGTTATGTTATATTTGTCTGACCTACACGTGCCTCTTTGATTTAATTGTAAGCAAGATGACTGAATGATCAAAATCAATGTCAAACTGGCCAAAACACTCAATTTCAGTGGGGGTTGAATAATTTTGAACACAACTGTACAACCAACCCCCCAGAGTGTTTCAGAGCTACATGTCCTATAATGCTCAGCCAACCTAAAGGCTGGCCCAGTACCATGAGTCAAGAAGTTCTGAAGCAGCCAACGTTAACCATCACAGCACAAGAAGACACATAGGAAGGGAACAGCATGGGGATAGCAAATATTAGGAATTTCTAACCAATTTGAAGAACAAGCCTCTAAATCCAGATATTTTGCCAAATTGAAATATTTTGAGTATAATTTATATGGAAGTCCTGTGCTTAGTGAATAAAGTGTGAAATCGAGGAGGCGACAGAAGGGAGAGAAATGGAAATGCTGGGAAAAAAACTGTCAAGATTTAAGGAATGCAAATAAAGGAGGAAAAAGGCAACAAAGGAAGTGAAAGGGAAAGACTGACTGTTTAATATGTTAATCTTCAAGGTGGGAAAGAATATAGGAATATGGAAAGAGAGGAAGGAAGAGAATAAGAAGGAGAGGAAGGAAAGGTCAAAAGGAAGAAGAAAATAGGATGAAGGAAAGGGAAATTGTAACGAGAGAAAGGAAACAGGAAGAAGCCCAGGAAGAAAAGGAAGAAGGAAAGTGAGGGAAGAACGAAAATTGAAGGAAGGCAAGGAAGGAATGGACAAAGGAAAAATGGAAGTGAGGAAGGAAAGAAAATAGGAAGACAGAGAGGAAGGAAAGGGATAAGGGAAGAAGAAAAGACTATAGGAAGAACCAGATGAAAGAACGGACAAAAGAGAGAAGTAAAGAAAATAGGATGAAAGAAAGTGAAAAAGGAAGAAGTAGAGGAAGGAAACAAAAAAGGTAGAAGCATAAAAAAATAGGACAAAGGAAGAAGGAAAGAATATAGGAAGAAGGAAAAAAACAAAGGAAGATGGGATATGAAACTGAAAGAAAATAGGAAGATGGAGAGGAAGGAAAGGACAAATAAGGGAGTAAAAGAAGGAAGGAAAGCTAGTAGGAAGGAAGATAGAAAACAAGGATGTTAAGAAAATAGGGAGAAGGTGAGGAAGGAAAGAAAACAAGAAGAAAAGCAAATAGAAAAGAAGAGGAAGGATAAAGGAGAAAGGAAACAATAAGAAAGAAGAAGGAAAGAGGATGGAGAGAAAAAAAGATAGAGATGGAATACAAAAAGGAAGAAGGGAAGGAAACAAATATTAATAAGGATGGAGGGACACAGGAAGTAAAAAAGGAGGAAGGGAAAAAATGATGGAGAGGAACAAGGAAAGCAAGGAAAGAAAAGGAGACAAGAAGGAAAGATAAGGAGAAAGAGGAAGGAAAGAAAAAAGGAAGATGGAAATACAGGAAGTAATGCAAAGCATGTACAAAAGCATTGAAAGATTAGCTGAGATTATAATACATGTAGATATTTAATGCAAGTGAAAAGTAATGAAAGTGAACGGGATTGGCTGAATTCTTCATCGTTGGTTTAGAATTTGTGCTGTGCGCTTCCTGGAAGCACCTTTTCACCACCCACACCATTTCCCCCTCAATGAGCTGCTGTGATGCATTTATTTTATTTTACTCACCTTAACTGTAAAGACATTTTCTATTATTTATTGTGAACATTTAAGGGGAAAAAAAAACCCAGTCCACCTGACATTATCCAGACTCCTTTAAGATTAACGAATGACACCGTCACATCACCTTAACCTCCTTTTTTTTTTTGCAGGAGTAATTACGCTCCTTTTATTATCTTTGCTACGTATCACTTTGTATCTGCGCACCTGGTATCTGTCCGAGTGGTGAATATCTTCCGCCGAATGAGGAGACGATGTCGGAGATTCACCTTCTCTCTTGATTGAAGCGGATAACAAAACAGACTGCGCAGGAGAGGAGGAAAAAAAAGGATGAAAGCGTCAGACAAATTGTTACAAATCACAAAATGTTATCAGAAAGGGCTCTTTATGTACTATTATTACGCGCGCCCTTTATTCTATTGTGTCAGTCTTCCCAAACACGCACGCACGCACGCACAAAAAGTACATTCATTTGATCTTCTGTCAAAGAAAGCATCTTTCTAAGATCCGCTAAGTTGCGCGGCTCCTCGGGGCGTCCGCCAGAGGTTTGATCTTTCATGTCGCAAACCCATAAAAAGGAATTGATCCTGGGTTTGAATCCTATTAACCGGCACAGAGACGTATAATTGCAGGTCCCGCATATTTTACACACTGCACTACAGTTTCCTTTGTAACCTTTTTCTTCCCTGAGAACCCGAACCGCAGTTTTGTATTTTTGTATCAATATAATAAGTGGGTAAAAAACTCAAACATATATATATATATAGTGCAGGGAGTGATCGTGTGGAGATAGCGCTTATATAAGTATTGGTATTTTGTGTGAGGAAATGCTTTCGCTCTAACGGGCGCCGCTTACACTGGAATAGCTGTGTCCGCAAACCTCAAGGAACACAATAAGATACAAGGAGCAAATAGGAATTGCAGGCGCATATAGCAAGCTTTTCCTAAAACACTGTAACTAATAACTGTTGCATATATGTTAATTAAACGTATGGCATTAATGTAAATAACTCATAATAACGTGAGTAAAATGTACAATAACAATCTCACGTGGAATAAAAGCACTAAAAGATGGGATACTTATATTTGGATGATCTTTCTTTCCCCCCCAGGGTCACTATCAGCTGCCCTGAGCTAAAACCGGGACGCAAAGGGGAAAAAAATTAGCATTCGCTAACTTCCCCTGTGCATCCCGGTTTCCCCAGCAGATCGCGGGTCAGGCGCTGAGTCCGGCAGTCTGCCCCATGGCGATCACTAAGCTCGCGGATGCTGGGACCGCCCAACAGCGTCATCCCCTGCTTCCCTTCCAAGGAGGACCGTGCTGCCGGGTCACATGACTGGCAGGATCCGGCCTCTTGCGAGATCCTGCTGGTCAGCAGAGTGATCGGGAGGGAGACGGGGGACTACCCCCCCCAATCTCACTCTGCTCCCAGGGCCAGAAGCAGCGGATCGGGCCGCCGTTCTCGCCGCAGGATGAGAGGTGAGTTTGTGATTTTTGGGGGGTTTGAGCAGCAGGTAACAGGTTCTGCAGCAGCGCAATCCAACACCTGCACCTCTGAGCAAGGGGTAACTTCTTCAGTAGTGCCAGCTCTTATTAACTAGCGTCAAGACCAATTGATCCCAACGCTAGATACTCTGTGCTTTCACTTTGCTCCCCATGTTAGGTATAGGAAGCACAAAGTACAGTAAACCTGCTCAACGAATCGCTAATTAATGAGCGCTAATGGGTTTTTTAACCCATTAGCGATTCAAAGGCAATGTGGGCGCAGCGCTGTGACCGCCTTTATGCTAGCGCTGACGCTAGTATTTCCTTGAAGAAGGTTATAGAGCCCCAGGTTGGGACCCGATGGTGGGTTCGTCCTGTTCCCAGGGATTTTTCTTGCAGTTGGAATTTTCCCCAAATTGCAGAATAAAAGACAGCAATAATAAAGCAGCAACGCGCGTTAAATCTTAAAAAATGGCTTTTTATTAGTATTAGAGGGCCATAAAGCGGGCTAGCTAAAATATCAAGATCTGATACATAATAGTGAGGGACCTTAAAAAGGATCACTGGAACGCGTTTTCGCCGTCAGGCTTCATCAGTAAGGGTCCTTTAGGGTAAAAAAAAGTCTCTTGGGTAAAAGGACACTATGAAGCCTGATGGTGAAAATGTGATCCTCCATCACTAATCTAAAGTGATCCTCTGCTTTAGATTTATTTATTTATTTATAAAGGATTTTACCAGGAAGGATACATTGAGATTTCTCTCGTCTTCAGTATGTCCTGGATTCAAGAGCATTGAAGTGTTACAGAAATACAAAGTAATAAATGCAAAATATTAAAAACAAAATTAGTGACGTCCCTTTGTTCCACACACCATATCTTTAACATAACCCCATAGAAAGAAGTGGAGGGGGGTGATATCTGGTGAACGAGGTGGTCAGGGAATTGGGTCCCCCCTTTCAATCCACCGCTCTGGAAATGTTTCATTTAGGAACCCACCAAGACGCCGTCCCCAATGTGGTGCTGCAGCATCTCGCTGGAAAGTGATGGTTGGGTGAAGGTCATGTAGTTGTGGTGCCGCGTATTCAGTCAAAAGGTCAAGGTGAACATTTACAGTAATTGACGTCTCGCCGAAGAAAAAACACTTCTTTCTATGGGGTTATGTTAAAGATATGGGGCCACATTACAATGTTAATGCTAACTTAACCAGAGCTGGTGTAAACTTCCCAGAGCCATTATAGCCTATGGAGGTTTTCAGTTTACAACAGCTCTGGTTAAGTTAGCACCAACATTGTTATATGGCCCATAGTGTATGAAACAAAGGGACGTCACTAATCTGAAGCAGAGGATCACTGAGGCCACCATTGATGAGGGGAAGCTACAGCCAACACGGCAAGAAATCCAGCACCGTCTTGATGTGCTTCGTGCAACTAATGGCGCCCATATAGAGGTGTATTAAATGAGGCAAAAACCTTAAATATATACGTCTCATTCTGTAATAATTTTCACTTGTCTTTTCATTTGCCTTGGGAAGAAATATTTTGAAATTGTAAAGAGACTTTATGGACACCCTGTGTGTATATATATATATATTTATATAGAGCACACAAAAAAAGTGTCAAGAAAGAGAAATTAAATTCTTATCCTGTGCAACTGTAATCCAATATCGTTACGTGAAAAATGGTCGAAGCCGGCTTCGGAGACAGTAAATTAAGCGTTATGTATTAGTTTTTCGAGCGCGGTAGTGGCCGCATTTATTCAGGATTCCTGCCGAGTGCCATGGAGATGACCTCTAGAAAAAGGCAAGGCTAAACTAATCGCGGGGATGTCAATCTGTAGGCCTCTTCTACATGTGCTTGCAGTTTAGATTAATAAACTGTCTATTTTTAAATTGTGTGGAAACCACTTCAATTCTAAACACCCGGCTAGCATGTTAAGTGCGGAGCAATTCATGCCAAGTCACACTTCCTCTGTCTCTGGCAGGAAACTTCAGCCGCGCCGCGTTTCTTCTTCTTCGTGTTTTGTGAGACGTGATAATCGTTTTTTATTTTTCTTCTTTCGCCATTCAAAGTTACAGGAAAATCAGGAGTCTTCAAGACATCTATATACAGTTGTGTTCAAAATTATTCAACCCCCACTGAAATTGAGTGTTTTGGCCAGTTTGACATTGATTTTGATCATTCAGTCATCTTGCTTACAATTAAATCAAAGAGGCACGTGTAGGTCAGACAAATATAACATAACATTTATAATGAAATAACCACAAATGTCTTTTCTGTGCTCACATCATTATCAGTTTTATTCAACCCCCAAGTGACATTCAATCTTAGTACTTAGTACAACATCCTTTTACAGTTATAACAGCTTTTAAACGTGAAGCATAGCTTGACACAAGTGTCTTGCAGCGATCTACGAGTATCTTCGCCCATTCGTCATGGGCAAAAGCCTCCAGTTCAGTCACATTCTTAGGCTTGCGCACTGCAACTGCTTTCTTTAAGTCCCACCAGAGGTTCTCAATCGGATTTAAGTCAGGTGACTGCGATGGCCACTCCAAAATGTTCCAGCCTTTAATCTGCAACCATGCTCTAGTGGACTTGGAGGTATGCTTGGGATCATTGTCCTGTTGAAAGGTCCAACGTCTCCCAAGCCTCAGGTTTGTGACGGACTGCATCACATTGTCATCCAATATCTCCTGGTACTGAAGAGAATTCATGGTACCTTGCACACGCTGAAGCTTCCCTGTACCTGCAGAAGCAAACAGCCCCAAAGCATGATTGACCCCCCGCCATGCTTCACAGTAGGCAAGGTGTTCTTTTCTTCATAGGCCTTGTTCTTCCTCCTCCAAACATAGCGTTGATCCATGGGCCCAAACAGTTCTAATTTTGTTTCATCAGTCCACAGAACACTATCCCAAACCTCTGAGGTTTGTCCACATGACTTTTGGCATACTGCAGTCGACTCTTCTTATTCTTTGGAGACAACAAGGGGGTGCGCCTGGGAGTTCTGGCATGGAGGCCTTCATTACGCAGTGTGCGCCGTATTGTCTAAGCTGAAACTTCAGTACCCACATCTGACAAATCTTTTCTTAGTTCCTCAGCAGTCACACGGGGACTTTTCTCCACTCTACGCTTCAGGTAGCGCACAGCAGTCGAAGTCAGCATCTTCTTTCTGCCACGACCAGGTAGCGTTTCAACAGTGCCCTTTGCCTTGAATTTGCAAATTATGCTTCCTATGGTCTCTCTTGGTATGTTTAACATCTTTGCAATCTTCTTATAGCCATTGCCCTTCCTGTGAAGAGTAATCACCTCTTCTCTTGTCTTCCTGGACCATTCTCTTGACTTCACCATGTTTGTAACCACACCAGTAAATGTCTAGAAGGAGCTGAGTATCAGTCATTTTAAAGCTGCCTAATTGGTGCTTATTATGCTTTATTGCTGCTCCGTGACATCCACAGGTGTTTTCAATACCTGATTGAAAACACTTGAATGAACCTCTGTTCTTCAGAGTGGTAGTCTTTAAGGGGTTGAATAATTGTGTCAATGAAGAATTCACAAAAGAAACATTTACTACTGTATTACAAAACCAATTGATGTCATTTTAGTTGCATATGGTTCTTTAAAAAGTCCTTGTAGGATTTCATTCTGAATACAATTACAAATGTACACTAAATTCCCTAAAACCCTTTACAGCATTGGGGGTTGAATAATTTTGAACACAACTGTATGTGTTAAAAAAATGGGAAAAAATTTGTGGTTTTGAGTTGTGGTAATAATACTATAAGGGTTTGTTCAATGAGTCGAATTTACCACCGAATAGTGAAATTTTGTGGCAGTTCAGAAAGCTGACAATTTGCCAAATATTCGGGAATTGCCAGTGAAATACGGTACAATTCGCCTCAGATAGACACATTTCGGCAGCAGTAAAATTCCCCATAGAAAAGTAATTGTTAATCTATTCAGAGATCGATGAACAACACTGGTGGCAAAATGCCAAGATTTTCGGTGCTTCAGTTCGACAGGTTTAAGGCTAGGGTCAGACTAACGCATTTTTCGCGTTGTCCGTGAAAAAGTGCGTTCGAACGAATGGACGTATTTTTTCACGGAATACGCGATAGCGGTCATACGATGCGCATTTTCGTCCGTGATTTTGTACGGATCATCAATAAAACCCTGTTTGCGTCTGGACGTTATGTTGGCCGGACGTGTGCAGCGTCTGACGTCTCCCAATCACGCACACACGCCGCTATGCGGCCGCAGCGCACTCTGTACGTCAGTACTAGTGGTTTGACGTTCTCGAAAAAATGCGTTCGTTTGCCACTTGCGTTGCGCGGCCGCACTTTTGTGCGGCTGTTCTTCATATGCTGCCCGGCATTGGACGTCATTTACTGCTAGCGCGGCCGTGATTTCGTGCGGTTAAACGCACGTTAAAACTGCTTTCGTCTGACCTTAGAAATTTTTTAGACATTTATCTGGATTTTTTTGCAAAATTTTTGATTTCCATTTTTTCAATGCTGTTTTTTTTTACCGTATTATTATTTTTTTATAGGACCTCTTAAATTATTTCCATGCATTTTAAATGCATTTTGGTTTTTTTCGATGCCTTTTTTAAAATTGCAGAGTTCCGTTTTGTTGTTGTTTTTTTTTACCCATTCGGGGGCTGTTCGGCTTTCTTTGGCGGCTGACTGGCGGTGTTTGGCAGCCTGCGGCAGTCAGTTTGGCGGTGTTCAACAGATCCTCGACTGTCTTTGGCGGGCTGATCGTCAGTGTTTGGTGGATCCCATTCAACGCACTTTGCGGACCCTGCGTTGAATGCTGAATTCACTGCAGGGTCGGCAAATTGAAATCGCCGAAGTGCGCCGAATGAAAGAGCACCGACGTTGCGATGAAATTTAGGTGCTCTCTGGATAACCCCTATGGTTTCTTATCGCTTTTAGGGCTAGAATACCTACTGAACGCTACCTGTAGTGTTCGGGTGAACAAGTGTTAATGTCAGGATAAGATGGTTTATCGCGGAAGCACTACCGTGAATATTCCCGCTCGTAGCACATGGTTTTGGGGCGAGGGGAAGAAACACCTGTCCCAGAATCTCACGATAAAATGGGGACGCTTCTGGGAAACCTCCTTTAGTGTCCCCATATTAGAGTACACGATGTAATTTGGCCCTTAGGCTTCACTTCGTGATACATTTGTTTCGTATCTCATACGTTACAAAGATATAATGAAGAAAAGGGAAACTGTTTTCTAGATATGTTTCCTCAAAATAAAATCCTCACTCAAATCCTAAAACCTAAATCCTATACCTAACCATAAGCCTGACTCTCCGCGACCTGAAGCCGGATTCTCAAGTGCTAACCAACCCTTAACCCTTTCTGGTCCAATGCTGAAATATATCCAACACAACCTTATGCCGGTTGCGGTCCCGTGTCGGACCGGCCCTCCCTCCCTATACTCTCCTCTCTTCAGGATCCCACGGAGATCTGGCTTCCTTGAAGGGGAAATTTGATTCCCCAAAGTGCGGGGAACGTGAGAGCACCGAAATGTCGCCAACATTTCGGTGTTCTCTGAATAACCCCCTTAGTGATAGCTTATTGGACCGCAAAGGGTTAAAATTCCCTTAACCCCAATTCTAGTCAAAACCCAAGGCTAAACCCAGCTCAAGATGTGATGTGATGAGATAAAGATAAGCCTGGCCTGAAATCACGCCGTGCTGGAGAAATACAACATAAATCACGATGCCAAAATGTCGAAGTCTCCTTTGATTTAGTGAAAGCCTTGTTTGAGCCCCATAAGATAAAGTTGGAACCTGAGAGCCGTGAGTGGAATATATACCTTTGAGAAGCCCTGATTTACAAGGACAGGGACAAGGCTCGGTATACATTATCACGAAAATACGCTTTCTCCTCCTGGCTCCTTCTTAAAAATTATTGGAGGGTCCCGCGGTTCACGCAAATGATAAAACGAACTTTTAACACCGTACCCGGCAGCAAAATCGTGTCCGCCAACACGGCGGAAAAAAATTAAATGAAAGGTCACTTGGATTTGTAAAACAGAAAAACGGTGTAAAAAAACCTGTAATAAAATACAGTGTGTGGGGCGAAAAAAAATGAAAGAGGAAAAATGGCGCGGAAGGCAGCATTAAATCACGACTCCTTCCTTAGTTCGCTCATTAAAGGTGGCCTTTTGTGAGGTAAAATCATCATTGTTAGCAATAAGATCTTAAAAAAAATAATTCACGGCTTCCTCACCCTTTAATATGATAGCCGCCATCGGCTAATTTTTTCCTTAATGGCAGTGCGGCTATAAATTTTGCCCAAGCCGTGCTCTCTCCTCACCTGCTCGCTCCGTCTTGGCAGCGACGCGTCTCCCCGATCTCGCTAAAAAGCGGGACATATGGCGGCGGCGGCGACGCTTCCGCAAACGCCTGCCCTCCTGCCGTTCGGTGTAATATCCCGGGTAAGGAGTCACAGCGCGGCTAAACGGCGGTGTAATCGTTTAATTATTCGATAAAATGTAACCATTAAAGTTAACAGTGGAAAATGCCCTCGGGCGTTAACGCACCACTAGACAGAGGTAGCAAGTATCGTGTCCGATTCGCTGGGCCATTTCCAAGCTTTAGGAGGTTTATCTTCGCTCTGTTAAAGCAAACTTGGGAGAAAAGTCAACAGGTTATGTTAAAACCCCATGAATTTGCTATATTGTTACTTTTGTTAAAAAAAGGGCCCTAATACAGTGATCCCGATATGATTATTGAGTGAGCTGCTAGGTATATCGGCCCCACCTGTAATCAAAATGACTCCTGTACGATTCCAAGCCTCAAACGCCCTCCTTTGGACCCTGTATCTCCATACGTTAAACCCACAAGATCAATTGAGGTGTCATTGGACAGGTCAGAGTCTTCCCTTTCTAATGATATCAAACATGACCATGTAAAATGTAACAGAGAAAAAATAAAAAAAACCTTTTGTTTAAGGCAGTGGCATTGTCCACTTTTCACATATAAAGCGCACGATGCTGCTGCCATTACTCACCTTCTCGTTTACCACGCCACGAGCAAGTACAGGCTTTTATACATAGTCGGATTATTCATAAAACGCAAAAAAGTTAGTTTTTTTCAGTTTAGGATAATAAAAATTAAGTATTTTGTTGGAAAAATGCAGTAACAGTTTTCTTTACCCCTTTACGATGAGTGGGCATTGCCCATCGGGGTGGCTAAATGCTGGAGAGGCGTACAGGTACACCTCATCGACAGGTGCCGTCGAGAGGCACAGATTGTGCCCCACCCCGCAGCCGACACGCGTCGCTGACAGCATTGGGACGGCCTGAGTTTTGTCCGTCCCTGTGCAGCCAATGACGTGCGCCGAGTGTTGGCACACGTAGGCTGTGGGGAGGGGCCAAAGCGGCCCCATTGAAGACAGCGGTGTGTACCTGTACACCCTGTGTCTTCAAAGCCCTCCCACTGCCAGGACAGCATAGCACGTCCTGGGGCGGTAAGGGGTTAAGGTAACCCATACAACATATAACCACAAAGGTTTGGCTGATAAAACGTGTAAAAATAATTTTATTGATTGCAAAGGATCGAAACCCGAATGAATATTTACACTTTTTTGATAGTTTTGCTATAGCATTCTGATGGAACATGACGTATACACACACAGCAATGATACAAAGTGAATCTGCCGAGTCTGCTGAAAAAAAGATAGATAACTTGTCTGGGTCCTGCAATAAAACATGACATGAAATCGCATTTAAACGTGATGAGCACAAAACGGTGAAAATTAGCTCAGCACCCAGGGGTGAAATAGCTCAGCAGCGAAGGGGTTAAACGGGAAAATGTCGCTGAAGGCTGGAAATAAATAAATGATGTAAATTAGATAAACATTTACTTCAACATGGGGAATGGATTTGGGGAAGGTGCAAGAATCACTAAAAGAAACATATGCGCTTTGTATGGTCTGTCCTGGGGAGCTATTTGTAGGGCGAGTTGCCCGCATTGTGACCCTGGTCTCTCCAGGGCGAGAAGACGCTACGGTCATTACTCATTAATCACTAGTCATTGGTAAGATAATATTTTTTTACATATATCGTTCCATTTTCTAAAATCCAAAAAGGACGGACTCTGCACAGAGCTCTGGGGCGTTCACACAGATTGCCCGCCCATGAAGAGCTCACACAACTGATACAATTGGCTGTGAGGACAACTGCGCAGATTCTGATTGGCTCCCTTCATTTTCATGGCTGACAGGACGTGAAATCTCACTGTAAACATGGATTTTTTTTTTTTTTATGCCGTTTGATAAATAAAAAATGAGCTGCACTATTGATTCATAAGGAATGTTTGTAACCCAACGCTGACTGCCGTGATTGGTACATGTCACGGGTATTTCCCGGCGCTGTATCCTGTGCCAGATAATTCTTGTTTAATCCCCGAGCGCCCCATTTACGTCTTGGCAACGAGAGAGGAAAAATAAAATGCATTTTTCAACCAGAACGCCACTGATTATTGTAGCTCATGTTGATCCATTATTATGTGGGAGATAAGGAGCATCTCACAAATGATTTCCTGCAATTAACCATTTCACTCCCATTGTATTCACTGCAGTGTATTACATTGAACAGCAATCATTATCATATCAAAACCCCATCTGTACATCATTCTAAAGCAAGATTACTGTGCCCCCTGTGAGGAAACAAAATGCTCTGTCTTATCTCTCTCCTTTTCAACCTATCTTACTGTAAAGAAGCTACAAGGAGCAGCCCCCACTCTCACTGTAACAAAAAGCTCAGCAAAAGTTACTGCAGCATTACATCAGCCAGGGATGTGTCAGAATACAGGGAAAGCTGTGGGGTCAGTCGCTGCTGAACAGGGATAAGATTCAGGGGGTTATAATGAGAGTAAATCCCTGTACAGTACAGATACAAGGTGTTACTGTAATTGCCATACACAGGCATTATGCAGCACATACAGATACAAGGTGTTGCTGTAATTGCCACACACAGGCATTATGCAGCACATACAGATACAAGGTGTTACTGTAATTGCCATACACAGGCATTATGCAGCACATACAGATACAAGGTGTTGCTGTAATTGCTATACACAGGCATTATGCGGCACATACAGATACCAGGTGTTGCTGTAATTGCTATACACAGGCACTATGAAGCACATACAGATACAAGGTGTTGCTGTAATTGCTATACACAGGCATTATGAAGCACATACAGATACAAGGTGTTGCTGTAATTGCTATACACAGGCATTATGCAGCACACACAGATACAAGGTGTTACTGTAATTGCCATACACAGGCATTATGCAGCACATACAGATACAAGGTGTTGCTGTAATTGCCACACACAGGCATTATGCAGCACATACAGATACAAGGTGTTACTGTAATTGCCATACACAGGCATTATGCAGCACATACAGATACAAGGTGTTGCTGTAATTGCTATACACAGGCATTATGCGGCACATACAGATACCAGGTGTTGCTGTAATTGCTATACACAGGCACTATGAAGCACATACAGATACAAGGTGTTGCTGTAATTGCTATACACAGGCATTATGAAGCACATACAGATACAAGGTGTTGCTGTAATTGCCACACACAGGCATTATGCAGCACATACAGATACAAGGTGTTACTGTAATTGCCATACACAGGCATTATGCAGCACATACAGATACAAGGTGTTGCTGTAATTGCTATACACAGGCATTATGCGGCACATACAGATACCAGGTGTTGCTGTAATTGCTATACACAGGCACTATGAAGCACATACAGATACAAGGTGTTGCTGTAATTGCCATACACAGGCATTAGGAGAGCTCACCATTTTATTATCTGTCTGCAGCACATTTACTGCATCTGCCTGTATGCTGGTAATGCAGACACCGTGTAAGCAGGAGATCTCACCATTTTATTATCTGTCTGCAGCACATTTACTGCATCTGCCTGTATGCTGGTAATGCAGTCCCCGTGTAAGCAGGAGATCTCACCATTTTATTATCTGTCTGCATCACATTTACCGGCACAAAGGCCATTTCTGTCTGTCATTAATGCAGACCTCGCGTGACACTGTGCCAGATAAGGGACGCCATCTAGATTTTAGAACCTTTCATCCCAGCAATATTTCATTAAAAATAATCAAATTTTACATTATTTTATGTTTTAAGTATCGCAGAACACAGATTTCTGTGCAAAAGTTACATTTTAGCCTGTATTTAACTGTTTCATTTGCATCCCGTGTGTCAAATAAATTTTAGGTTTAAAAAAAAGAGGAAAAATTACAAAAAATAGGGAAGGGGTTAATAATGTATTAGTCTTTAGTTAAAAATATCTACATATAAATAAATAACTAGATATGGTCAAATATGGAAAGGAGTTTTGTGCCGACAAAAATAAAAAACAGCAATAAGCGCCTTGCGTTTCCTTGTCTCGGTCGCCGGGTTCACTCGCCCCCGTCAGCCTCGACAAAGGGAATCCATTTTGCTGCCTGTGTTGAAATGCGACTTTAAAAAGACGCTCATTTCCAGCCGGTAATGGATGGGCTTCGGTGTCTGATAGCACGAGCAACACAAACACACGTCTGTTTTATCCATCCATCACGGCTCCTGTCAGGGGAACAAATAACCCTCTTTTTATACGTCTATCTCGCCTGTTTTTTTTCTATTTTATTCCGGCGCAAAGTGTTTCCTGCGCTGCGAGGCTTTTTGACTTTAACTCGCCTATCTAAATAGGTACTTATCACTTAACGCGGAGGACCGGCGCTGACATTTCTGCCTGCCCCCCCCCTGTGCCCGCGCTGGAAACATTCACACTGATACTAATAGCTGTTATCATTTAAGGAGTGTAACCTGCGCGCGATAAATGATCCCACAAGCCCAGCCGGGTAATTTTATTTCCTTATATATATTTATTTCGCTGTCTGCGCCTGTTTTCTATCTCGTCATTTCTCCACCGTTACCGGCGTGGGAATCCTAAACGAGGGGGGGGGGGTGACAATGTGACAACGTGTCACCCGGACAGAGAACAGAATCCATTCAACGCAATTTTCTTTTATTCGATTTGTATTCATTTATTTTCCGGCTGCAAAGGGAACGTTTAACCGCGGCCGAGCTCGGATTAACTAGATTATATTATTGCATAGATTTAGGCTTTTTCTTTGGATATAAGGGGTTAATCACAGAGATCCGAACTGGCCCCAAATTGCACCAAACAGTGAGTTTCCCCGTACGGTGACATTTCGTGGCCGTTCAGCTATTCAGAGAGCATGCAGTTTGCCAAATTTTGGCAAACTGCCTGAATATACGGTGCCTGTTCGACGCAGTGAAACACGGTGCTGTTCGGTGGCAGTGAAATACGGTGCTGTTAGGCAGCAGTGAAATACGGTGCTGTTCAGCAGCAGTGAAATATGGCTCCTGTTCGACGGCAATGAAATACGGTGCCTGTTCGATGGCAGTGAAATACGGTGCCTGTTCGATGGCAGTGAAATACGGTGCCTGTTCGATGGCAGTGAAATACGGTGCTGTTCAGCGGCAGTGAAATATGGTTCCTGTTCGACGGCAGTGAAATACGGTGCCTGTTCGGCGGCAGTGAAATACGGTGCTGTTCAGCGGCAGTGAAATACGGTGCCTGTTCGGCGGCAGTGAAATACGGTGCTGTTCAGCGGCAGTGAAATACGGTGCTGTTCGGCGGCAGTAGTTTTTTTGCAAACAGTGTTTCAATTTTGACACAATTTTTTTTTTTTACCCCGTTCAACGTTTTGTCGGCCTTTTCCGGCGCCTGGTCGGCGTTGTGTTCAGCGGATCTTCAGCTTTTTTCAGATGCATTCGGCGGGATTGTGGGGGGTTTTCTGCGACGTTTCGGATTGATCCGATAATTCGGATCATATCGGTGGGGGTCTTCTGAGGGATTTCGGTGGATTTTCGGCAGCTGATTTTTGGGTCCATTCCCTGCACTTCGGTGATCCTGCGGTGAATGCTGAATTCACAGCAGGGTCGGGGAATTTGTTTCCCTGAAGTGCGAGGAACGAAAGAGTGATTAAGCCGGACTTTCTTTAATGTTATTAGGTTGAGCGTCTCTTATCCCGAATTCTGAAATACTAAATATTCCAAAACCCCAATTATTTTATAAAGCAGAAACATGGAATTATAATCCCTGCATCTTTCTGCGCATGTTGTGTTTCTATGCTACTTATATAACGTAGGAGCCGCACATTGCGCAACGCTACTGGACCCGCACACTTTATGGACACAAGTTCCATAGCGCCTGCGCAGAGCGATGGATCGGAGCTGCACGCGCATGCACAAATCTGATCCATCGCTGCCTCTCTGAGAACGCTCGCTACAGTGATTGGTCTCTGAGTGTGACGTCGCCTGCTCGCTGTGTGTGACATCACTAGTGACCAGCAGCCGGGAAACTCAAAATCCAGGCTGCTGGTGACGCTTTGTGCAGGAAACTCCTCCACTTCACACAGTGATACCAACAGATTGGGGGAGGCATTCCTCACGTCCTGACCACTTTAAAGCTATAAAGTGATCAGGATGAGTGGAGGGTTCCTTTAAGTTGCACCAGGATTGGAATAAAGCTCCTAGAACAAGGATCTCAAACTCTACCCCCCAGTGGTTTCTGAACTACACCTCCCATGATTCTCTGGCCTTTTATTGTATTCAAAGAATTCTGGGAGTTGTAGGCATTAAACTGGGGGGTGGGGTTGTAGTTTGACATCCCTGCCATAGAGTCTCTTGGTGGTGGTATTATGAGGCTGGGGCCACATGGGCCCTGGGTACGTGTGTATGGCCAGTCTATATAGGTGCACAGCTCTACAAAGCGTGAGGATTGCACTTGGCGCACCCGTCTGACGTCCATCATAGCGGCTCGTCGGGAGGTAAAAATCCATGACTGTTTTAAAAGTACGCATGCTACATTGTGTGGTGACCCAGCTGATCCATCGAAACGCTGGGATCGGGGTCATAACGGACGCACTCAATGTGCCTGTTTAGCCCCAGCCTTATGCGTAGATTCCCGTTTATTTTTTTGTTACGTGCATGGCCTGATGGCCGGGAGGACGTCTCGGCGGACGCAGATATCTAGATCTTTGCAGAATATGTTTCCCCTCTTTAACAAAGAATGAAGACTCTTAAACAAAGATAAGAGCTTGCTCGTTACTCTTCACTTTCTTCCCCGAGGTTTTCCAGAGCTCATCCCTCCTGCCTTGTGAAGCATTCACCGCCGGACGGTCCTCTCCTGGAGCCCTGACCTCTTCATTAGCGCCGGCTTATGCAGGAAGAGGCAGGTGGAGACATAATAACAAGTTGTATAACTTGTATGATACAATGTCACGGGCCGCTCGGCCATGTAGAACAACCTGCATAATGTGCAAAGAGCAGAAGAGGAAGCCACCTGGGGGCGCCTTGCGTTCGGCCGGTGAAGGAACGCGGGGGAGAATCTTTATTTGTATAAATTAAACACGAGGTGTCTAGACAGGCCGAGAGATCACTTTTATCATAAAATAGAAAAGGCTCGGAGCCTCCGCTGGAAAACGCGACATAGAAGTAATGCAGGATGAATAATAAGACGTTTTAAGGCTCAGAGGACTCTGGGATGGAGGACGAGGCTCAGAGCTCAGAGCGGTGACCCGGTGGAAGACTCTTTAGTCCCATCCATTGCTTTCATGTGAATTTAAGGCCTGGAGGACTTTAAAGAGCAAAGATGGGATGAGGAGGATAAACATGGAAGGCACAGCTGCTCTCTGTTTATTTGGAGGCGCCCCGTGGTCCCCTCTAATCCCTGAGCATGAAAAGGTTTCGTATGTTTGTTGGCTTCCCCTCTGGGAGTTGGGACGACCCTTATATCTCGAGGAATGTGACCACATCTCTTCCTCGCTCTCCATTCCACGTAAGCCCTGAGTGTCCCATAGAAAGCCTGGAGGACACGCATATTATATCCCATAATGCCGCAGCTTCTGAAGGATCTGAGAGAAAAACCCAAATCAAAGCTTTTCTAGATCAGAAGATCCACATCAAGGTCCAGATTGGGCAGACGTCTTCAGCAAAGGGGATTATAATCCCGGACGTGGTGTAAATCCATATCTTGTTTGAGGTACGCTGTGCGTTTCGTGTTCCTCCAGATAATACTCGCTGGTGTCGATCTTATGTGTTTGAAGACCATCGGATTGAAGGCCCATTCACATCCTGTACGAGGCAGCGGCGGCGGCAGCGAGGAGCCCGCGCCCTGCGCTCTCCTGCTTTATTACAGCCATTATTTGTATTATATGATTTTTATTCGCCTGTTGCGAGAAGCAATTTTCTGTGAAACTGCACTAAAAGCAAATTAAACAAACACTTTGTTTAATCCTCCTGCCTCCCCGTGTCAGCGGATCTGCTTACTGATATGAATCTAATGTATCAGTGCGATGGCAAGACATCGCACTGACTGACAAACTGCCCCCAGGGAGCCGCCGCCGGCTTAACGTGTGCATCACCGAGCTGCACCGAAGGGAAACCTTACCGCGTCTCATGGGAATATAACGTTTATAACCAAAATATTATCTGTACATACATTTGTCTGTCTGTCACTCTGTATCTATATCTATCTGTACATACATCCCTCTCTGTATCTATCTATATCTATCTATCTGTATCTGTCTGTATCTATCTATATCTAAATCTATCTATCTGTATCCATATCTATCTGTATCAATCTGTATCTATATCCATCTATCTGCATCTATCTATCTGTATCTATCTATCTGTATCTATCTATCTGTATCAATCTGTATCTATATCCATCTATCTGCATCTATCTATCTGTATCTATCTATCTGTATCAATCTGTATCTATATCCATCTATCTGTATCTATCTATCTGTATCTATCTATCTATCTGTATCTATCTATCTATCTGTATCTATCTATCTATCTATCTATCTGTATCTATCTATCTATCTGTATCTATCTATCTATCTGTATCTATCTATCAGTATCTATCTATCTGTATCTATTCACGATTCGTCACTCCAGAGAATGCGTCTCCACTGCTCTACAGTCCAGTGGCAGCGTGCTTTACACCACTGCATCCGACGCTTTGCATTGCACTTGGTGATGTATGGCTTGGATGCAGCTGCTCGGCCATGGAAACCCATTCCATGAAGCTCTCTGCGCACTGTTCTTGAGCTAATCTGAAGGCCACATGAAGTTTGGAGGTCTGTAGCCATTGACTCTGCAGAAAGTTGGCGACCTCTTCGCACTATGCGCCTCAGCATCCGCTGACCCCACTCCGTCAGTTTACGTGGCCTATCACTTCGTGGCTGAGTTGCTGTCGTTCCCAAACAAGTTCTTATAATACAGCTGAGAGTGGAATATTTAGGAGCGAGGAAATGTCACGACTGGATTTGTTACACAGGTGGCATTCTATCACAGTTCCACGCTGGAATTCACTGAGCTCCTGAGAGCGACCCATTCTTTCACAAATGTTTGTAAAAACAGTCTGCATGCCTAGGTGCTTGATTTTATACACCTGTGGCCATGGAAGTGATTGGAACACCTGATTCAGATTATTTGGATGGGTGAGCGAAAACGTTTGGCAATATAGTGTATCTGTATATATCTGTATCTATCTGTATCTATCTATCTGTATCTGTATCTATCTATCTGTATCTGTATCTATCTATCTGCATCTTTCTATCTGTATCTATCTGTATCTATCTATCTATCTGCATCTATCTGTATCTATCTATCGATCTATTTATCTATCTGTATCTATCAATGTGTATCTATCTATATCTATCTGTATCTGTATCTATCAATGTGTATCTATCTATCTGAATCTGTCTATATGTATCTATCTATCTGTCTGTATCTATCTATCTATCTATCTGTATCTATCGATCTATCAATATATCTATATCTATCTATCTGTATCTATCTGTATCTATCTATCTATCTGCATCTATCTGTATCTATCTATCGATCTATTTATCTATCTGTATCTATCAATGTGTATCTATCTATATCTATCTGTATCTATCAATGTGTATCTATCTATCTGAATCTGTCTATATGTATCTATCTATCTGTCTGTATCTATCTATCTATCTGTATCTATATCTATCTATCTGTATATATCGATCTATCAATATATCTATATCTATCTATCTGTATCTATCTGTCTGTATCTATCTATCTATCTATCTGTATCTATCTATCTGTATCTATCGATCTATCTATATCTATCTGTATCTATATCTATCTATCTGTATATATGTATCTATCTGTATCTATCTATACTGCATCTATCTGTCTGTATCTATCTATATCTATCTGTATCTATCTATACTGCATCTATCTATCTGTATCTATCAACTATATGTATCTATCTATATCTACTTATCTATCTGTATCTATCTATATCTATCTGTATCTATCTATATGTATCTATCTAGATCTATCTGTATCTATCTATCTATCTATCTATCTATCTGTATCCATCTGTATATATCTATACTGTATCTATCTGTCTGTATCTATCTATCTATCTGTATCTATATGTAAGCAAGCATGGGATAGGCATAAGGCTATCCTAAACAAAAGATAAATCCAGGTAAAGTATCCATGTAATTGGGCAGACTAGATGGGCCGAAAGGTTCTTATCTGCCGACATTTTTCTATGTTTCTATATCTATCTATCTGTATCTAACTGTATCTATCTATATCTATCTGTATCTATCTATATCTATCTGTATCTATCTATCTGTATCTGTATCTATCTGTATCCATCTATATTTATCTGTATCTATCTAACTACCTACCTATCTGTATCTACAATCAGGTCCAGAAATATTGGGACATGGACACAATTGTAACATCTTTGGCTCTATACACCACCACAATGGAGTTGGAATGAAACAAACACAATGTGCTTTAACTGCAGACTGTCAGCTTTAATTTGAGGGTATGTACATCCAACTCAGGTGAACAGTGTAGGACTTACAGCAGTTTGCAGATGTGCCCCCACTTGTTAAGGGACCAAAGGTAATGGGACAATTGGCTTCTCAGCTGTTCCATGGCCAGGTGTGTGATATTCCCTCATTACCCCAATTACAATGTGCAGATAAAAGGAACAGAGTTCATTTCAAGTGTGCTATTTGCATTTGGAATCTGTTGCTGTCAACTCTCAAGATGAGATCCAAAGAGCTGTCACTATCAGTGAAGCAAGCCATCATTAGGCTGAAGAAACAAAACAAACCCATCAGAGAGATAGCAAGAACATTAGGCGTGGCCAAAACAACTGTTTGGAACATTCTCAAAAAGAAGGAACGCACCGGTGAGCTCAGCAACACCAAAAGACCCGAGAGACCACGGAAAACAACTGTGGTAGATGACCGAAGAATTCTTTCCCTGGTGAAGAAAACACCCTTCACAACAGTTGGCCAGATCAAGAACACTCTCCAGGAGGTAGGTGAATGTGTGTCAAAGTCAACAATCAAGAGAAGACTTCACCAGAGTGAATACAGAGGGTTCACCACAAGATGTAAACCATTGGTGAGCCTCAAAAACAGGAAGGCCAGATTAGAGTTTGCCAAACAACACCTAACAAAGCCTTCACAGTTCTGGAACAAGATCCTATGGACAGATGAGACCAAGATCAACTTGTACCAGAGTGATGGGAAGAGAAGAGTATGGAGAAGGAAAGGAACTGCTCATGATCCTAAGCATACCACCTCATCAGTGAAGCATGGTGGTGGTAGTGTCATGGCGTGGGCATGTATGGCGGCCAATGGAACTGGTTCTCTTGTATTTATTGATGATGTGACACTGACAAAAGCAGCAGGATGAATTCTGAAGTGTTTCGGGCAATATTATCTGCTCACATTCAGCCAAATGCTGCAGAACTCATTGGACAGCGCTTCACAGTGCAGATGGACAATGACCCAAAGCATACTGCAAAAGCAACCAAAGAGTTTTTGAAGGGACAGAAGTGGAATGTTATGCAATGGCCAAGTCAATCACCTGACCTGAATCCCATTGAGCTGCATTTCACTTGCTGAAGACAAAACTGAAGGGAAAATGCTCCAAGAACAAGCAGGAACTGAAGACAGTTGCAGTAGAGGCCTGGCAGAGCATCACCAGGGATGAAACCCAGCGTCTGGTGATGTCTATGCGTTCCAGACTTCAGGCTGTGATTGACTGTAAAGGATTTGTAACCAAGTATTAAGAAGGGAAAGTTTGATTTATGATTATTATTCTGTCCCATTACTTTTGGTCCCTTAACAAGTGGGGGCACATCTGCAAACTGCTCTAAGTCCTACACGTTCACCTGAGTTGGATGTACATACCCTCAAATTAAAGCTGACAGTCTGCAGTTAAAGCACATTGTGTTTGTTTCATTCCAACTCCATTGTGGTGGTGTATAGAGCCAAAGATGTTACAATTGTGTCCATGTCCCAATATTTCTGCACCTGACTGTATCTATCTGTATCTATTGTGATAAGGTGAGGGGAAAGGTATGCGATGGTGTGTATATTCCCCCTGTGTTTGTGAGCGGGGATTGGGTTGTTTGAGCACATGGAGGATAATATGTGCCCTTTGCTGCAAAGCTTTTCCACCTGCTAATTAAAAGCCCTTAAATGTTTCCTGGGTGGAAGGAAGTGAGTAAGAAGGTTTTGATAGAGAGAGACATATACAGAGAACGTGGAGCTCTGAGACTGGCAGCTTGAAACAGAGACTTCAAAAGCTGGTATTTACTGTTTGGTTATTTTTCCCAAGTTAGTAAGGGGACGCTTTATTGTTTAGTAAGTGCTCAGACGAGTTAGGATCTGTTTTTCTGTTCTATTTTGTGTGATCGCTGGAGTGCCAAGATAAACTACACGAGAGACTGTGTTTGTGCCATAATTGCCCTAGAGGACCTTGCTGCAGCGCCCCCTGTGACGTGCTGGGTCACACTGTCTGTATCTATCTATAGCTATTGGTATTTATCAATATCCCTCTAACTGTATATGTCTGTATCTCTGTGTGTGTGTGTCTGCGCGTGTCTGCCGGTCTATAGCATGGTTCCTGTATATAATGGCTGATCGTGGTGTATACAGAGATAATACTTTGCACATAAACCCCTAAGAGTCACAGCTAGATATACAAAGAGTATAAAACGTTACCCCCCCCCCCCCGCACTTACTTTTGGCGTGCTGGGCATCAGGATTTCTTTCTGGATGGAATTCTTACTGTGGAAAAAAGAGAAAGAAACCCATAACTAATGTGTAAGCGCTGCGTGCCGGCAGGTTTACTCTGTGCATGGGGGGGCTCCACCCCGAGATATTATTTCCCTGATACCATCAACAAGCCAACGTGTCGTCACAGAATAACATCACGGCAGAAACACAAGGTGCCGCCTTAACGAATAACACGCGCCCAGGAGAGTCATGTGATTCCACGTGCGCTTAGCGGGAGATACAATGAATTCAAATGGAAAAATAATGCCAGGGGCTATCTGGGCCGTTCCTCGAGGTTCGGCTGTGCGTCCGTCACGCCAGCGAGGTGAGGGCAAGCCCTAAATGCGTAAGATATTTTAGCGCTAAAAGTGGAGCAATCAGCAGGAATATCCCCCTGGTTTCCATGGTGACTGCCCCACCTCTAGCGCTGCATTTCATACGCCGGGAATTCTGCAGGAAAATCTAAATGTTAATTTTTTAATAACCAACCGCCGTGCTCTTAAGCGAATCATAACCTTGGCACCCCAGAGACTTTGGAACTACATGTCCCATCAGGCTGTGCTGGCCTCGAAGGCTCAATCTAGTGGCTTAAAAAGATAATCTTGATAAACCCATTAAGGTAAAATAAGTGTTTTAGCAACTTTAATGATTTCATTAGTGTATTTATTTCCGCGTTTTACACCGTCACGAGTCTTATGATCCCATATCACAGCAGGGAGGTGGGAATTTCTGACTCTCTGGTCAGTGTTGGGGAGTCGGGGGGAGTGAGCAAAAGAGGCAGAAAACAAGCTGGAAGTGTAAGGTATTCAACTATAAAAAACAAATATTATTATTTGCTAAAAGGTTTTTCACAGATTTTAAGATAATCCTGTAGAACGTGTCCCCATATTCCAAATCAGTGACCTATAATGATGGTGATGGGTCACAGGAGATCGATTGATAAGGGAGGGGGGCGGTCAATCGAACACACTGAGAATATCCCTTTAATGTTGAATAGGAGGGATTTAAGCCCAAAACAGACAGGGTTATCCAAAGAGATTCGAAAAGTCACCGCACGTTCGGTGACTTTTCGTTCTCTTCAATTCGGTTCCTTTTGCCGATTGCATTTCGGTGACCCTGCGGTGTATTCAGCAAACAGCACAGGGTCCCCGAATTGCAGGGAAAAGCTGCCGCAAACCTGACGAAAACTAACCGAATGTATGCTGAAAACAAGCAAAAACATCTGGATTAACCTTCGAAAAGGAGCCGAACATGAGCCGAATCACACAGAGCCGAAGCAGCTGTGACATAGAGGAGGCAGTGAATAAATTAGAAAAACCATTTGTATGAATCTGGGAAAAAGAAACGCTGTTTGCAAAGAAACTACTGAGCGAAAATGTCTGAAATTTTCACAGGAGATCCAGGGAATGATAATAAAGAGGGCTGTTACAAAAAAAATAAGCAAACTGAAAAAAAAAAAAAAAAAAATCGGACTTTTAATTTTTTTTAAAAAAATTCAGAAAAATGCTTAAAGTATCCTAAAAAATCTATAAATAAAGAGACTTTTTGCTGCAGAATTTTATAATGAACGGTTTATTAGATATTGAATTAAAACGGGAATATTTTTAACATTGAAGTCTATGGGATTCTCCTGAATAAATTTGCCGAATTAAACCACCGAATGGCAGGGCATTAGGGGAACCTTTCACTGCTGGTTTGTGTTCTCTGAATAGCCGAAGCAGTGCTTTTTCATGGGGATTTCACTGCCCTCGAACAGGCACCGAACAGTCACCGTATTTGCAGGCAATTCGACAGGATTTGGCGAATTGCCTGCTCTCTGGATAGCCGAATGGCCAGGAAAGGTAACCGAGTGCTGATTTTCAGCGTTCGGTTACCTTTCTCAAGCAATTCGAATCTCTTTGGATAACCCTGAGAGACTCTCCCTCCTATATTGGGACACTTCAAAGTTCTGGTGAGATTTCGATCTGACACCCCTCATCTATCCCCAGGACATACTTGAAAACGAGAGAAATCTCAATGTATCCTTCCTGGTAAAATCCTTTATAAATAAATCCTATATAGGGGGTTTATTCAAAGAGCACTGAAATTTCAGCGAAAATTCGGTGTTCTCTCCTTCGGCGCACGCCGGCATCCTTAATTCGATGACCCGGAGGTGAATTCAGCATTCACTGCATGGTCCACTAAGAGCGCCGAATTGATGCATCCGATGACGCCGATAAACCCCCCGAACACAGCCACAAACCGCTGAATCGATCCGCTAAACCGCTGAACACAGCCGCAAAATGCCACAAAACTGCCGAATCGATCCTTGCACAAAAAAGCCGACCAGCCGCCAAACCGGGTTAAAATAAAAAAACACAACTTTTAAAAGGAGTTTTAAAAAAAATAAACTAATGCATGAACATGTCTGGAAATAACATATAAGATCCTATGAATAACGATAAAAATAAAAAAATAAAACACCATGTAAAAGAAAAAAAAAAATCTGAATCAAAAAAATTCACAAAAAAAAAGCTTAAAAATCCTAAAAAAAATTAATAAAGAGACTTCTTGCTGCAAATGAAAAGAATTAATGATTGAATAAAAATTTAAGAAAAACGGGATTTTTTTTATGGGATTTGCCTGATTAAAGCTGCCGAATGAAACCACTGAACATCAGGGCATTTCACTGACATCTGCTATTCAATGTGAATAGATTAACCATTGCTTCTCTATGGGGGATTTCAGTGCCGCCGAACAGCACCGTATTTCACTGCCGCCAAACAGGCACCGTATTTCACTGCCAACGCATAGGCACCGTATTTCACTGCCACCGCATAGGCACCGTATTTCACTGCCGCCGAACAGCACCGTATTTCACCGCCGCCGAACAGCACCGTATTTTGCTGACAATTTGCTAATATTTGGCGAACCGCCAGCTTTTTGAATAGCGGAATGGCCCCGAAATGTCACCGTACGGGGAAATTCCCTGCGCGGTGCAATTCGGTGCTCTCTGAATAACCCCGTTAATCTATAGATACCATTCCACGTATATCCGCGCGTTTTAATATCGGAATATTGTTTCGCCAGTGTCACTATACGCGGATTTATACATGAAAGCGTTTCGTGGTTTTCCCCCTCATTGCGTTCGTACAGATAACAGATTTGGACGCGGAGGAGAGTTAATGCGAAGTGTCAGCGCAATCCGGGGCCGCGTTCTGCGCAAATGATCTGTTCTATCTGCTCGCTGTCCTTTTAACGCCAGACATTCGCCAATAATCGCCGCCGCTGCAGCGCCCCGCAGCCATCGGCCTGTGATCTAATGACGCCGCCTGCCTCCGCGTTATACGGGTTACATTCCAGACAATTACATATTTAATCCGTCCTCCCACACCGGAACGACATACACATTCTTTTGGGTTGTAATCTTTCGTGGGAAAATAACCGCGTTTCTCGCCGATTCGGTCCATCGTGTCACTAAGCACCTGCAGCCTTACAGAATCTCGGAGTTGTAAGAGGGAGCCGGTGTTTAGCGCGGGACAGGACGTTTGTCCCTCTCCCTTTATGCCAGATAGCGGCACGCCGTGGCCTCCCGGCATTGATGGATGTGGAGGTTGGATGGGAAGGGTTGGGGGGGGGGGTGCGCGGAGGGATGGGGTAGAGGGGGCGCTCAATATTTAATAACGGAATTTGTATGCAAGTCTGCGCTCAGGAGCTAAGGATGAGCAGGCGAGTATTAGCGAGCCGCTGCTAAACAGATGCCGACAACAATGTATCAAATCACATCCACCCCGTATTAATAACATCCACACGCGCCCGCGCATACACACACACTCCAGCACACACGCACACCAGCAGCGCCCCCCCCCCCAGCACACTCCGCAAGACGGAAATACATTTTTTTAAGAGTTGGGCTTTTAAGCTTTTATTTCATTTTTTTCTTTTTATGTTTTAGGAAATAAACACATGAGATGCGACGGGAGATAAAACACAAGCCGCCGCGATATTGCTGTCACATTCGCTCTGTTTCGGGCACTTTAGTCGCAGATGCTGAGCAGCCCTGGCACGCGGGGAGGGGGGGGGGAGAAAATTGAATTTGCTGCTCTTTAATGCTCCTTGATTTGGCAGATGGCTCGGCGATATGAAATGAGAAGGGACAGGCGAGGAATGCCTCCTGCTCCCGGGAACCGCGAGGCAGGCGCCAAATCGTGTATCCGGTCCAATTCCTGCCGGCTCTGACCGGCCCGAGAGTGCCGTCCCAGGCGGTGCTTTGACTCCTGCGAAACCTTCCTCTGGGCAA
This sequence comes from Leptobrachium leishanense, assembly GCA_009667805.1. Taxonomy (NCBI): domain Eukaryota; kingdom Metazoa; phylum Chordata; class Amphibia; order Anura; family Megophryidae; genus Leptobrachium; species Leptobrachium leishanense. Next base: position 8,854,129 of record CM019070.1, read on the forward strand.
GACTTATTCAGTCAGTGAAACGTCGATGACGCTCTGCTGCTCTCTCTCATTCCCCGCACTTTGGGGAATCAAATCCCCTGACCCTGCGTCATTCAGCATTTACCGTAGGGTGCCTGAAGTGCAGGGAAAGCCGCCGACTGCATCCGAAAATCCACCGCATCGAACGGAAAAACTGCTGCAAAACCGCCGGGAAAGAAAAGTATGTATCCGAAAAAAAGTCAACCACCCTCTGCAAAACCGCAGAAAAAAAGCCGACAAGTCGATGAACACAGCACCCTGACCAGCCACCGGAAAAAGCCGACGAACGGGACAAAAATCCAAAATGATTGAAAGTTTCAAATTAGAAACGCTGAAAAAACTACTGGACAAAAATGCCTGAAATTTACATATAAAGATCCTATGAATGATAATAAAAAGGGCTGTTCTGTCTCTCCCTTTGTACAGCACTACGGAACTTGTTGGCGCTTTATAAATACTTGTAATTGTAACTAGAAAAAAACGCTATTTAAATAAAAATCCCCAAAAAATGCCTAAAAAATAAATAAAGAGACTTTTTGCTGCAGATTAAAATAATAAACAGTTTATTAGATATTGTATAAAAACGGGAATATTTTTAACATTAAAACCTATGGGATTCGTCTGAATAAACCTGCCGAATGAAACCACTGAACATCAGGGCAATTCACTGACATTTCTCTGCTGTTCAATGAGAATAGATTAACTATTGCTTCTCTATGGGGCATTTCACTGCCGCCGAACAAGCACCGTATTTCACTGCTGCCGAACAGCACTGTATTTGCTGGGAGTTTGCCAGAATTTCCCGAACTGCCTGATCCCTGAATAGTCGAATTGCCACAAAATGTCACCGTATGGGGAAATTCACTGTTCGGTGCAATTTCGGGGAAAAATCGGCTCTTGCCGAACAACCCTGTATGTGTCATTCCAAAAGCTTGTGGATGTCCCCCCCCCATACACCAGGGCCCAAATGGGTATCTTTAGAGAAATTATACACCCCAGACGTGTCAGACCCCCCCCCCCAAATATCCATTTACTGGCACTTTCGACGACGCAGTGTGTCTAATAATAACGGACTGATCTCACTGGTCTCGCATGAACAAGCTGGCTGAGCTTCTGGGGCGTTGCAGTCTATCCTCTTGGCCACCCCATACCGTCTTGCGCCCCTTAGTGTGGAAGTGGGTTGAGCGATGACCCCCAACGTTAAAAACTTGGAAAGCTGCGGCAGCCGCCTCTCCTCGTCCGTGGATATCCACGCGGTTACAGAATGAATGTGGGATAAACTGTTTAACGCGTAAGAGAAAGCGATGGGGGATCGCGCAGGGCGTGGCTTTAACGAGTCTGAACGCAGCGGGATCGCGCAGGGCGTGGCTTTAACGAGTCTGAACACAGCGGGATCGCGCAGGGCGTGGCTTTAACGAGTCTGAACGCAGCGGGATCGCGCAGGGCGTGGCTTTAACGAGTCTGAACGCAGCGGGATCGCGCAGGGGGTGGCTTTAACGAGTCTGAACGCAGCGGGATCGCGCAGGGCGTGGCTTTAACGAGTCTGAACGCAGCGGGATCGCGCAGGGCGTGGCTTTAACGAGTCTGAACGCAGCGCGATCGCGCAGGGCGTGGCTTTAACGAGTCTGAACGCAGCGGGATCGCGCAGGGCGTGGCTTTAACGAGTCTGAACGCAGCGGGATCGCGCAGGGCGTGGCTTTAACGAGTCTGAACGCAGCGGGATCGCGCAGGGCGTGGCTTAAAAGAGTCTGAACGCAGCGGGATCGCGCAGAGCGTGGCTTTAACGAGTCTGAACGCAGCGGGATCGCGCAGGGCGTGGCTTTAACGAGTCTGAACGCAGCGGGATTGCGCAGGGCGTGGCTTTAACGAGTCTGAACGCAGCGGGATTGCGCAGGGCGTGGCTTTAACGAGTCTGAACGCAGCGGGATCGCGCAGGGTGTGGCTTTAACGAGTCTGAACGCAGCGGGATCGTGCAGGGTGTGGCTTTAACGAGTCTGAACGCAGCGGGATCGCGCAGGGTGTGGCTTTAACGAGTCTGAACGCAGCGGGATCGCGCAGGGCGTGGCTTTAACGAGTCTGAACGCAGCGGGATCGCGCAGGGCGTGGCTTTAACGAGTCTGAACGCAGCGGGATCGCGCAGGGCGTGGCTTTAATGAGTCTGAACGCAGCGGGATCGCGCAGGGCGTGGCTTTAACGAGTCTGAACACAGCGGGATCGCGCAGGGCGTGGCTTTAACGGGTCTGAACGCAGCGGGATCGCGCAGGGTGTGGCTTTAACGAGTCTGAACGCAGCGGGATCGCGCAGGGCGTGGCTTTAACGAGTCTGAACGCAGCGGGATCGCGCAGGGCGTGGCTTTAACGAGTCTGAACACAGCGGGATCGCGCAGGGCGTGGCTTTAACGAGTCTGAATGCAGCGGGATCGCGCAGGGCGTGGCTTTAACGAGTCTGAACGCAGCGGGATCGCGCAGGGCGTGGCTTTAACGAGTCTGAACACAGCGGGATCGCGCAGGGCGTGGCTTTAACGAGTCTGAATGCAGCGGGATCGCGCAGGGCGTGGCTTTAACGAGTCTGAACGCAGCGGGATCGCGTTTACAAACAAAGACATCTTGTTACCATCAAACATCGCGCTTTCCTTTTGTGGAAACGTTGATACAACCCCCCCGACGGCTTCTATCCCGGGGAGATGGGGGGAGCGAAAGGTTTGCCGAGGCTCCTTTAATCACCCCGGCAGCCCGGGCACCGCAATAATTAGCCATTTACATAGTAATCGTCGCGAGCCAGCGCGTCATTCCGGTGCCAGCTCCTTCCCCTGTGCCCGAGTCACACGCGCGTCCTAAATTACAAGGTGTACACAGGAAATTAGTTACCGGCTTGGATATTCCTGGGCCGAAGCGACACTTTTAATTAAGATGATTTACGCCGAATTATCCGACGAAAATAAAACACCCTTGTTCCGCGTCCTCATAAAATATGATAATTAATAGCGGCGTTCTGCTTTTTCTCCTCCGATACTTAAAGTTTGTGATCATTCTTTTAGGGAGTCTGAGAACGGGACTTACTTGGCTCAAAAAAGAAAAAAAAAGAGACAAACTCTGTGCCTGACGCGTCCGGCGCTTTCTAAAAGTATCAACGACCGCACAGAAACAATTAATAAACATGTTACTGTTAAATCACCTTCTGATAAACACACCAGGGTCTATTCACAAAGCGCCAAAATCGCGGGCGATGTCGGTGCTTCGCTTCGGCCTATTTCGACCCACTCACAGTGATTCCATTTTGCCGAAAATACAGTGAATTCACCTTTTTAACAAATGGTATTTTGCAGAAATTTGAGTCGCCAGAGCAGTTATCAGACGAAAACGGACAAATTGCTCCGTTAACCGCCGAATTGCAACGTTAACCGCCAAATTGCAACGTTAACCGCCAAATTGCATTGATAACCACCGAATTGTACCGATAACTGTCACATTGCACTGATAACACCCAAATTGCACCATTAACCACCGAATTACTCCGAAAACTACCGAATTGCACCGTTAACTGCTGAATTGGCATCGGCAAATTCTGCCGAACTGCAAACATAAAGTACGTTTCCTGTACTCCTAACAGGTTAAATCAACAAAACTGTAGTAAAAATGTGTCTAAATGGGGGGGGGCGTGGCCGGCCGCTGAAGGGAGAAGTCGCATGTTACCAGAGCTCCAGTGTTTTCTTTCTCCCTGGGGTCTTTTCCTAATCTTTTTAAGCTGAGAACCCTTATCTGAGGATCCTGAGCGGCTGGCCAACGGGGGTGTGCTGACCAGAGCCCATTTCCCCCCTCTCTGGTCCAGAGACTCGCCTGTTAGCCGCCATCTCCGGCTGGGGTGTGCTGCCGGCGGCCATTTTGCGGCCTTTTTTCTTCCCCGTTGTCTCCCAGAATACCTGCCTTGTGTGCCCTGATCCTGTTACGGGACGTGATGAGGGTCGTGGAGACGGAGGGCCCCCGTCTCCCGGCCATGCTGGATGCCTTGCTGCAAGTGCTGGAAGATGATGAGCGTCCTCTGACACGGGGGGATATGCGCCGCGTTATGGCCGTGCTGCGCACCGGACGGGCAGCTGATGATCCGTGCGGCTGCGTTTCTGGGGACAGAAGGCCCGATGAGGTACTGCATGGCTGTGCGATTCTGGTGGAGGCAGATGCCGGAGTGCCGCGAGGCATGGATGGGATGCCGGACCGCGAGATGCCGCAGCGCGTTATGCCGATGGAGGTGATGTCCCCGCGGCAGACTCCAGAAACATCCAGCTTTCGAGAGTCGTTTATCCGGGCAGAGCTGGCGGGTGTGCTGGTGGCACCCGCTGGTGCTGACCGGAGCCTGGACGTGACCGAAGGCCCCTTCGCTACCGAGAAGAGGATGCTGTTTAGGCCCCGGCGACCATCCCTCGGTCAGGCGCTGCCTGCGGCCTTACCGCACGAGGCTGGAAATCGGCATAGCTGTACAAGTGACTGGCACGGTCTGTTCTACGTCGCCCTGCCTGCCATGCGAAGCCTGCCGTTCCGCGATACTGGCTGAGGATACAGCTGACTCTTTTGTTGATATTCCCCGGCCGGGGACAATTTTTTGCTGATAGAGACACTTTTTGTCGTCCTTTTTGTGCTCCATGTGTTGTTACTGTCATGCTTTCTGCTATTTTGGTTTTATTATTTTTCTTTTTTATACCTTTCCCAACAGTTTGCTTTAGAGATCTGAGCATTATTTTTGTATGTGTATTTTCTCCTCCCAATTTTTTTTTTTTTTTTTTTTTGGCGTTTTCGGGTATCTGTGGGTACGCTTACGTGGCCTGGAGCCGGCGTCGGCGCCCCCAGTCCCCGGGCCAAGTGTCACTCACTCCCCCTGGCCTCCCGCGGTCCTAAGGGCCTGCAGGTTCTACCAGGGGAGACACAAGTATGGCCTCTGCCACTACCCCTAGCCCCCCCCCTTTTTTTTTTTTTTTTTTCTCTTTCCCCCCTTTCCTCTTTCACTCAGTTCACTAGATGTATTTAGCGGATTTCTCAGTTTATAATGCCTAACTATAGAAGAGACCCCCCTATTGGGGATGTTATATGTTAATGTCTGTCTATTTTTTGATGACTTCTTGCTTTGTTTTTCCCTTATTGATGGACATTCTTTGTTGAGACCCCCCCACTATTTGGGGATGTTTATTATTTTTCTTGCATTGTGCATATGCTGACAGTTTTGGGTGGCCCTGCGAGGCCCTCACTTTATATGTTTGACTTACCCTGACTTATATAAAATAAAATTTTGAATTTCAAAAAATGTGTCTAAATAATAAAAAGGTCGTTTAAAAAAATAAAAGAATTAAAAGGGTTTTTGTAACAAATAAAAATAATTAAGATAATCCATTTATTACACTGAAACCTATTAGATTCACCTGTTAACCCCTTCACGGCAGGCGGGCATCGAGGGGGTTAACAATGACGAGGTGCCAGGTGTTGCCGCGGGCCTCTAATTTGGCGGATTCCATGCAGCCAACGTGCGGCGCGTGTCATTGGCTGTCACGCGCTGGCTGGGGGGGGGCGAGGCAGCCCGTCGAAGTCAGCGGGGGGTACCTGTATGCCCTGCGTCTTCAAGGCCCACCCATCGCACGCACGGCATAGAACGTCCTGTGGCGGGAAAGGGTTAAACCTGTCGAATTGAAACCCCAAAATCAGGTCATTTCGCCAGTTTCGGTGCAATTCGGGTTCTGTGAATACACGTTCTCTGTGACAATTTTGGTGCCGCCGAGTTGCACTGAATGGTAGTTAAATGCACCGTATTTTGCTGTTAATTCGCCGGTATTTGGTGAATTGACAGCTTTGTGAATAGACGAATTGGCTCGAAATTGCAGATACGGTAAAATTAACCATTCGGTGGCAATTTCGGACATTAGTGAAAACCCCCATAAATAGATCTGATAGGGTGGACTGCCGGGACGTGGCCTTGAGCTGCAGCTAGGGGCGCCAGGGCGGCCATGTTTTCCTGGACACATATTACAAGTTCATGCACAGGGAAAAGTGCTGCCCTGCAAGATGTATAATTCATATGCTTCCTCAGCACATATCAGGTACTAATAAAAGCTGGTGCACGTTTCGGGCCTCACGGAGTTCGACAAACTGCAGGGCTGCAAATTTCATGCACTGCCCCTGAGCATGAATAAATTCAAAGTGTCCAGGAAAACATGGCCGACCTGGCGACCTTAACTCCAGCCGGTGTCTAGAGTGTTACCGCAGACTACAACTCCCATGATGCTTCCTGTAACACCAGGGACACCATGTAAACCCCCTAGCCCATACAATAGCAGTAGCGCAGTCCTGCATTCATGCGGCGCATCCCACCCTGCCTTTATCTTAAATAGATTTATGCCTATTTGCACTTTATGGGAAAACAGGGGGAGCCGGATTACCGGGAGCGCCGGCCGTGCACCGTCACACGGGGTGTCTGGAGGATAAGCCGCGGGTAACATGGATAACGTCTCACCCTGTGACAGAACACAGACGTCCACCTCCCCTTCCCCTGCATGATTAATATGGAGCTGAGAGATCGGGAGCTTCAGGAGCCGCCGCCGGCACCAGGATAAATCCACTGATACCGAACCAGCCCCGTAACGAATACGCCTTCACCACGAATACCCGCGCCCTGAGTGGATCCGACGACTAAGGCTAGGGTCAGACGAACGCATTTTTTGCGTTGTCCGTGAAAAAGTGCGTTCGAACGAATGGACGCATTTTTTCACGGAGTACGCGATAGCGGTCATACAATGCGCATTTTCGTCCGTGATTTTGTACGGATCATCAATAAACCCTTTTTGCGTCTGGACGTTATGTTAGCCGGACATTAGCAGCGTCTGACGTCTCCCAATCACGCAAACACGTCGCTATGCGGCCGCAGCGCACTCTGTACGTCCGTACTAGCGGTTTGACGTTCTCAAAAAAATGCGTTTGTTTGCCGCTTGCGTTGCGTGGCCAAACTTTTGTGCGGCCGTTCGACGTATGTTCCCCGGCATTGGACGTCATTTGCTGCTAGCACGGCCGTGATTTAGTGATGCTAAACGCACGTTAATACTGCACTCGTCTGACCTTAGCCTAAACCCGTCGGCAAAACAGACAAACTTTACACAGAGGAGCGAAACAAGCGCGCAGACTAAGGCTGGGGTCAGACCAGCGCACTTTTAACGTGCGTTCTGGCGCACTTAATCACGGCCGCACTAGCAGCAGATGACGGGCAATGACGGCCAATATACGAAGTACGGTCGCACGAACGTCCGGCTGCGCAACGCAAGTGGAAAATGAACGCATTTTTTCGAGAACGCAGAACCTCTAGTACGGACGTACAGAGTGCGCTGCGCCCGCTAGCGGCGTGTGTGTGTGATTTGGAGACGTCAGACCCTGCTCATGTCCGGCCAACATAACGTCCAGACGCAAAAAGTTTCCTGGTTTGGATTCGTAAAACATCACGCACGAAAATGCGCATCGTATGACCGTTTTCGCATATTCCGTGAAAAAATACATCAATGCGTTCCGACGCACTTTTTTACGTTCGCGTGTAAAAATACTTTCGTTTGACACTAGCCTAACGTCACTATCACCGAGCGCACCGTCTAACGTCACTATCACCGAGCGCACCGTCTAACGTCACTATCACCGAGCGCACCGTCTAACATCACTATCACCGAGCGCACCGTCTAACATCTCTATCACCGAGCGCACCGTCTAACGTCACTATCACCGAGCGCACCGTCTAACGTCACTATCACCGAGCGCACCGTCTAACGTCACTATCACCGAGCGCACCGTCTAACGTCACTATCACCGAGCGCACCGTCTAACATCACTATCACCGAGCGCACCGTCTAACGTCACTATCACCGAGCGCACCGTCTAACGTCACTATCACCGAGCGCACCGTCTAACATCACTATCCCCGAGCGCACCGTCTAACATCACTATCACCGAGCGCACCGCCTAACGTCACTATCACCGAGCGCACCGTCTAACGTCACTATCACCGAGCGCACCGTCTAACGTCACTATCACGAGCGCACCGTCTAACGTCACTATCACCGAGCGCACCGCCTAACGTCACTATCACCGAGCGCACCGTCTAACATCACTATCACCGAGCGCACCGCCTAACGTCACTATCACCGAGCGCACCGCCTAACGTCACTATCACCGAGCGCACCGCCTAACGTCACTATCACCGAGCGCACCGTCTAACGTCACTATCACGCACCGTCTAACATCACTATCACCGAGCGCACCGCCTAACATCACTATCCCCGAGCGCACCGTCTAACATCACTATCACCGAGCGCACCGCCTAACGTCACTATCACCGAGCGCACCGTCTAACGTCACTATCACCGAGCGCACCGTCTAACATCACTATCCCCGAGCGCACCGTCTAACATCACTATCACCGAGCGCACCGCCTAACGTCACTATCACCGAGCGCACCGTCTAACGTCACTATCACCGAGCGCACCGTCTAACGTCACTATCACCGAGCGCACCGTCTAACATCACTATCACCGAGCGCACCGCCTAACGTCACTATCACCGAGCGCACCGTCTAACGTCACTATCACCGAGCGCACCGTCTAACATCACTATCACCGAGCGCACGTCTAACGTCACTATCACCGAGCGCACCGTCTAACGTCACTATCACCGAGCGCACCGTCTAACATCACTATCACCGAGCGCACCGTCTAACGTCACTATCACCGAGCGCACCGTCTAACGTCACTATCACCGAGCGCACCGTCTAACGTCACTATCACGAGCGCACCGTCTAACATCACTATCACCAAGCGCACCGCCTAACGTCACTATCACCGAGCGCACCGTCTAACGTCACTATCACGCACCGTCTAACATCACTATCACCGAGCGCACCGCCTAACGTCACTATCACCGAGCGCACCGTCTAACGTCACTATCACCGAGCGCACCGTCTAACATCACTATCACCGAGCGCACCGCCTAACGTCACTATCACCGAGCGCACCGTCTAACATCACTATCACCGACAGCACCATCTAACGTCACTATCACCGAGCGCACCGTCTAACGTCACTATCACCGAGCGCACCGTCTAACGTCACTATCACGCACCGTCTAAAATCACTATCACCGAGCGCACCGCCTAACGTCACTATCACCGAGCGCACCGTCTAACGTCACTATCACCGAGCGCACCGTCTAACGTCACTATCACCGAGCGCACCGTCTAACGTCACTATCACCGAGCGCACCGTCTAACGTCACTATCACGCACCGTCTAAAATCACTATCACCGAGCGCACCGCCTAACGTCACTATCACCGAGCGCACCGTCTAACGTCACTATCACCGAGCGCACCGTCTAACATCACTATCACGAGCGCACCGCCTAACGTCACTATCACCGAGCGCACCGTCTAACATCACTATCACCGAGCGCACCGTCTAACATCACTATCACGAGCGCACCGTCTAACATCACTATCACCAGCGCACCGTCTAACATCACTATCACCGACAGCACCGTCTAACATCACTATCACCGAGCGCACCGTCTAACATCACTATCACCAAGCGCACCGTCTAACATCACTATCACCGACAGCACCGTCTAACGTCACTATCACCGAGCGCACCGTCTAACATCACTATCACCAAGCGCACCGTCTAACGTCACTATCACCGAGCGCACCGTCTAACATCACTATCACCGAGCGCACCGCCTAACGTCACTATCACCGAGCGCACCGTCTAACGTCACTATCACCGAGCGCACCGTCTAACATCACTATCACCAAGCGCACCGCCTAACGTCACTATCACCGAGCGCACCGTCTAACGTCACTATCACCGAGCGCACCGCCTAACGTCACTATCACCGAGCGCACCGTCTAACGTCACTATCACCGAGCGCACCGTCTAACGTCACTATCACCGAGCGCACCGTCTAACGTCACTATCACCGAGCGCACCGTCTAACGTCACTATCACCAAGTGCACCGCCTAACGTCACTATCACCGAGCGCACCGTCTAACGTCACTATCACGCACCGTCTAACATCACTATCACCGAGCGCACCGCCTAACGTCACTATCACCGAGCGCACCATCTAACATCACTATCCCGAGCGCACCGTCTAACATCACTATCACCGAGCGCACCGCCTAACGTCACTATCACCGAGCGCACCGTCTAACGTCACTATCACCGAGCGCACCGTCTAACATCACTATCACCGAGCGCACCGTCTAACGTCACTATCACCGAGCGCACCGTCTAACGTCACTATCACCGAGCGCACCGTCTAACATCACTATCACCGAGCGCACCGTCTAACATCACTATCACCGAGCGCACCGTCTAACATCACTATCACCGAGCGCACCGTCTAACGTCACTATCACCGAGCGCACCGTCTAACATCACTATCACCGAGCGCACCGTCTAACATCACTATCACCGAGCGCACCGCCTAACGTCACTATCACCGAGCGCACCGTCTAACGTCACTATCACCGAGCGCACCGTCTAACATCACTATCACCGAGCGCACCGTCTAACGTCACTATCACCGAGCGCACCGACCTCTAACGTCACTATCACCGAGCGCACCGTCTAACATCACTATCACCGAGCGCACCGTCTAACGTCACTATCACCGAGCGCACCGCCTAACGTCACTATCACGAGCGCACCGCCTAACATCACTATCACCAAGCGCACCGTCTAACGTCACTATCACCGAGCGCACCGTCTAACATCACTATCACCGAGCGCACCGCCTAACGTCACTATCACCGAGCGCACCGTCTAACGTCACTATCACGAGCGCACCGTCTAACATCACTATCACAAGCGCACCGCCTAACGTCACTATCACCGAGCGCACCGTCTAACGTCACTATCACCGAGCGCACCGCCTAACGTCACTATCACCGAGCGCACCGTCTAACGTCACTATCACCGAGCGCACCGTCTAACGTCACTATCACCGAGCGCACCGTCTAACGTCACTATCACCGAGCGCACCGTCTAACGTCACTATCACAAGCGCACCGCCTAACGTCACTATCACCGAGCGCACCGTCTAACGTCACTATCACGCACCGTCTAACATCACTATCACCGAGCGCACCGCTAACGTCACTATCACCGAGCGCACCATCTAACATCACTATCCCGAGCGCACCGTCTAACATCACTATCACCGAGCGCACCGCCTAACGTCACTATCACCGAGCGCACCGTCTAACGTCACTATCACCGAGCGCACCGTCTAACATCACTATCACCGAGCGCACCGTCTAACGTCACTATCACCGAGCGCACCGTCTAACGTCACTATCACGAGCGCACCGTCTAACATCACTATCACCGAGCGCACCGTCTAACATCACTATCACCGAGCGCACCGTCTAACATCACTATCACCGAGCGCACCGTCTAACGTCACTATCACCGAGCGCACCGTCTAACATCACTATCACCGAGCGCACCGTCTAACATCACTATCACCGAGCGCACCGCCTAACGTCACTATCACCGAGCGCACCGTCTAACGTCACTATCACCGAGCGCACCGTCTAACATCACTATCACCGAGCGCACCGTCTAACGTCACTATCACCGAGCGCACGCCTAACGTCACTATCACCGAGCGCACCGTCTAACATCACTATCACCGAGCGCACCGTCTAACGTCACTATCACCGAGCGCCACCGCCTAACGTCACTATCACCGAGCGCACCGTCTAACGTCACTATCACGCACCGTCTAACATCACTATCACCGAGCGCACCGTCTAACATCACTATCACCGAGCGCACCGCCTAACGTCACTATCAGTCCCTCCTGGTCTCTTCCAGTCCCCATTATCACTATTCGTCCCTCCTTGTCTATTTCTGCCCCTGTCCGCACTTTACGTAGTTTCACGTGGTTACATCCTACACTACCGCAGTGTGACATCATACACCTGTGGAAATCGATGTTTCACAAACAGGACGCAGGATTAATCTGAAGTATATTGTTACAAAAGTATCGACCGGTCTCACCTCAGGTTTCCCTATAAGTGATTTTTATCTATTTTGATAATTAATATTTTTTACACTTTCTCACGAACATTAAAAGCTGATTTCACCAATATGTTCCTCGATGGTTCAGATTCTCGTGCTCTCTGCTCCTCCACCGTTTTAATGCTCAGTTACTGAGAGTTGACGTATGATCCCGCCAGCTGATATCAAAAAATAAAGTTAATTCTCGCATCATTTTTCCATTTAAGTTATGGAAAGATTAATATTTTCTATAACATTAGACATTAACTTTATAACCCCACTAGTAACTAGTTTATTATTTTTTAAAAAAGATAAAATCAAGAAATAGCTACAGTAAAAATATTTAATAAAGTGACGCTTCTAATTAAAATAATGTAAACTTTAGGTTTTATATAATTTTTGTATATTTACAATTTTGAAAACGCTATCACACTCAAACAAAAACATAATAATATATGATATAGTAAATATAAACACATATGTACCATATTATATATATTATGAGGTAAAATATACGTAATGTTAGAATTTTATTCTAAGTTCAAAAACGGATATTTCTCCGATTAAAATTTTAAAAACACCGTAATAACCCAAAGACGGTTTCAACACATACATTAAAACAGTACAAAAAATAAAAAAAAAATGTGAAAACACAATGTAACAGGCAGGTATTAAGTGAAAACACAATGTAACAGGCAGGTATTGAGTGAAAACACAATGTAACAGGCAGGTATTGAGTGAAAACACAATGTAACAGGCAGGTATTAAGTGAAAACACAATGTAACAGGCAGGTATTGAGTGAAAACACAATGTAACAGGCAGGTATTGAGTGAAAACACAATGTAACAGACAGGTATTTAGTGAAAACACAATGTAACAGGCAGGTATTGAGTGAAAACACAATGTAACAGGCAGGTATTGAGTGAAAACACAATGTAACTGGCAGGTATTGAGTGAAAACACAATGTAACAGGCAGGTATTGAGTGAAAACACAATGTAACAGACAGGTATTGAGTGAAAACACAATGTAACAGGCAGGTATTGAGTGAAAACACAATGTAACAGACAGGTATTTAGTGAAAACACAATGTAACAGGCAGGTATTGAGTGAAAACACAATGTAACAGGCAGGTATTGAGTGAAAACACAATGTAACAGGCAGGTATTAAGTGAAAACACAATGTAACAGGCAGGTATTGAGTGAAAACACAATGTAACAGACAGGTATTGAGTGAAAACACAATGTAACAGACAGGTATTTAGTGAAAACACAATGTAACAGGCAGGTATTGAGTGAAAACACAATGTAACAGGCAGGTATTGAGTGAAAACACAATGTAACAGGCAGGTATTGAGTGAAAACACAATGTAACAGGCAGGTATTGAGTGAAAACACAATGTAACAGGCAGGTATTGAGTGAAAACACAATGTAACAGGCAGGTATTAAGTGAAAACACAATGTAACAGGCAGGTATTGAGTGAAAACACAATGTAACAGGCAGGTATTGAGTGAAAACACAATGTAACAGGCAGGTATTGAGTGAAAACACAATGTAACTGGCAGGTATTGAGTGAAAACACAATGTAACAGGCAGGTATTGAGTGAAAACACAATGTAACAGACAGGTATTGAGTGAAAACACAATGTAACAGGCAGGTATTGAGTGAAAACACAATGTAACAGACAGGTATTTAGTGAAAACACAATGTAACAGGCAGGTATTGAGTGAAAACACAATGTAACAGGCAGGTATTGAGTGAAAACACAATGTAACAGGCAGGTATTAAGTGAAAACACAATGTAACAGGCAGGTATTGAGTGAAAACACAATGTAACAGACAGGTATTTAGTGAAAACACAATGTAACAGGCAGGTATTGAGTGAAAACACAATGTAACAGGCAGGTATTGAGTGAAAAACAATGTAACAGGCAGGTATTGAGTGAAAACACAATGTAACAGGCAGGTATTAAGTGAAAACACAATGTAACAGGCAGGTATTGAGTGAAAACACAATGTAACAGGCAGGTATTGAGTGAAAACACAATGTAACAGAGAGGTATTAAGTGAAAACACAATGTAACAGACAGGTATTAAGTGAAAACACAATGTAACAGGCAGGTATTAAGTGAAAACACAATGTAACAGGCAGGTATTGAGTGAAAACACAATGTAACAGACAGGTATTGAGTGAAAACACAATGTAACAGGCAGGTATTGAGTGAAAACACAATGTAACAGGCAGGTATTGAGTGAAAACACAATGTAACAGGCAGGTATTGAGTGAAAACACAATGTAACAGACAGGTATTGAGTGAAAACACAATGTAACAGACAGGTATTGAGTGAAAACACAATGTAACAGACAGGTATTGAGTGAAAACACAATGTAACAGACAGGTATTGAGTGAAAACACAATGTAACAGACAGGTATTAAGTGAAAACACAATGTAACAGGCAGGTATTAAGTGAAAACACAATGTAACAGGCAGGTATTAAGTGAAAACACAATGTAACAGACAGGTATTAAGTGAAAACACAATGTAACAGGCAGGTATTAAGTGAAAACACAATGTAACAGGCAGGTATTAAGTGAAAACACAATGTAACAGGCAGGTATTAAGTGAAAACACAATGTAACAGACAGGTATTAAGTGAAAACAAATGTAACAGACAGGTATTGAGTGAAAACACAATGTAACAGGCAGGTATTGAGTGAAAACACAATGTAACAGACAGGTATTGAGTGAAAACACAATGTAACAGGCAGGTATTAAGTGAAAACACAATGTAACAGGCAGGTATTAAGTGAAAACACAATGTAACAGGCAGGTATTAAGTGAAAACACAATGTAACAGGCAGGTATTAAGTGAAAACACAATGTAACAGGCAGGTATTAAGTGAAAACACAATGTAACAGACAGGTATTAAGTGAAAACACAATGTAACAGACAGGTATTGAGTGAAAACACAATGTAACAGGCAGGTATTGAGTGAAAACACAATGTAACAGACAGGTATTGAGTGAAAACACAATGTAACAGACAGGTATTAAGTGAAAACACAATGTAACAGACAGGTATTAAGTGAAAACACAATGTAACAGACAGGTATTAAGTGAAAACACAATGTAACAGGCAGGTATTAAGTGAAAACACAATGTAACAGGCAGGTATTAAGTGAAAACACAATGTAACAGGCAGGTATTGAGTGAAAACACAATGTAGCGAGTGATGGCTGTAATATATCTCCCCAGCCTGTATAAAGTGCTTGTTTTTCCAGTTTTCTGCCATTTTTCATGTTTGTAATATATTTCACGAAGGCTTTGGCCTTGAAAAGTGTCGGTTTAGCCGTAGAGACAGCGGGATGTAGCGCGTTATCCCACCTGATCTTCCTGGTTTAGCGAGGGCCTACGCGCGGATTAAGTTGAATCATACTGAAAAGCCGCCCAAGCCTTTGCAAACTGAAGGCGTAATGATGCTTCAAGTCGAGGAGGATATTGGTCCCGTGTCTGCTCCTTTATCAGGGCCGCGGAGATGTTGAAATGCCTCTTGATGTGTCGGGGAGCAGAGGAAGGGATGAGAGCTGTCACCTCGCCGTCCCTTGTCCCGCGTTTCCCCCCGAGCGCCCGGCTTTCTGAAGGGTCTCTCCTCTCTTGTTATGAGATAATAAGTATTCAGGTCGGGGCTCGCCTGGAGGAAGATGTTTGGAGTCGGACATGTAATGTGGTCTTGCTCAGATCTCACATGTTTCCTTATCTTTGCACTTTACTTTTTACATTACTCGTCATTATTTGCAGATCAACAGTCCCTGTAAGTAACATAATAAGAGTGAACGCTGGTCTTATGGTCTGCATGGTATGGGGTCTGCATGGTATGGGGTCTGCGTGGTATGGGGTCTGCGTGGTATGGGGTCTTCCCAGTATGGGGTCTTCCCAGTATGGGGTCTGCGTGGTATGGGGTCTGCATGGTATGGGGTCTGCGTGGTATGGGGTCTTCCCAGTATGGGGTCTGCGTGGTATGGGGTCTGCGTGGTATGGGGTCTGCCCGGTATGGGGTCTGCGTGGTATGGGGTCTGCATGGTATGGGGTCTTCCCGGTATGGGGTCTGCATGGTATGGGGTCTGCATGGTATGGGGTCTGCGTGGTATGGGGCCTTCCCAGTATGGGGTCTGCGTGGTATGGGGTCTGCGTGGTATGGGGTCTGCCCGGTATGGGGTCTGCATGGTATGGCCATCTGGTATGGGCTTCTATGGAATGTGGGGTCCATGTGGTATGGAGTGTTTGTATTATGTAGTATGGGATTTCTGTTGTATGGGGTGTCTGCATGGTATTGGGCACATGTGGTATGGGGTGTCTGCATGGTACACACATGGTATGGGATCTCTGTTGTATGGGGTGTCTGTGTGGTATCTGCATGGTATTGGGCACACGTGGTATGGGATCTCTGTTGTATGGGGTGTCTGAGTGGTATCTGCATGGTATGGAGCCCAGGTGGTATAGGGGGGTCTATGTAGTATTTTGTCTGCCTGGTTTGGGGTCTGTGTGGTATAGGGTTTCAATAATAAGGGTTCTTCATAGTATGGGGTGTCTGTGTGGTATGGCCGATCTGGTATGTGTTTCTGTGGCGTGTGGGGCCCATATGGCATGCAGTGTCTATGTAGTATGATGTCTGCCTGATACAGGGTGTGTTTAATGTGGGGAATTTGTGGTATTTGAGATATGTGTAATATAGGGTCTGTATGGTATGGGGTCTGTTCACTATGGGGGCTGTGTTATACGGGGTCTGCGTGGTGTGGGCTGTGTTATATGGGGTCTGCGTGGTGTGGGCTGTGTTACACGGGGTCTGCGTGGTGTGGGCTGTGTTACACGGGGTCTGCGTGGTGTGGGCTGTGTTATACGGGGTCTGCGGGGTGTGGGCTGTGTTATACGGGGTCTGCGTGGTGTGGGCTGTGTTATACGGGGTCTGCGTGGTGTGGGCTGTGTTACACGGGGTCTGCGTGGTGTGGGCTGTGTTATACGGGGTCTGCGGGGTGTGGGCTGTGTTACACGGGGTCTGCGTGGTGTGGGCTGTGTTACACGGGGTCTGCGTGGTGTGGGCTGTGTTATACGGGGTCTGCGTGGTGTGGGCTGTGTTATACGGGGTCTGCGGGGTGTGGGCTGTGTTATACGGGGTCTGCGGGGTGTGGGCTGTGTTATACGGGGTCTGCGGGGTGTGGGCTGTGTTATACGGGGTCTGCGTGGTGTGGGCTGTGTTATACGGGGTCTGCGGGGTGTGGGCTGTGTTATACGGGGTCTGCGTGGTGTGGGCTGTGTTATACGGGGTCTGCGTGGTGTGGGCTGTGTTATACGGGGTCTGTATGGTGTGGGCTGTGTTATACGGGGTCTGCGGGGTGTGGGCTGTGTTATACGGGGTCTGCGGGGTGTGGGCTGTGTTATACGGGGTCTGCGTGGTGTGGGCTGTGTTATACGGGGTCTGCATGGTGTGGGCTGTGTTATACGGGGTCTGCGTGGTGTGGGCTGTGTTATACGGGGTCTGCGGGGTGTGGCTGTGTTATACGGGTCTGCGTGGTGTGGGCTGTGTTATACGGGGTCTGCGGGGTGTGGGCTGTGTTATACGGGGTCTGCGGGGTGTGGGCTGTGTTATACGGGGTCTGCGGGGTGTGGGCTGTGTTATACGGGGTCTGCGTGGTGTGGGCTGTGTTATACGGGGTCTGCGGGGTGTGGGCTGTGTTATACGGGGTCTGCGTGGTGTGGGCTGTGTTATACGGGGTCTGCGGGGTGTGGGCTGTGTTATACGGGGTCTGCGGGGTGTGGGCTGTGTTATACGGGGTCTGCGTGGTGTGGGCTGTGTTATACGGGGTCTGTAGGGTGTGGGCTGTGTTATACGGGGTCTGCGTGGTGTGGGCTGTGTTATACGGGGTCTGCGGGGTGTGGGCTGTGTTATACGGGGTCTGCGTGTGTGGGCTGTGTTATACGGGGTCTGCATGGTGTGGGCTGTGTTATACGGGGTCTGCGTGGTGTGGGCTGTGTTATACGGGGTCTGCAGGGTGTGGGCTGTGTGTTATACGGGGTCTGCATGGTGTGGCTGTGTTATACGGGGTCTGCGGGGTGTGGGCTGTGTTATACGGGGTCTGCGTGTTTGGGCTGTGTTATACGGGGTCTGCGTGGTGTGGCTGTGTTATACGGGTCTGCGGGGTGTGGGCTGTGTTATACGGGGTCTGTATGGTGTGGGCTGTGTTATACGGGGTCTGCAGGGTGTGGGCTGTGTTATACGGGGTCTGCAGGGTGTGGGCTGTGTTATACGGGGTCTGCGTGGTGTGGGCTGTGTTATACGGGGTCTGCGGGGTGTGGGCTGTGTGTGATGTGAAGTCTATTTAATATGGGGTCAGCGATGGAAACAGTAACCTGACGCGTTTCAGGTTATTAAATGGCAAAACGAAAAGGTTTCATCCTGCAGAATTCCACACAGCACGTTCAGTACTGCTCTAAGGCATAGGGAGCCGCTATACAGCCCATTCAGTACTGCTCTAAGGCATAGGGAGCCGCTATGTGACTCTATAAACAGACCGATGTTCGGGGAAACTACACAGTCACGCTGTATGAAAGAGGCGTCACCTCCCTGTGATAGGGCAGTGCCCGGGGGCGCAGGAACATATGATGGGCTATACAGGAAAGAGGAGACACATTGTATCCAGACGCCGGCAACAGCGAATCAGTTAAAAAATAAATAAAAAAATCTCCTTTTCCGTCCACTGACGCGTGAATTAAAGCCGCCATGTGTCACCGCTGTTGAGACTTGTCACCGCGGCCCTTATTAGCTTTTATGTCCCTTTTCCTTAAATTATAGAGGGGAGCGCCGGCTGCATCTTAAACATGTTCCCTTTCCGAGCCACATCGCCAAGCCCACCCCGGTGTGACCCTCCGCTACGGCGCTCCACGGGCAGATGGGGTCGCCGGCAAAAACCCAACGAAAATTTATCACCGCGAGCCCAATAACCGCGTTAATTGGCAAGTCCCCGAAATCAATTAATTCGCAAATTTTTTCAATTAAAAATTCATATAAATCATAAGGATCCTGTTACGGAGAGGTCAGAGCAAGCAAACTTTTTTTTTTTTTTTTTGGGTTACGCATCTAAATATTCTGGAGGAAAAAAAAAACATAAAAAAAAAAAGAGATAGAAATGACAAAACGCCGGATTTCCAGGGTCTGACGCCCTTGAGTGTCTTTGCAGGAGGGGGGGGGGATGTCATCAGCAGGACTGGGCTGAAGACAGATAAAAAAATATCGAGCGCTGGGCCGTGCTGCCTCCTCTCCGGTATTGATCAGGTGTGAATTTAACTTGCTGTGCATATCCACGGTGTCAGCAAGTGCCAGGGGGCATATTAGAAGTAGTCAGCTCGCAGGTGTCACTTTGACATGAATAGGGAGGGGGGGGGCAATATCACAGGCAGCGCAAGGGGGGGGACAGGACAGAAAGGAGAGGAACAGGGACACACGAGGGAGTCGACAAATTCAAGGAAAATAGGATGCTACATCACAGGGAACTGACAGGGCAGAGAAAGGCCACTAAAAGAATGTAAGCTCTTGGGACCAGGATAGCCATTAGCTTCTGTAGCGCTTTACATGTTACATCTTTTCACAGCTGCTTCATCGATCTAAAGAGTGTGAGCCAGAATACTAAAAGAATGCAAGCTCTTGGGCACAGGGCGAGAACAACAGATCGCATGCTCTTGGGACCAGGATAGCAACCGGATGTAAACTCTTGGGACCAGGATAACTACTGGCTGCTGTAGCTCTTTACATGTAATATCCTTTTCACAGCTGCTTCATCATCCAACAGCATGCAAGCCGGAATACGAAAAGAATGCAAGCTCTTGGGCACAGGGCGAGAACAACAGATTGCATGCTCTTGGGACCAGGATAGCAACCGGATGTAAGCTCTTAGGACCAGGATAACTACTGGCTGCTGTAGCTGTTTCCATGTGACATCGTTTTGCAGCAATTTCATAGAACACTTACAGAATTCAAAGTGGGATAACAGCAGATTGCAAGCTCTTGGGACCAGGATAAACATTAGCTTCTGTAGCTGTTTATGTTTAATATCCTTTTGCAGCTGCTTCATCAGCCAAAAGAGTGTAGGACAGAATATTAAAAGAATGCAAGCTCTTGGGCAAAGAGGGAGAAAACCAGATTGCAAGCTCTTGGGCACAGAGGGAGAAAACCAGATTGCAAGCTCTTGGGACCAGGATAAGTATTGGCTGATGTAGCTGTTTCCGTGTGACATCGTTTTGCATCTGCTTCATAGAATGCAATGAGTGTAAGCTCTTGGGACCAAGATGCAAAAAAGTGTACGCTTTTGGAACAAAGAAACAGAAGAAGAATGTCAGCTCTTGGGACCAGAATACAAAAAGTGTAAGCTCTTTGGACATAAAAAACTTAAAAAAATAGTAAGATCTTGAGGCCAGAACTCAAAAACGTGTAAGAAACTAAAAGAGCGCAGGCTGTTGGGACCAGGATCCTGAAAGAATGTCAGCTCTTGAGTCCAGGATACAATTATAGTGTCTAAGTTCTTTGGACAAAGAGATTAAACAGTGTAAGCTTGTGGCACCACTATCCCAAGCGAAACTCGGCACCCCAGGTGTTTCGGAACTACATGTTCCATGATGCCTTGTCAACTTTAAGGCTGTTGGAGCATCATGGGACGTGTAGTTTAAAAACTTCTTGGGTGCCAAAGTTCGCCATCACTGTCTCAGGGCAGGGATATCAAACTCCGGCCCCCAGATGTTTATTACCTGCAATACCCAGAATTCTTGGAATGCAATGAATGTTCAGAGAATCATGGGATGTGTAGTTCATAAACATCTGGGGGGGGGGGGTTCCAGGTTCACCATCACTAACCTAAGATTTAAGAGCAGTGCTGTCAAACTCACTGCCTCCCCTTGTGTTGATGCCTACAATTCCCAGAATCCCTTCAATGCAATAGATGGTGGGGGAATCATGGGAGTTGTAGCTCAGAAATATCTAAGGCTAGGGTCAGACTGAGGCAGTGCGAACGCGCGTTCTGGCGCACTTAATCACGGCCGCACTAGCAGCAGATGACGGGCAATGACAGCCAATATACGAAGTACGGTCGCACAAAAGTCCGGCTGCGCAACGCAAGTGGAAAATGAACGCATTTTTTCGAGAACGTGAAACCGCAGGTACTGACGTACAGAGTGCGCTGCGTCCGCTAGAGGCGTGTGTGCGTGAATTGGAGACGTCAGACGCTGCTAATGTCCGGCCAACATAACGTCCAGATGCAAGAAGTGTTTTATTGATGATCCGTACAAAATCACGGACGAAAATGCGCATAGTATGACCACTATCACGTATTCTGTGAAAAAATGCGTCCATTCGTTCGAACGCACTTTTTCACAGACAACATAAAAATGCGTTCGTCTGACCCTAGCCTGAGGGGTCGGAGTTTAAGATCCCTGCATTAGTGCTGGTTGAAGAAAACAAAGTACAATGTATCCAGACAAGTGTCATTTTGCTGCATCACCTCAATGTGTCCACAAGGTGGAGCCACTCAGTGTACCGTAACCCCCGAAAAAGGATTTTCCTAAATGAGGGGATGCAGGGATCCTCCCGAATATTAAATTTAACTCATTACGTGCTAATTACATCTGGCTCGTTAATGCCATTTGTTTCACAGAATTGACGTTTACAAACACAGGTCGCACGTTATTAAACATTGCGTGATTTAGGCTAGGGTCAGATGAACGTGATTTCTACGGACGTACTTTAGTACGGAAGACGCAGTAGTGGCCACACAGTCCGTTTTTTTCACTGACGTATATTTTGACGGATGTAGGAGGGAAAATAAATTAAAAAGCAAAACCATTTTGTCCGTGAAAAATGCTGGGCGTATAAATGCTGGGCGTGTAAATGCTGGGCGTATAAATGCTGGACGTGTAAATGCTGGACGTATAAATGCTGGGCGTGTAAATGCTGGACGTGTAAATGCTGGGCGTATAAATGCTGGACGTGTAAATGCTGGACGTGTAAATGCCGGGCGTATAAATGCAGGACGTGTAAATGCTGGACATATAAATGCTGGGCGTGTAAATGCTGGGCGTGTAAATGCTGGGCGTATAAATGCTGGACGTGTAAATGCTGGGCGTATAAATGCTGGCCGTGTAAATGCTGGACGTGTAAATGCTGGACGTGTAAATGCTGGACGTGTAAATGCTGGACGTATAAATGCTGGACGTGTAAATGCTGGACGTATAAATGCAGTCCGTCTGACCACATTCCATCACTCACACACAAAGCTATGCGGACGTTGCGGACTTTGTGCGGCCGTTCTAGGGGTTGTGCGTTCTTGCCGGCCTTGCGTCCGTCGGCCATTGTGCGTCTGCAGTTCAGTGCGGACGTACTTCATGTGTCGGCTCCGATGGACTTTCTTTCATGCTATCACGGACGTACTTTTAGGCGCAATCACGGACGTGAACACTACGCTCGTCTGACCCCAGCCTAACAGGTAACACAGAGGCTGCCCCTATGAACGATTGGCTGTAGCCGGATGCTGACCCACAGAGCTTGCAATCTGTTACCCATGATAAAATCACCATGAAAATAAACGGTTAAAGGAATTCAGAGTCTGATTTGAGGCTTCCGTGTATCCACAAACCGTCATGGAGAGGTTATGGTACCCGCAGGTGTCCTAAGTAACCCACAATGCCTTGCAAAGGTGTGTATGCTTAGCGGCTTATACAAATATTAAGGCTGCCAGGTCGGCCATGTTTTCCTGGGCGCATATTACTATTTCATGCAGAGGGGGAGCACAGGGAAAAGTGCTGCCCTGTAGTAACATGTATGTAACATTTGATGCAGGAAGGAAATCAAGGCAGGTCACCTGGGATCCCTTTGTGATTTCTTACCTGCAGTGTATGGGTTATACATGAAGCGGGGTGGCATTTTTCATGCACTGCCCATCAGCATGAATAAATTATACGTGTCCAGGAAAACATGGCCGACCTGGCAGCCCAATATTTATATATACAGTGTATGCACGCACACACAGGGCTCAAAATGTTGATTCCTAAGGTACTAGCCAGGCTGGAAAGTTACTGGCCACTTCTGATCTCAAGTGGTCAATGAAAAAATCTACAGTTGTAAAGGGCCAAATGCCCCATTAGAATGTTCACTCTGAGGCGAGAGGGCGAGTGGAATTTCTGAGCCCGGTACCTCGAGAAAGGCTCAAACTGGAGCCGAAACGTTGGTTCATTTTATTGGATTTTGTTAAGACCTGGTGTGTGTGTGTCCGCCCGGTAGCTGCTGCTGCTGCGCGCATATTTCGGATTTTGCGGCACCGAGGCAGCTTTTCAAAAATGATTTTGCATTAACAAGGTATGGAGCGCAGATACTTAAATATATATATTTTTCTAAAATGCATTTTTAATAGCATTTAGTTACAAATCGTTTGAAGTCCTTGCATTATTTTTTTTCCCTGTAAACTCTGGGATCTGCAGCCTGGGCGCCGGCGCCGCCGAGCTCCATATGAACCCAGAAGCGACTCAGCCAATCAGAATGCTTCCTTAACTATCTACACCCCTGCAAAGGTTCTGCCATAAATGTGTGCGCGGCCGAGGTCCCTCTGTGACCCGGTGAAGGGCATTATGGTTTAATAACACATTTTATACTGCTGGTGAGCTGTAATTCCCAGAATCCCCTGTTGTACAAGTGCTTGTATGGGCAGAGGGCGGCGGGGCTTCCTCCTGTGACACGCTGGAGTGCAGGGCTTGGTTATTTCCTGGTGAAGTTTCATGCACAGGGTGACAGCGATATGGTGTCGTTGTATAACCTATGCATGGTTCGGTCGCTTTCAGGGGCTACAAACACATTAACCCTTTCCCTGCCATGTGTCAAAGGAACACACGGGACGTAAATCCATTCCGATGCAAAGCTTTAACTCTTTACTTTCCATGCAATGTCCCGGCTGATTGCTCCATGGTTAGCACCGGGAACGCGCCATATAAACAGGGCCCAGTGTGTCCTGGTGTACGGCTGCAGAGCCGGCGCGCAGAACCCGCAATGTCTCTCTCTCCTCGTGCCGCGGCCTGAAGAATCATGGTCTGTCCCTGTCGAGCCAAGAGCTGGCTGGCTCCATCAGGCTCCGGTGCTTCCTCTGCCACCCAGTGACGGCACAGCGCGCGGCGTGCCAAGAACCTGACGCAGCACTTTCCACGTCCAGCTCGCCGTCCGACATGTGCAGGATGAAGACAGGAGGAGGCGGGGGAGAGGGTGAGAAGCCTGCCCGGCCTGACGGGAACGGGGGCAGAAGATTTAGGTGATGAATGAAAGGCTCCAAAATGCTCTTTCCAGGCTTTTAATCTGAGTGAAAACAGCCCAAAACGTACGGAAAAAAAACCACCGGGCAGAAACAGGACAGGCAGAGCGGAGATCAGCTCAATCAGGGCGGGCGCCTTCACCCTGTACTGCGCCCGCAGCAATACAAACCACCCCGCACGTGCTTTACCTGGGTATAGGGGGACGATGAATTAAAAACGCGTCCGGGGAACGATTCTGCGCAGCCTAGCGGTGCGATAGCTCAGCTGGTTCATGCACCAACTGTAGAGCCGGTCCAAACCTCAGCTAATCTGAGTCTTCTCATGGAGTCAACCTAGAGTCGCCAGGTCGGCCATGTTTTCTTGGACACGTATTGCTATTTCATGCAGAAGGGGAGCACAGGTAAAAGTGCTGCCCTGCAACATGTATAACTCATATGCTGCAGGAAGGAAATCAAGGCAGGTCACCTGGGATTCCTTTCTGATTTACCTGCAGCGTATGGATTATACATGCTGCAGGGTGGAATTTTTCATGCAGTGCCCCTCAGCATGAATAAATTATATGTCCATGAAAACATGTTTCATCTGGTGACTCTAAGCCAACCGGACGATCATCCTCGCAAAGTCCGTGCAACGCGCGTCGCATGACACACGTTATTTGTTAAAGGGAAGCTCTAGGCACCACGGCCACTTCATTTAGGTGATCGCGTCAGTCCTCACTTCCTTCCTCCCTAGCTGTTCCCCGATCGCTAAGAAAGCTCTTCCTTATATAAAAAGTGGAAAATGTATCATTATATACGTAAATATTACAAATAACGGCCGCAGAATGGGTTAAAATGGTAAAATCCATCAGACTATCTGGCCGTAAAACACAACCTGAGCCCCTCAACCCGAGATTATTAATCTCATAATCTAATAATTATTTATTAAAAAAAAAAAAAAAAAACACTGCAGGGGAAAAAAAATATTATTATTTTTATTTATTTTCATCTCATCAATTATACGGGAAAAAACAATAAACAAACAAAAAATACCCCTAAAAATGACTTGAAACAGGAATTCAAATGGGGAAAATGTTTTATGTTTTATGTTTAATATAACTAATTGTTTTTAAAAGCGACCTTTTTAAAAAATAAATTAAATAAATATATATATGAAAATATTTCAAATAACAACCACAAACTGGGTATAAAACCCATCAGACCAGATGCTGCAAAACACAACCTGGGATTATTAATGGGGAGCAATAAAGAATTTATTATTATTATTTATTTTCATCTCCAAATTATACAGAAAAAAACAACAAACAACCAAAAAAAGACTTGAAACAGGAATCCAAATGGGGAAAACGTTTCTGTTTTATAGAACTGTTTTTTAAAGTGACCTTAAAAAAAAAATATATATATATATATGAAAATATTTCAAATAACTACAAACTGGGTAAAAATTGGGTAAACATTATAAAACTCATCAGACGAGCTGGCTGTAAAACACAACCTGGGATTATTAATGGGGAGCAAAAAAAGAAGTATAGGGGAAAGAATTTTTTATTATTATTTTTATTTATTTTCATCTCCAAATGATACAGAAAAAAACAACAAACAAACAAAAAATCCCCCTAAAAATGACTGTTTCAGGAATCCGAAAGGGGAAAACGTTTTATGTTTTATATAACTAATTGTTTTTAAAAGTGACCTTTTAATAAAATAAATAAATATAATAATATAAATATTACAAATAACAACTACATTATAAAATCCATCAGACCAGCCGGTTGTAAAACACAACCTGTGAACCCCGCACTGGAAAAAGTGATTATTTTTTTTAATATATATATATTTATATGTTTAATAATTTATAAACATGAAACAATATATATATAAAACAATATATATATATAAATATTTATTAAATTCTATTCTACCAAAAAAAAATCCAATGCATTTCCTTCTGCATTTAAAGGGTTAAAAACGAATCCGACGCCAAGGTGTTTTTTTTTACTCTCCAATTTTCTATTCTTTTATTCTTTTTTTTTTTTTTCTCAATTTACATTTTTTCGCTTAAAGTGAAAAACCTGAAAATAATGCAATTGGTGACACGCGGTGAGAGGGAGCAGCGGCGGCGCGTTAAGCACTTCAGAATCTCATACATTTAGTCGGCCGCCGGCAAAGACATCTGCCTAATGTTAGAGTTTAAATATCCTTTCCCATTCGCCGCGCGCTCAGGTCTCATTTGGGAGAAATGAAACGGTATTATTAGAGGGAGATTTTGCACAAATGGCCTGAATTTGACGTGTCAGATTCAATGAGGCTGCTACATATGTAACACGCGGAAGGGCTCGGAGGGGACAAACCTCTTCGGAGAGAAAGTCTCTGATTGTGAAATTAAATTTGCATGCGGTATACCCCGCGTGCCCCCCCCTCCCGCCTCCTCCGGCCCCGGCGGTTCAGCTCAACGAATTCTTCTTTTCCTTCCGTTTAAATGAGAATCGAACGTCTCTGAAGACGAAAAAAAAAAAAAAAAGCAGCCGGCCGCCCCAGAAGTTAGGGCTCCCCACTCATCTCGGCCACTTTTATCGTCCTGCGCTGGGGCCGTCCTGCTGCCGGAAGGCAGGGGGCGCTAGGAAACCGGCAACGTCTTCTCCGGTGGCCGCGTCCGGAACATTACGAGAATTTATCCAGCCTCGTATTGTGATTATATAACATAATGGATATCCGTCCGGTGCGACCCGGCAGAGGTGGGACTAGGCCTGCCAGGTCGGCCATGTTTTCCTGGACACATCTTACTATTTCATACAGAGGGAGAGCACAGGGAAAAGTGCTGCCCTGCAACATGTATAACTCATATACTGCAAGAAGGAAATCAAGGCAGGTCACCTGGGATGCCTTTCCTGCATTGTATGGATTATACATGCTGCGGGGTGGCATTTTTCACGCACTGCCCATCAGCATGAATAAATTATATGTGTCCAAGAAAACATGGCCGACCTGGCAGCCCTAGGTGAGCCCCCTAGAGTCAGGCCCACAGAGAGCTCAGGACTTTCATGATCAGAAAAATCCCTAAACTCTTTATATATAATTTATTTAGAGCCCCTGGAGACCCTGGTTTATCCAGAAAACAATATGGAAATCCAATAGCTCCTCGTGGGCGTGACACATGTCTGGCGGTCAGGGCCAGATTTATAACTAGGCAGAGTAGGCATGTACCTACAGGCATCTGCCACAAGGGGGCACTTGCTCTGTAAAAATAGATTTTTATTTTCCAATTTACAATCATTTAAACCCCTGCATCTCTGGAGCCCTAAGGGCTAAAGGGACATTATGAGGTGTCATTGGAAAGGTCAGAGTATGGCCTTTCCACTGATATCAGATATAACCAAGTTAGATTTATGTAGAAATAAAATAAATTATTAATCTTTTTCTTTGATAACACAGCTATAATATTCAGTTTACAATTATAAAGTGCACAGTGATGCTGCGCTAACGCACCTTCTCATTTCCCCCCCTGCCAGCAAATGTGGAGCTGATGATGCAACACATTGTTCTATCAACAAACCTACAGTTACAAGTTATTATACAGCACGAACAGGTTACGTAGCGCTGTACAATGGGAGGCAGAATAACAAAGTACAGTAGGAGAGAGGACCCTGCTCAAGAGCTTACAATCTAAGAGAGCGCTGCAGTGAGGATAGACGGGGTTTTGGATCCTCCATCTCTGAATTGTGCAGCGCACAGGGTTAAGTGAGGCGTCATTGGAAAGGTCAGAGTCTGGTCTAATGATACAAACATGACCATGTAAGGCGTAAAAATAAAAAAATGCGAAAAAGTAAATGTAACATTTTTATTTTTCTCTGTTCTACGTCCGAGGCAAAATCTGCTTTTACATATAAACACACACACAATGCACTAACTCAACGAATGCAACAGATTCTGCTCCTTCTTTTGATTTGTCACAGAGAGAAACTGGTTTTCAATTACATTTTTTTCAATTTTTTTTAAAATTTTGCCCCAAAACAAAAGTTAAAGAAGTCATTTTGTCATGTGGGGGGGGGGGCTCCACTTTCTTTTTGTTTCTGTGCGTATAGGTTCCTGAGCTGCAAATCCGGCCCTGCTGGTGGTGCACTCGAATTGGCTGTTTCTATCGACCAATCACAATGCGGCTTATAAAAGCTACCAAATCTTTTCAGGATTAGTTTGTTTTCTCTTTTTTGCCAGTTTTTCCCTGATTTTACTCCAGTTGCATCAGGATACTATTATTTATGTATTTATCGTTAAACAGAGGGTGATAAACCAGGACTTTAGCAGGAAAGGCGACACGACACCCGTCTCTGCCATTAATTAACGCCCAGTACTAAGTGGGTTTCTATGCTTTTCTATCAGCGGAGTTTGGGCTTTTTTTTGGCTGATTTTTAAATATTATATATTTTTTGCAGTTGACGAAACCAGCGACTCCGATCAGAGAATCAACCTATACATATAAACCTCTGACTGTCTGCCTCTTTATTTATACACATATAGGCGGAGGGTCCCGTATCAGAAACGCTCAGGACCAGGAGTGTTTGGATATGGGAGTTTTGGGTATTTTGGAATATTTACCTATAATAATGAGATATCTTGGGGACCCAAGACTAAACGCGACATTCATTAACATTTCACACACAACTGATACACGGCCTGGGGGGGGGGGGTTTATAGAGGATTTTATTCATTTTGTCCTGGTCACATGAGGTCAGGGAGGGGATTTTACACTTATGGTGCCATATTTTACAATAGTTCATATTTTAGAATATATTGTATTTCAACTGTTTTGTGTTTTGGAATATTTTGGAATTTTTCATCTTTTAGAAAATGTCATAAATATTTTGTGTTTTTGAATATTCCACATTTTTGACTATTTCCTATTTTTGAATATTTTATATTTTGGAATATCTGGTATTTTTGAAAATTTCATACTTTGGATTATTTCTTATTTTTTAATATTTCGTATTTTAGTACATGTGGTATGGTATTTTTTGAATATTTTATATTCTTTTTTATATTTTGTATTATATTATTTTTGTACTAATATTATTTTTTATATTATATATTTTTATATTTTTTAATATTTTGTATTATATAATTGATTTTTGGAATATTTTCTATAATCTTTATTTTAAGAATTTTTTATATTTGGTATTTTCTAATATTTTCTAAGCGATTTTTGGAATATTAATACCTTTTATATTTCATATTTTGGAATATTTGGTATTTTTAATATTTTATATTCTATTATTTATTGAATATTTTGTATAATATAATTTATTTTCAGAATATTTTATATTTGGTGTTTTCTAATATTCTGCATTATATTATGGATTTTTGGAATATTAATACTTTTTGGATTTCATATTTCAGAATATTTGGTGTTTTTTAATATTTTGTATTATATTTATTTTCAGAATATTTTGTATAATATTATTTATTTTCAGAATATTTGGTAGATTTGGTATTTTGTGATAATTTACATTATATTATGGATTTTTGGAATATTAATCTTTTATCTTTCATATTTTGGTATTTTTGAATATTTTGTATTATATTATTTATTTTTGGAATATTATATATTTTTTAATATTTGATACTTTGGAATCCCACATAACCCATATTATGACGGTGTAATCCTGCGCTGCGACCCCTCAGATGTCCCCAGCACCCCCCTCGCTGGCCAAGATAGTGGCGCAGGATTGATAAGTCGCCGCTAAGAGGACGCTGGCTGATTGGGCGCTTGGGGCCTTTCAGAGCGCGCGTTTCGCCGCAGGTTTGAGTGTGACTGAGAGTCCTGCCCTTTGCCGCAGATTAGCTTCAATTGCCTCGTCGGACGGAATAGATTGAGCTTTATCCATCACTCCGCGGCCCAGCTCGTTATTTAATAATTAATAGGGCCCGTGTATCCCTCCCCGGCCGAGCTCCTCAGCGCGGGGGTCCGGCAGCCCGGCTCGCGGCTCCTTAACTGCCGCGCTCAGTTCAAGGAATCACCCCATCCTTTTTCATTTGTCAGCGGGATCACAATGGCAGCGTGTCAGCGTTATGATTTAGGAATTCCTTCTGTTTCCCATTAAACCCCGGGCGAAGCCCCCCGCCCCCCCAGGCTTGCCACAGGCAGCTACCTTGCCGTCCTCAGCGCGCCGGCTCCCTCCTCGCCCCTACACTTCCTTGATGGCTTTCTGTCGGCGCTAATTGCTTCTCTTCATTTAAACCTGTGCGCTAATTTGCAGAGGCTCGTTATGAGGTTGGATGGGACCCAAATTACACCATCAATTACACACGCCCTGTCTGAAACACTCACACCGCGCGGCGAGGGGGGAGAGGGGTCTCTGTGCGCTCAGACCCTCAACTTAAACTTTACAGGTTTTTATTAAGGCCATTTAAAGGCCAGGAAATAGATACGGGATCGGACTGACAGAACTACAAGTCCCAGCATGCTCAGCCAGTCTGGAAGGTAAAGCAGCATGGTGGGACGTGTAGTCCCTGTACATGATCTGCGGTGCCGAGGTCAGACATCCTGCTCTGTGGATTGTTATAGAACAAACATTCAAGTCACAGTGACATCATCACTGAATGCAGCCTTAGGGGCCACAAGATGCTGTGTCATGGCTGCAAAGTGATGTCATGGCTGCAGTGTGATGTCATAGCATTTTACACATTACTCCATGACAAAATCATTTAAAGACAATTAGTACCGACTGTGTAATGTTACAGTGTGGGTCTCAAATGTATTTATCCATCTGTATCGAGATATTTATCTGTATCTATATATCGGTATCTATATATCTGTATCTATTGATCTGTATCTATATATCGGTATCTATATATCTGTATCTATAAATCTGTATCTATATATTTGTATCTATCTATCTGTATCTATCGATCTGTATCTATATCTATATCTATATATCTGTATCTATATATCGGTATCTATATATCTGTATCTATAAATCTGTATCTATATATTTGTATCTATCTATCTGTATCTATCGATCTGTATCTATATATCTGTATCTCTCTATCTGTATCTATATATCGGTATCTATCTATCTGTATCTATCTATCTGTATCTATTGATCTGTATATATATATTTGTACCTATATATCGGTATCTATATATTTGTATCTATTGATCTGTATCTATATATCTGTATCTATCAATCTGTATCTATATATCGGTATCTATCTATCTGTATCTATATATCGGTATCTATTGATCTGTATCTATATATCTGTATCTATATATCTGTATCTATATATCGGTATCTATCTATCTGTATCTATATATCGGTATCTATTGATCTGTATCTATATATCTGTATCTATCGATCTGTATCTATATCTATCTATCTGTATCTATATATCGGTATCTATATATTTGTATCTATATATCGATATCTATATATCTGTATCTATCGATCTGTATCTATATCTATATATCTGTATCTATCGATCTGTATCTATATATCTGTATCTATCGATCTGTATCTATATCTATATATCTGTATCTATCGATCTGTATCTATATATCTGTATCTATCGATCTGTATCTATATCTATATATCTGTATCTATCTATCTGTATCTATATATCGGTATCTATATATTTGTATCTATATATCGATATCTATATATCTGTATCTATCGATCTGTATCTATATATCCTTATCTATCGATCTGTATCTATATCTATATATCTGTATCTCTCTATCGTATCTATATATTTGTATCTATATATTTGTATCTATTGATCTGTATTTGTATCTATCTATCTGTATCTATATATCGGTATCTATCTATCTGTATCTATATATCTGTATCTATATATCTGTATCTGTCTGTATCTATCGATCTGTATCTATATATCTGTATCTATCGATCTGTATCTATATATCTGTATCTATCGATCTGTATCTATGTATCTGTATCTATATATCGGTATCTATTGATCTGTATCTATATATCTGTATCTATCGATCTGTATCTATATATCGGTATCTATATATTTGTATCTATATATCGATATCTATATATCTGTATCTATCGATCTGTATCTATATATCTGTATCTATCGATCTGTATCTATATCTATATATCTGTATCTCTCTATCGGTATCTATATATCTGTATCTATATATCTGTATCTATCGATCTGTATCTATATCTATATATCTGTATCTATCGATCTGTATCTATGTATCTGTATCTATATATCGGTATCTATTGATCTGTATCTATATATCTGTATCTATCGATCTGTATCTATATATCGGTATCTATATATTTGTATCTATATATCGATATCTATATATCTGTATCTATCGATCTGTATCTATATATCTGTATCTATCGATCTGTATCTATATCTATATATCTGTATCTCTCTATCGGTATCTATATATCTGTATCTATCGATCTGTATCTATATCTATATATCTGTATCTATCGATCTGTATCTATATCTATATATCTGTATCTCTCTATCGGTATCTATATATCTGTATCTCTCTATCGTATCTATATATTTGTATCTATATATTTGTATCTATTGATCTGTATTTGTATCTATCTATCTGTATCTATATATCGGTATCTATTGATCTGTATCTATATATCTGTATCTATTGATCTGTATCTGTATCTCTCTATCTGTATCTATATATCGGTATCTATATATTTGTATCTATATCGGTATCTATATATTTGTATCTATATCTATATATCTGGATCTATATATCTGTATCTATCGATCTGTATCTATATATCTGTATCTCTATATCTGTATCTATATATTGGTATCTATATATCTGTATCTATCTGTATCTATATATCTGTATCTATTGATCTGTATCTATATATCTGTATCTATATATCTGTATCTATCTGTATCTATATATCTGTATCTATATATCTGTATCTATATATCTGTATCTATATATCTGTATCTATATATCGGTATCTATTGATCTGTATCTATATATCTGTATCTATATATCGGTATCTATCTATCGGTATCTATATATTTGTATCTATTGATCTGTATCTATATATCTGTATCTATATATCTGTATCTATCTGTATCTATATATCTGTATCTATATATCTGTATCTATATATCTGTATCTATATATCTGTATCTATATATCGGTATCTATTGATCTGTATCTATATATCTGTATCTATATATCGGTATCTATCTATCGGTATCTATATATTTGTATCTATTGATCTGTATCTATATATCAGTATCAATCTGCATCTATCTGTCTCATACAATCTGTTTGTGTTTCAGGATAATTCTGAGCTTTATTCATGTATTCATTGTTGTTTATAATCTTTGTCACATTGTGTTTCTCGTGGAATCTTCACAGACAGTCGCTCATGTGTGACGTTTACCTGATGTTGTGCTGGGTGAGTTTGTCCAGTTCCTGCTCCATGTGCTCCTGTAACTCCCCCGGGCGCAGCAGGACCTGACAGATCGGGCAGATGGGGGCCTGGCTGTCAAACAGGGCCACCTTCTTCTTACCTGCACAAACGAAAACAAGTTTTAGAAAACAACACGACTGAACGTTTATTTACTTTAAAAAAAAAAACAGATTTACATAAAAATCCCCAAACGCGTCAGTCTGAGGCTGCTGAGAGTTACTGGGTCACGCGGCGCACGTTACGGCGTCACTCCTGCTTATTACTGTATTAATATGCCACAAACGCCTCCGTTACAGCACAATGACACACTCACACCTCACTGTCTAACTTCGAATTGTCCGGGAAATCGCAAACACATCTCACTGTGCAAACGCCCCGAAAACAAGCAAAATGGATATTTTTGCACACGTTGACTTATAAGGGCTTATTCTCTCGCTGCGGCACAAAAGTTCAAAATAGATACAAAAAGAAAACCACTACGGAGAGCTGCATCTACCCAGAGAAGGAAAATCCAACACCGGCAGGAGAAGCTTCTGCAAACAACAACAATACCAAGATTATTCTTCCCAAAAGTAGTGACCTGCGGCTATTCTCCGATTATGGCGTTTTACTGGCGTTTGCCATGCCGGGGATATACTTCAGTGATATTAATGAGGTGATCTCCAACGAACGCCGAGAGAAACAATGGTACAAATAACACAAGACAACTCCGGCTGAAGCTGCGGTGAAACTGAAGCCGAATGATGGACTGAAAAGTACGGAAAAATAAAGTTGGATTTCCGTAAAAAGTAAATTCCCCGCATTTGATCGACCGTGCGGTTAAACCGAAGTTTGCCGAAATAAAACCACAGCTGTTTGAATGAAAGAGCAAGTCTGAGTGAAGTTTAACTCTTCAACCGCTAGAGTCGACGAGAAGAATGGACGGACACAATGTAACTGCCTGTAAATCCATTTTATACGGCAAAGCTGTGCGGAGAATGCCGGAGCCGAACAAACGGTGCAAATCATCATTTCTGCATGAAAGATGTTACATTATAATTACAGCATTTCTGTCATTTCGAAAAAGAGCCAACCTATTCCACGGCGATGTACAATGGGGCGGGCATCCTAAAGCTTATTCTGCAAGGCTTTTGCTTTCGGTGACCAATCAGATGGCCTGATCCCGGGGACGGACAGTGACACATTAGCATAAAAAGCCTCCTGGTGCTTCAAGTCACGAATCATAAATATCTAAACCAGGAATGGTTCCGGCTGCCCTCCCCCCCATGCAGAAATCTATTTACACCTTTATTACCGTGCTGCCAAACTCCGGCCCCCAGATGTTTATTGCTTACAACTCCCAGAATTCCCTGAATGCAATAGATAGCCAGGGAATCATGGGAGTTGTAGTTCAGAAGCATCTGGGGGGGTCGGAGTTTGACAGTCCTGTGTTATTAGCCTTTCCTGGGGTAGTGAGCGATGAGCGGAGCGCTGGCATCCTGAGCTGGCGATGGGCAAAAAATAGCCACCCTACTGTCTTCCACGCGGACAGAAATAACCTGAGGAATTCGGCGGTCACTATTTTTAGCGTGTACCTCCGGCGGCGGACAATGAGCGCGCTGGCTCTTTCCTAAATAAACAAGGGGTTGTTTGGAAGGAGAGGAAATCCTGCCGAATGCCACGGCTCTGCCTGGAGGACGCAGGGATTGGCGAGGATCTTCATCCCAGAACCTGACTGGTGCTTCAATCCACTGAGACACATTTATACATAAGCCAAGGGCCAATTAGAGCCACTCGACCTGCTTGGTCCTCGACTATGTGTATCTAGTTGTAGCTGGAGACATTTTAAGACACTGGGGGCTGATATGCGCCCCCCCCCCTGCCTATCTCTGTGAAGCCCTAGCCTAGCATATAATGAGTTACAAAGCAACAGCTTAATGAACCAGAATATAATGAGTTAAATGGTTAAATCACCGTGTTACAAAGCGCTTAATACGTGGAATATACAGATTAAACCACGAAAGTTCCATCCAATACATGATATTGTGCTTTATTGCTTTTGATGAATGTATGATGAGGAGTAAACCCCCTCAGTTCCCCCTCACCCAGCCGCCACGTTACACCTGGAAGCTTCCCCTCTGCTGAGCGGAGAATAAACTCGTCCAGACATTGGAGCACAGGTCTTCTAAAACGACAAGTGTGACCGGCAAGAATATG
The DNA here is from genome assembly GCA_009667805.1 of Leptobrachium leishanense. Lineage (NCBI taxonomy): Eukaryota > Metazoa > Chordata > Amphibia > Anura > Megophryidae > Leptobrachium > Leptobrachium leishanense. Next base: position 8,890,199 of record CM019070.1, read on the forward strand.
GTTTGTGTTGGCCGTTATTAAAAGTAGAAGACGATAAAAAGGAATGTTTGTGCTTTTCCTTTTGTCTTTCTGCACCAGAAGAGAATGCAACGTGCCGGCCGCTATCTGGGCATCGTCGTCACCTGTCCTGGAGCACAGAGAGCATGTGACATCACAAATCTCCTCTGAGAGCAAACTGAGCATGTCTGAAACGGACCATGATGGGCAGTTTTAATGAAAGCCCAAAATCCTGTAATGTTTAGTTACACTTACATTCTGCTCTTAGCATCAATCAGGGAGGAGGAGGAGGAGGAGGCGGAGGAGGCGGCATTCCAGGCCTGTAACAGCGCTCATTAACACACATATCACATCAATTAGCACATTTTTAATGAAGATTCCTCCATAAAAATGTTGCCATCCTCTACCAATGCAAGAAATGTTTACCTTTATTATTGTTATTTGTAGTTTTATATGCAGGACGCTGCCCCGTCAGTCCCTATGGACGAGTCTCCTCTGCGAGCACACAGCATGGCTGATACAAACAGGGTTATTCAAAGAGAATCAAAAAGTCACGGCACGTTCGGTGACTTTTCACTCTCTTCAATTCGGTGCGATTTGGCAATCCCATTTCGGCAACCCTGCGGTGTATTTAGCAAGCACCACAGGGCCGCCGTAGGGCAGGGAAAAGCCGCTCCAAACCCGACGAACACTCACCGAAACTCGCAAAAACATCTGGATTAACCCCGCGAACACGCAGGAGAAACTCGACCAGCCGTCGAACACAGTGCAGAGCACAGGCTGGAAAAACCCAACACCGCAGCTGAATGGAGTGGAAAAAAAACCCAGTACGCTTGAATGTTTGAAAAGTGAAACGCTGTTTGCAAAGAAACTACAGAACGAAAATGTCTGAAATTTACACATAAAATCCAATGAACGATAATGAAAAGGGCTGTTACAGAAAAAAGAACAAACAATTATTTTTTTAAAAAAACAAAAAAAGTCCGAAAAATGTCTAAAAGATCCTAAAAAAAATCTATAGATAAAGAGACTTTTTACTGCAGAATTTTATAATGAACGGTTTATTAGATATTGAATTAAAACGGGAATATTTTTAACATTGAAGCCTATGGGATTCTCCCGAATAAACCTGCCGAATGAAACCACCGAACAGCAGGGCATTTCGGGAACCTTTCACTGCTGGTTTGTGTTCTCTGAATAGACGAAGCATTGCTTCTCTATGGGGATTTCACTGCTCTCGAACAGGCAGAGAACAGGCACCGTCTGTGCAGGCAATTCGCCAGGATTTGGCGAACTGCCTGCTCTCTGAATAGCCGAATGGCCAGAAAAGGTAACCGTACCCTGAATTTCACTGTTCGGGTACCTTTCGCCAGCAATTCGGATCTCTTTGAATAACCCTAAGGCCGGGTGCACATGAGTGCACTGCGAGCGCCATTTGTGATGCTGCGACGGGGCTGGTCACACGCTTGTGCGCACGCACGAAGTACGCGCGTAGCATGTGTCCGCCTAGAGATCCTCCCCGTCGATGCGCTAGGATGCGCATCGACGGGCTGCAAAGCGCGATCCTCCATAGGAGGAACGCGCTTTGCAGCGCTGATGGGGGGGGGCAGGCGGGCGCCGAGTGGAAGGAACGTCCACTCTCTCACGGACGTTCCTTCCACTCTGAGTGCGCTCGTGTGCATCTGGCCGGAAAGTGTCACTTTCTCATTATCTCGGTTCACAAGCTCCAGGAATTACCGAGTTATTTCTCTCTTTTTAAAAGTAAGATCTTGTTCAACGTCAGGGTCTACCCATCAAGCCAGAGGGCTCTGTCTACTAAACTGTGAGATGTGGAGGATTGGGGATAAATTTGCAAAGTGTAGGTCAGACCAGTTGAGCTACGAAAGGCGGCTTCGCAAAGGTTTTTTATAGGGATGCACCGATACCACTTTTTTAAGACCGAGTACGAGTACAGATACTTTTGTTCAAGTACTCACCGATACCAAGTACCGATACTTTTATTTTATGTCATGTGACGCTTTCCAATAAGAACAGACCTCATATAAAGCCCCCAGGTCTCATGGATTTGCCCCCCAGCTCATGGATATCCTGACCCCAGCTCCTGGATAATTGCCCCCCAGCTCATGGATAATTGCCCCCCAGCTCATGGATAATTGCCCCCCTGCTCATGGATAATTGCCCCCCTGCTCATGGATAATTGCCCCCTGCTCATGGATATGCCCCCAGCTCCTGGATAATTGCCCCCCAGCTCATGGATATCCTGCCCCCCAGCTCATGGATAATTGCCCCCCAGCTCATGGATATCCTGCCCCCCAGCTCATGGATAATTGCCCCCCAGCTCATGGATAATTGCCCCCCAGCTCATGGATAATTGCCCCCCTGCTCATGGATATGCCCCCTGCTCATGGAAATGCCCCCCCAGCTCATGGATAATTGCCCCCCAGCTCATGGATAATTGCCCCCCAGCTCATGGATATCCTGCCCCCCAGCTCATGGATAATTGCCCCCCTGCTCATGGATAATTGCCCCCCTGCTCATGGATAATTGCCCCCCTGCTCATGGATATATGCCCCCTGCTCATGGATAATTGCCCCCTGCTCATGGATAATTGCCCCCCTGCTCATGGATATATGCCCCCCTGCTCATGGATAATTGCCCCCCTGCTCATGGATAATGCCGCCCCCCCGCACTCTCCGCTCATACTTACCTTCCTTCAGCGACGCCGGGAAAGTCTTTGCGCGCACACCCCCCCTCTAAGGACCCCAGCCGCGACCACGTGGGACCATGTGATCGCGGCTGGGGTCCTTCCAACGAGCGCACGCGGGGAAACATTCCCGGCGTCGCTGAAGGAAGGTAAGTATGAGCGGAGAGCAGCTGCAGGGCCTGTCTGAATGCTCTATCGGCATTCGGACAGCCACCGCAGCCCCTAGGATACCGGCAAGCCGGCTCAATGCCGGCTTCCGGTATCGGAAAAAAATATCGGGGGTACTGCAGGAGTACCAAGTACTCCTGCAGTACCCGGTATCGGCACCGATATCGATACTAGTATCGGTGCAACCCTAGTTTTTTATTTCTGGCCCATTTGGCTATTCACGCATGGACTCCGCAGATTCATTATTATTATTTAATTAAATATTTTTTATTTTAAAAAAAAGAAAACCTTCCCTTCTCTGACGAACTTTAAAGTCTATTCACTAAACAGTTCCCTTGCTCACTGTGGCCTAATGGAAAAAAACACCCACACAAACAATAATTGCCAATGGTTGATTTCCAATCACCCCCCCAAAAATGTTTTCCAAAATTTTACTTATTTTTATTTCAAGTTTCCGTAAACAAAAAAACATTGTGTTTAATAATACACAGGTAAAGAATAAAAACAAGGAAGCGGAAAATATAAAACATGTAAAAAAAAAAAAAGAATAAAATTATACCATCTAAATATTCCCAAAACTGGAGAAAATACTGAAAAAATACTATTACTATTAAAAAAACATACTGTTTAATAATACAAAATAAATAATAAAAACAAGAAAGCAGAAAATATAAAACGTGTAAAAAAAAAAAAAGGAATGAGCATACCATCCAAATATTCCCAAGACTGAAGAAAATACTATAACTATAAAAAAATTCTGTTTAATAACACACAAATAAATAATAAAAACAAGAAAGTGGAAATACAAAACACAGAAAAAAAAGAATAAAAGTATATCATCCGAATATTCCCAAAAATTAAGAAAGTACAGAAAAAATACTATTACTATAAAAAAAATTCTGTTTAATAATACGTAAATAAATTCAATGTTCTGGAACCCAGGACAAACTTGAAAACGTGTGAAATCTCAATGTATCCTTCCCGGTAAAATACTTTATAAATAAATTAATAAATAATAAAAACAAGAAAGTGGAAAAAATAAAACATGTAAAAAAAAAAAAAGAATAAGAATATACCTTCCAAAAATTCCCAAAACTGAAGGAAATTCAGAAAAAATACTATTAATATTGAAAAATCATTATATTTTTAGCAGTAGAACATCTGTGTTTTAAAACCGGCTTCTCTGGAAAGTCACAAACCATAAAACCAAAGACTCCGGGACTTTATCTTTAATACGTTACTGTTTTGTCTTAATGGGTGGGGGGTGGGGACTGGGGGCGCGAGAGATGACCTGGCGTAGAAAAGATTTAATAAAATACTATAAGGGACAAAAAAAAAAAAAAAATACATTTGGGGGGTGGGATGGAATAAATAAAGGAAAACATACACACACGGCGCACCAGGAGTAAAGCCGGTCATTAACTTGTCCCCTGTCACTTGCCGGTGACACGTAGGTTTGTAACCTGGCCTCGCTTACATCCAGGAGAAAATGTATCTGAAATTAGCTCGCTGGAGCTTGCCGGCGCGTCGCCCCGGCGCGCTCTGCCCATTCACCGGCTCTGCTCAACCAGGAGGGTAAAATGACAGCAATTGGTGAGGAAGGTGGGTCCACGCCGGCTAATGGAAGGGTGCTAATGACAGGGCACTTATCCGGCAGGCAGTTTACATGTCAACACGGAGGACCTGAAACGGCAGCACCGCGGCATGGAAAGCACTTTGAAAACCTGTAATAAGATCCTACAGTTTATATATATATATATTATTATGGGTTCTTTTCACTGTGCAATTTGATGCAGCAACTTGTTTGCAAAATATCTTTTATTTATAAACAGACTGCGGTGGAAAAACCGTTACCGAAAACCGAAAAATGGCGCCATGTGGGCACAGCTGGCAGAGCTTCCTCCATTAGTTGTGGCATGAAGACAAGGTCCAGGGGTGGGAGACTGGCCCATGAGAGCTTACAATCTAAACCGAGCAAGAACACAATGATATCCTACAAGGTACAAAAGGGTTATTCAATAAACGCCGAACTTGACACCGTATTGCACCGAACAGTGAATTTCCCCATAAGGTGCAATGTTGTGTAAGTTCGGCTGTTCACAGAGCTGTCATTTTGCCAAATATTGGCGAATTTCCAGCAAAATACGGTGCAGATCGCCTCAATTCGGTGACCGTGAGATTCCCCATAGAGAAGCAAATGTTAATCTATTCAGAGACGCCGAACTGCACCAAAATGTCAGTGAAGTGCCCTGATGTTCGGTGCTTCAGTTGGACAGGTTTAAACAGGCGAATCTCATAGAATCCAATGCAAAAAATATTATCGCTTTCATAAATGTTTTATTCAACAGTTTATTCTTTTCATTTTAGCAAAAAGCCTTTTTATTTATTAGAATTTTTTGGCATTTTTTCTAGATTTTTTTTCGTGAGAATGTTCGATTTCCATTTTATTTTAATGTCCAACTTACAGAGAAATACGGTGGAATTTGACGGCACTGACTTTTTAAAGTATGTTTATTATTTATATTTTTTGCAAAAACGTTTTATTTTTTAAAAGACTTTTTTGTATTTTTTTAGACATTTTTATTTTTTTAATTATTTTTAAAGGACCTTTTTTATTATTTAGACACATTTTTTACGGTTTAACCTCTTATTAGGAGAACGGGAGGCTTCCTTTCTAATTCTTTGCAGCTCGGTGGAATTTGCTGATGCCAATTCGTCGGTTTTCAATCATCAATGTCCGATAACTGCTTCAGCGATTCCAATTTTGGCAGCATACGGTGACCATTCACTAAACAGTGAATTCAACGTGTTTTTGGCAAAATGGAATCACCAAAATGCGGTGAAAAGCAAAACGGCTTTGTGAATTGACCCTTTAATATCAAGTCGGGGCAGGGCGGGATCTGGAGAGGACATGCCAAGCGGAGGGGTGGGGGACGCATGGGAAAAGGTTCCAAACTGGAGATGCTTGCTCGACCAGAACATTGACCCATTCCATTGGCTAAACTTGGGTCTACTAGGTCTGGATACATGTGTTGCTTTCACGTTCATGGTGCAGGTAGAGACAGGTTCCGGTGAAAGTAAACAGTTGGGTTTATTTACAAAGGGTCAGGTCAAACCGATCGGAAAGGGCAGAGAAAACAAAACATGGCAGGTGGGATCGGAAAGTCATACATGGCGCAGGTCTAGCCAAGACGAAAGATGTCAAGGAAGCTAGAGGTGGCTCCCTTAAATAGGAAGCCCACGGCTTAACCAGTGAGTGCCTGAAGTCTCCTTCAGGCCAGAATTGGAATATACTGCATGAAAGGTGCTGCCAGGGTTCATTTCACAGTAGGACTGACTATGGGACATATCTTTCTCCCGACCTTGCGGCTCCCTGGATCAGATGTGTGACAGTTGCCGCTTCGATGTGTCAGCCTTTTCACACAGCAAAAAGAAGAGCATCCAATCAAGCCTAACCGTAGATTCCTGCCGCGCTGGCACGGACTCTGAAGTCATGATTATCTGGCATCGATGAGCCGGGGCCTTGGTCCAACCAGACAACGGGTACGGCGTCGTGCCATCCGAACAGATGGGAGTAAGTGCCGGCTGCCACAAGTCTTCGGATCAGCCACATCCAATAAGAGACACATCGTAAATGTATCTGGTGGCAGAATCCAACGACAGACACATTCTTACATCATGTAACCGTGAAGCTGCCACCTTTAGGGAATTTGGGGATGTTTTTCCCCTTTTTTAATCGAGGATAAAAGGGCTTTAATTCTGATTATTTCATAAATATTTTGTTTTGTAAAAATTGCATTTTGAGGGAATGCTTTTACGACCCGCAGGTGTGCCAGCCTCTATCCTGGAAACGAGCGCCCCTGGCACAGCACGGCCGGAGCCGTCTAACGGTACCAGCCGGGTAAACCAATGTTTACAAACGAGGAGAATTAACAGTTGGCATTCCCACCGGGATAAAGGAATGCCATGGGACGGCACTGGGCGAGGGGAGAGGGAGGGGGCAGAAAAGGTACATAGGGGCGGATGGCAGAATGCCCCGGGGTAATAATAGAAGGATGTGAGAGAATGGGTGCAATCACTTTCTAAATGAGGTGATGGGAGGATGAGGAGGAGGGGAGCGACGCTAAAAGGCTGAGGGAAAGCCATGCATCACAATTACCGGCAGGGCCGTAATGAGGAGACTGTCACGCAGCTGTCACGCCGTTTTAGCCCAACTACTCCGAGTCAGTAATAATATATTCATATCCAGGAGGGAAAAAAAGTGCGGAAGCAGAGGAAAAATGGAAAAAACCTTAAAGGGAGAGAAATGGAGGAAGAAAAAGGGCAATATTTCAGCCTTTCCATTGGACGGAGCAGAAAATAAGACGGCAGAGCCGGCAGGCCCGGATAAAATTGATAGGGCGGGTGGATGTGTGAAGAGTGGCAGAGAAAAGGAGGGCACCGGCTGTGATCGATATCACTAAAAGCCGCCAGACACCGTGATGGAGTGCAATTTTTTTGTCTTTGCTAAAGTAGGGTGGCAGCGGAAGGAGCGGCGGGTGATTCATGATTGGAACGCACCAAGCGCTAACTGGAGGGAGACAAGACGATGAATTCTAGATGAGGGAAACTTCGGCGCGTGTAAATGGAGGGAGGGGGGGCTGGAGCGCGAGACAAAGGAAAAGATACACAGAGTAACAAAGTGGCAAAATTAGATAGAAAAGAGAAAAAGCTGATGGAGAAGGAGATTGGAAGTTAACCTGCGGGGGGGGGGGAATACCCAGAAAAGGGGAAAATTAACGACAAAAAAAAAAAGACAGACCAGAGAAAAAAAGCAGGATTTTAGGTGAGAAAAAAAAAATAAAAGTAAACATGAAATAGATTATATAAAATCTATTTGTAAACATGCACTGATAGAAAAGAAGATACAAATCTTTGTGTTTATAAGACAATGTGATACAATGTGTATGATGTCATACAATGTGGCTGAGATGTCACACAACAAATCCCTGCAGCTGTTTCTGCTCCTCCCCACGTACACAGCTTTACTTAAATACGCAAAACGTTTGGTGGACACCAGATTCCCACCACTCTCAGGCAGCCAGAATACTCTTGGAGGAGGTTAAAAAAAAACAAACATCATATTTTGGGTTATTTTTCCACCATTTCATTTAAAGACAAAGAAAAAGAGAATTTAGTAATCCTCGCTATATTCCCGAAGCCGACACCTCTGTCTCTGCAGCTTTGTTTTGTTGTATCTATTAGTAAACAGACACAATGTAGCACAATGTGTCAATGTATCACACTGACAGTAAAGATAAATAAATATATAACAATTATAAAATAGGGAAAACAAGACTGAAGGGGTAATTCCCAGGATATAGAGTGACCCAGGGTCTGTACCCGGTGCTGTGCGGCCCCCGAGCGGCCCCCCAAGACACATAGAAGGCAAACAACACAACAGCAACAAGCAGCATTAGCCAAGCTCACTGGCACACAAAGCGTGCGTGATGTCAGAGATAAAGATGACATCATTTTATAACATTGCCATTACATGCAGCTTGCGCAGTGTCAAACTCAGCTCAGTCCCTGCGCGTCGCACAGCAGTGCACGGCAGATTCTGGAGTCGGCTGGTAAAAAAGTGTGTGTGTTTAGGTCAGGAGGGAGAAGTCTGTAGACAGTCGGAGATGCAGGAAAGAAATAATGGAGGAAAATGCATGTTTTTAATGCAAAAAAACGGGATTAGGGAAGTGTGAAAAACGGCTACAATGTCCCATTAAATATCGCGTGCGATGGTTCACTCTCTATCTGTGGTAACGCTGGGATGCTGGCGTTGTTGCTGCTTCCATAAAAACACATCTCCTCCAGCTCGGTCAATAGTGTGCCCCCCCCGCCTGTCGAGCGATGTCTCTGTCCCCGCGCCCCTCTCTAAGTCCGCACATGAGGACGCATACAGAATGGCCATTCCAGCCGGCAGCACTTTAGCCGAGACTCCTAGCTCCTAAATGACTTTGAGAAATGGCTAATCGATTATCATTCAGTGATCCCCCCCTCCGCATCCCTTCTGTCCCCCTCCCCACCTTGTTCCCAGCACTTGTGGATGCTCAGCCGGACGCTGCGCGCTCACATCTCGGCCGTCAGGACCCGACGCCTTGTAATTAAGACTTTATTACTTAACCGCGCGCTCGTCGACAGAAGCTTTTTTTGTTTAATCAGAAGCCTTTCGGCCTGGGATACCGAATCGAGCAATAAACAGATAATAAAGAGGGGGGGTAAAAACACGAGGGGGGGCACGTCCAAACAAATATCAAAAATAAATTGAGAAAAAATAAAATTGGCGAATGGGAAGAAAGCGCAATATTAAACCTTCCGTTTCAGGTTTCTTATTTTTGCCTCGACTGAAAAAAACAACAACAATCACTCGCAAAGCGGCGCTGGCGTCAAAAACGGCAAAGAAAAACGCTCAGGAAAATGCCACTTCCTTTGGACAGCGTGTTACAAGGAGACGGAACATTGTTACAATAACGTGAGGTCAGACGATGATAAGATACATCTGATCCTGGAATATTGTGCCGCTTTAATAGAATTCACTGACATTGTGCCACATCATATGATAAGTTACTGATACACTGAAACGCATAACGATACATTGTGCCACATCATATGATAAGTTACTGATACACTGAAACGCGTAACGATACATTGTACCACATCATATGATAAGTTACTGTTACACTGAAACGCGTAACGATACATTGTGCCACATCATATGATAAGTTACTGATACACTGAAACGCGTAACGATACATTGTGCCACATCATATGATAAGTTACTGATACACTGAAACGCGTAACGATACATTGTACCACATCATATGATAAGTTACTGTTACACTGAAACGCGTAACGATACATTGTGCCACATCATATGATAAGTTACTGTTACACTGAAACGCGTAACGATACATTGTGCCACATCATATGATAAGTTACTGTTACACTGAAACGCGTAACGATACATTGTGCCACATCATATGATAAGTTACTGTTACACTGAAACGCGTAACGAACATTGTGCCAAACATATGATAAGTTACTGTTACACTGAAACGCGTAACGATACATTGTGCCACATCATATGATAAGTTACTGTTACACTGAAACGCGTAACGATACATTGCGCCACGTCATATGATAAGTTACTGATACACTGAAACGCGTAACGATACATTGTGCCACATCATATGATAAGTTACTGATACACTGAAACGCGTAACGATACATTGTGCCACATCATATGATAAGTTACTGAATGAAACGACTGAGAACGCGTTAACGAATTTTACATTGAAGGCCACATCATCCTGCATAACGCGTTTACTGTTTATACACAATGGAAAACGCCATAACCAGATACATTTTGACTGACCGGATCATAGTGATAAGTTACTGTTACCACTGAAACGCGTGTAACGATACATTGTGCCACATCAATATTGATAAGTTACTGTCTACATGAAACGATACGTACACGATACATTGTGCCAAATCATATGATAAGTTACTGTTACACTGAAACGCGTAACGATACATTGTGCCACATCATATGATAAGTTACTGTTACACTGAAACGCGTAACGATACATTGTGCTATTTCTTTTTCTTACATTGTTTATTTAAAGGGAAACTGTATTAAAATAGACCAAAATCTAGAATAGTGGAGACGCCCGCCTCTTCCAATGAACCCACAACGCTATGTATCCCGGTGGAGGTAACCCCAATCACCACATCCAAAAAGAACAATACAGAATAAAAAGTGGATATTTTCTGCAAACATAAGATCTGACCCTACTGGCAAATTTGGGTGATTTGCTCTATATATCCACTTTTTATTCTGTATTGTATTAAAAATACAGAGTTGCCTCTTTTTCTCCTCCTGACAGCCTCTGCCCAATATTTTTGTTTATTTTTCTCTTCTTTTGGTGATTTTCCTCCCCTTTTCCCCCTCGCCGCGCGCTGCTCCTCCTCTTTGGCTCACGATCTTCCAAACCCAGAGATCCCTGAAGCTTTTCTGTGCAGTTTGTGCTTATACAACTTGTGTAGTGCAGGAACCACAAAACGCACAGCGCTACGGGACTCACACACTTTATGAACACAAGTTCTGTAGTGCATGCACAGAGCGATGGGTCAGAGCTGCACGCGCATGCACAGATCTGATCCATCGCTGCCTCTCTGAGAACGCTTGCTACAGCGATTGGTCTCACAGGGTGACGTCGCCCGCTCTCTGTGTGTGACATCACTAGTGACCGATCTGGTGACCAGCAGCAGTCGGGAAACTCAAAATCCCTGCTGCTGGTGATGCTAGGTCGGGGTGAAGGAAACTCTTCCGCTTCACCCAGCGACAACAGCAGATAAGGGGTGCTGGGAGGGGGAGAAGGGGGGCAATCCTCACATCTTGAGCACTTTAAAACAATGACGTGGTCAGGATATACTGTCCCTTCAAAAGGTTTTCAAACTTATAGTGAAGAAAGAAATTCAGCGCCTGCATCAATAGAAAGTTTTGGTTTTATATCTTCAGTGAAAAGAGATAATGTTACCACCAGGACCTGGCACGGGTCTAAACATTCGGGGCAATTCGGTGCCAAGTTCGTCGCTTATTGATTAACCTTAACCCTTAAGATTCTTTATACATTGTTGCCATTACTTTTCATAAACGAATCGATGCAGGACATTCCCAGGTTAACCTCATATATAAAATTATGAAATAAAACACATTAATGTCTGCTCTAAACATAAGCGAGAATCTACAAACTCTGCCAGTGTGTGGGGGGAAGGGCTGAATTATTATTAGCATACTTTATAAAGAGCCAACAGACGCCGCAGCGCTGTATAAGATTAAAATTAATTGTCTTGTAACCGTGTCAGCATTAGGGATGTTTTGTAACATAATAACTGTATATATATACAGTGGCAAGAAAAAGTATGTGAACCCTTTGGGATTACGTGGAGTTTTGCATGAATTGGTCATAAAATGTGCTCTGATCTTCATCTAAGTCACAACAATTTGAAAAACACAGTCTGCTTAAAATAATACAACACAAACATTATATGTTTTCATGTGTTTATTGAACAGAACATGTAAACATTCACAGTGCAGGGTGGGAAAAGTATGTGAACCCCTAGCCTAATGACTTCTCCAAGAGCTAATTGGAGCCAGGAGTGAGCCAACCTTGAGTCCAATCAGTGTGATATTATTGGATGTGTTGCTGAAAGCTGTCCTGCTCTTTAAAAACACACACCAGTTTTGGGTTTACTGGTTTCAAGAAGCACTGCCTGATGTGAACCATGCCTCGCAGAAAAGAGCTCTCAGAAGACCTATGATCAAGAATTGATGACTTACATGAAGCTGGAAAGGGTTACAAAAGTATCTCCAAAAGTCTTGATGTTCATGTGTCCACTGTAAGACAGACTGTCTACAAATGGAGAAGGTTCAGCACTGTTGCTACTCTCCCTAGGCGTGGTCGTCCTGTAAAGATGACTGCAAGAGCACAGCGCAGAATGCTTAATGAGGTAAAGAAGAATCCTAGAGTGTCAGCTAAAGACTTACAGAAATCTCTGGCACATGCTAACATTTTTGTTGACACATCTACAATAAGGAAAACATTAAACAATAATGGAGTACATGGGAGGACACCATGGAGGAAGCCATTGCTGTCCAAAAAGAATATTTCAGCACGTTTGAAGTTTGTAAAAGAGCACCTGGATGTTCCACAGCACTACTGGCAAAATATTCTGTGGACAGATGAAACCAAAATTGAGTTGTTTGGAATAAACACACAACACTATGTGTGGAGAAAAAAAGGCACAGCACACCAACATCAAAACCTCATCCCCACTGTAAAACATGGCGGAGGGAGCATCATGGTTTGGGGCTGCTTTGCTGCCTCAGGGCCTGGACGGATTGTTGTCATTGATGGAAAAATGAATTCCAGAGTTTATCAAGACATTTTGCAGGAAAACGTAAGACCATCTGTCCGCCAACTGAAGCTCCGCAGAGGATGGGTGATGCAACAGGACAATGACCCAAAGCATACAAGTAATTCAACAAAAGAATGGCTTCAACAAAACAAAATACGCCTTCTGGAGTGGCCCAGTCAGAGTCCTGACCTCAACCCGATTGAAATGCTGTGGCATGACCTTAAGAGAGCGATTCACACCAGACATCCCAAGAATATTGCTACACTGAAACAGTTTTGTGAAGAGAAGTGGTCCAAAATTACTCCAGATCGTTGTGCAGGTCTGATCTGCAACTACAGGAAACGTTTGGTTGAGGTTATTGCTGCCAAAGGAGGGTCAACCAGTTATTAAGTCCAAAGGTTCTCAGTTGAGGCTGAGCCACATTCACAGCCGGTGGATGCGCAGGACCCGCTGCAAACTTACGGCTGCCACCCTGCGCATGCGTCCCAGCCGGTCAGCAATGTAACTGCCGCACTGCTGCTCCGTTTACTGTGTCTGTCATTGCTCAATCTGCTCGCACAGTCTCTATACTGCGCTGCAGACTATGTTGGTGCTTTATAATGAAAAAGGGTGGCTCTCAGAAGGGAAAGAGTGCTATGGAAAGTCTCAATATTCTACATTTCTGCCTCCGTTACGTCCAGGTTTCAACTGAGAATCTTCCACCTCCTGCATCGCTGTATAATTACCCCCCCTCCCCCTGGCTGCCGGAGCTGGCTGAGAGGAGTGAGAGTCTGCAGCAGCTGTGCTGAAAATGAGCAGCTTTCAGGTTTTATTTAATCATTATTAAAATGCAATAATTTTTTTTATATAATTTTTAGATGTAAACGCCCCCTCCCCCCTCTCTTTCCTCCTCAGCTGCTCCCATTCATCTATTTATATAAAAATATTACCCATAAAAAGCCCCAGGCCGCCGCCGCCGACTCCTGCAGACCCTCCCAGCCGCGGAGCTTTACAGCCCAATTAGCGTCATGCAGCTGCTAGAAGGCTAGGGATGATAGGGATTGTAGTGTGTGTGTGGGGGTGGGCTGGGCCGACAGAAGCCCCCAAATGAAAGCCGTATATTCAGATTCAACCCCGTTATAACAGCGACACTCTATGGTATAAGTTTCTTTGTTTACAATCAAATGTATTAAATGAGAATAAAATAACAATGAGCCTGATTATTCTGACAAAGAGGGAATAACCTGCACATGTGATGTCAAACAATGTCATGTGATGTGATGTCATGTGATATCATGTGATGTCATGCCATGAGATGTCAAAAAATATCATGCAATGTCATGTGATGTCATGCAATGTGATGTGATGTAATGTAATGTGATGTCATGTGATGTCATGTAGTGGTAGTGTCATGTGATGTAATGTAATGTCATGTGATGTCATGTGATGTAATGTCATGTGATGTAAAGTAATGTCATGTGATGTAATGTCATGTGATGTCATGTGATGTCATGTAATGTCATGTGATGTGATGTGATGTCATGTGATGTCATGTAGTGGTAGTGTCATGTGATGTAATGTAATGTCATGTGATGTCATGTGATGTAATGTCATGTGATGTAAAGTAATGTCATGTGATGTCATGTGATGTAATGTCATGTGATGTCATGTAATGTCATGTGATGTCATGCAATGTCATGTGATGTAATGTAATGTGATGTCATGTGATGTCATGTAGTGGTAGTGTCATGTGATGTAATGTAATGTCATGTGATGTCATGTGATGTAAAGTAATGTCATGTGATGTCATGTGATGTCATGTCATGTGATGTCATGTGATGTCATGTCATGTCATGTGATGTCATGTGATGTCATGTGATGTCATGTGATGTCATGTCATGTGATGTCATGTGATGTGATGTCATGTGATGTCATGCAATGTTCACTCGAACTAAACTGACTAAAATTCAAATAATGTGGTGAAATTACAGGACATTTATCCATCGGGCAGGGTCGTCTGTTCCTTATGTGTTTTTATTATGTCTCGTGTTTGTATTACCTCAATGTAAAGCGCTGCGGTATCTGTTGGAGCTATATAAGTGACTGTAACTGAAATGAAGCAATTTACTTGAAGTTTAATGCTATATAGTAAGCGTATCGTATCGCTCTGCAGAAAGAAAAATGGACAAGATACTATTATTATTTATTATCATTCTTTATAGAGCACCAACATATTCTGCAGCGCAGACATTAACTACAATATACAGAGGGGAACAATACTTTAAGACAGGACGACAACCGACAAACCATCACAGAACCATCAAACTGAGGGTCCGGTCGTCGTCGTCCCCCGCGGGAAACTATTTATTCTCCGGTTTTTGGAATATACGCACAAAAGCCATGGAATCAATTCTATGTGAAAAGACCGCCAGTCCCCTCACCGCAGTGACCCCGCCCGTCCCCTCATCGCAGTGACCCCGCCCGTCCCCTCACCGCAGTGACCCCGCCCGTCCCCTCATCGCAGTGACCCCGCCTGTCCCCTCACCACAGTGACCCCGTCCGTCCCCTTCACCGCAGTGACCCCGCTCATCCCCCTCACCGCAGTGACCCCGCTCATCCCCTTCACCGCAGTGACCCCGTCCCCCTCACCGCAGTGACCCCGCCCGTCCCCTTCACCGCAGTGACCCCGCCCGTCCCCCTCACCACAGTGACCCCGCCCGTCCCCTCACCGCATTGACCCCGCCCGTCCCCTCACCGCAGTGACCCCGCCCGTCCCCTCACCATAGTGACCCCGCCCGTCCCCCTCACCGCAGTGACCCCGCCCGTCCCCTCACCGCAGTGACCCCGCCCGTCCCCTCACCGCAGTGACCCCGCCCGTCCCCTCACCGCAGTGACCCCGCCCGTCCCCTTCACCGCAGTGACCCCGCCCATCCCCCTCACTGCAGTGACCCCGCCCGTCCCCCTCACCACAGTGACCCCGCCCATCCCCCTCACTGCAGTGACCCCGCCCGTCCCCTCACCGCAGTGACCCCGCCCGTCCCCTTCACCGCAGTGACCCCGCCCGTCCCCTTCACCGCAGTGACCCCGCCCATCCCCTCACCGCAGTGACCCCGCCCGTCCCCTTCACCACAGTGACCCCGCCCGTCCCCCCTCACTGCAGTGACCCCGACCGTCCCCTCACCACAGTGACCCCGCCCGTCCCCTTCACCGCAGTGACCCCGCCCGTCCCCTTCACCACAGTGACCCAGCCCGTCCCCCCTCACCGCAGTGACCCCGACCGTCCCCTCACCGCAGTGACCCCGCCCGTCCCCTTCACCGCAGTGAACCCGCCCGTCCCCTTCACCGCAGTGAACCCGCCCGTCCCCTTCACCGCAGTGACCCCGCCCTTCCCCCTCACCCCTGTGACCCCGCCCATCCTATCACCCCTGTGACCCCGCCCGTCCCCTGACGGCGTAACTTTCATTCCGTTTCACGGCGAGGTAAAATATTTTGCTGTTTTTACAAAGAAACAAGGTAAAATGGATTTCCCAGCTCATTGCGGGTTTCCCTCGGTCGCGGCGTCAGTTTCCACGTTTGACTTTCAGTTGTGATTTTCTAACTGAATGGAAACGATAAATAAATAATAAATGAAAAGACGTAAAACGCGCCCTTTGGCTCCATTACGGCCGTGATGCGCTAAATCCGCAGGGTTTTATTAATCGCACTATCCACATGCAGAGATCGGCGCGGCGCGTTTAATCATGGCTGTTGTACTCGCCTGTCAGTCACCGTCCTCGCCTGCCAATCAAAGCACTCGCTTGTCAATCACCCTGTCCGGCCCGGTATCAGACGAGGCTCTGATGTTTTTATTATGGAGGCGTCTTCGCCCAGGCTGAGTGAATCAACGCGCGCCAGCTGAGATGGATGGCCTGAGTCCTCCGGGGCGGGCAAAAGGCATTGCGCTCTTTACCCGACACCATCATGCCCATCATCCACCCTCATCAGAACGAAGCACACTCCGACGACATCTCCAGCCACCTTAGCATTCCTCTCCTGTCTCCCCATCTCGCCCGCCACTGACGGATAACCCGCACCGAGCGCGGTGAGATAAATCTGATGGCCCCCGGCGCGCGTCTGCCAAACTTAAAGATGATAAATGAGGGAGGTGAGAAGGGACCGGCCGGCAGCGTGTCGAGGTAATGGATAAGGTTTACCGCGGACAGATACACACCGCTATGATGCCGCGTTAATCTCGGCACACGGGGCGTCTAGGGGAGAGAGGGGGGCGGCTGGGGAGGAAAGGGAGACGGATAACTAGGAAATAGGAATGACAACATTTTTTAGCCGAGAGATTCTTCACAAAATGCCATCCCGCGCCGCCGTGACAAGAGCTTGATTAAATAGGGAGGTGGCGGGAATAAAAATGGGGGCAGCGATACACCAGGGAGAAGGAAAAGAGGGGGGGACACAGGGAGATGGATCATTTCATTCCTTAACATTTATTAGCATGTTTACTCAACAGGGGAGGGGACCGGGGTGACACCTTCTCGGCTGGAAGCCGGATACCGGGGCCAAACGAGGCGCGAGCCTCTCCCAGGATAATGGAAAACACTTACGGCTCTATTTATCACGGCGAGAAATGGACGAGCAAAGCGGAGGGGCCGAGAAAAGCGGCCGGGGCCTGTCAGGCGTAATCTGCTAATGCCGCGCCGGCCATTACTCCCCCCCCCCTCCTGCAACTGTCAGAGCGCGGTAATTACAGCACCGCGCAAAATAAAGTGCAACTTAACCGGGCGCTAAGCGGCAGATTTACACTAACACATCCACTACTGCAAATCATTAAAACCAGAGAGAGAAGTGATCACACAAACCCAAACCTGTAACCATACACACCGCACATTACTGTGAGTTTATTGCTGTGGAGCACTGTGATACACACACTGCACATTACTGTTGAGTTTTATTGCTGTGGAGCTCTGATATGCTCATACACACTGCACATTACTGTGAATTTTATTGCTGTGGATTCTGTGATACACTCATACACACTGCACATTACTGTGAATTTTATTGCTGTGGATTCTGTGATACACTCATACACACTGCACATTACTGTGAGTTTTATTGCTGTGGAGCTCTGATATGCTCATACACACTGCACATTACTGGGAGTTTTATTGATGTGAAGCTCTGTGATACGCTCATACACACCTCACATTACTGTGAGTTTTATCGCTGTGGAGCTCTGTGATACACTCATACACACCGCACATTACTGTGAGTTTTATCGCTTGGAGCTCTGTGATACACTCATACACACCGCACATTACTGTGAGTTTTATTGCTGTGGAGTTCTGTGATACACTCATACACACCGCACATTACTGTAATCTCCTGGCTGTGTTGGTGACTGTGACCCATTATCCGTCCAAGCAGTAATTACCCGTCCAAGCAGTAAATGGTTAAACAGGTGTGACGTCGCTGGTCTCTTTCTGCAGCTGCCATATGGCCGTCCGGTGCCGTGCCTCCCAGCGGTGCAGGTGGACTTCGCCAAATTGCTACCACAAAACTGCAAGCAGGTGACACAATCAATCTCCCCGTTCGCCAAACATCAAACGTTGCGCTTTTATTACAGGTGCCGCTTTCCGGGAGCCATAGGGGGTGACAGCAGCGGGACCTGGGGGTGTGCGGCTGCGATGACGCCCCCTCCCTTGACTTTTCCGTACGCGCACTTATTAATACTGGATTAATAATATAAAAGCCCCGCTGCTTAAAAGACATTTGTGAGGACTCGCAGGTTTCACTGGAGGAGGATAATTACCAATAAATAGAGGGACAATAACTATTAATATTTTACTGCTGGGCTTAATGAGCTGCAGAGAGGTGCACCCCCCCCCCCCGCACCCCAACCGCACACACCCCCGCCCGCCACTCCCCCCTCTCTGTCTCACACAAATCCCATATTTGTTTAACAGGAGGAAAATGGCCTGATTCATTGCCCCCCTTCGCCCCTCTGTCCAGAGGCGCCCCCAAACATGACTGAACGTAACGAGCCAATAAGGAACGAGCTCGCAGCAACACGGGAAAAAAACGTTTGAAGACTAAATGGACGTGGATTAGACTCGCAGCACGGCCATGTTTTCCTGGACACACATTACTGTTTCATGCAGAGGGGGAGCACAGGGAAAAGTGCTGCCCTGCAACATGTATAACTCATATGCTGCAGGAAGGAAATCAAGGCAGGTCACCTGGGATTCCTTTCCTGCAGCGTATGGATTATACATGCTGCGGGGTGGCATTTTTCACTCACTGCCCATCAGCATGTATACATTATATGAGTTGAGGAACACATGGCAGATCTGGCGACCCCTAAAGGGGGCTGATTCGCTAAATTGGAAACTGCATATTTTTATGGCAAAATAACCAAACTGGGGGATTTTTAGAAAATGTGGCCAAAATGGAGTATTTAGTGTCAGAATTCAAAGCTTGGGGAATGCTGGTGTTGGCGTTTAATTATAAGTCTCACTATCCGGTATGTGAACAAGGAGACGCCCCCGAGGATCCTTGATTATTCTTTATAATGGCACCTTCAGTCTCAAAACACTATAACACGATATGTGTAACCCTAAGCCAGATGCGCCTGTCAGCATTTCCCTGGACCTACTACTACTTTGGCAAACAGGTCTTGTGGTTTCATAAATTCAGCGCCGCCGCGATGTCACGTGATTTACGAGTAAACATAACACGAAGAAAAAGAGCGTTACCAGGACGCCAGAAAAAATCAAATATCACCCTGATATTATTTCTGCTCTCGCCTGCGAAGCCGACTTTATTGATATATAGTAAATCAGGCATCACGTCTGCCGCGCGCCTTAATAAACCCAGGCTTAACCCCGCGGCTCCCAGAGAGAAAAAATAATATGTTTACCTGCAAACCTGCGCAAAGATCATGGGGACAGAACATCAAATCCTTACGATGTTTACACCAGCTCTAGATTGTAAACTCCTGTGAGCCGGACCCTCTGCTCCTCTAGATTGTAAACTCCTGTGAGCCGGACCCTCTGCTCCTCTAGATTGTAAACTCCTGTGAGCCGGACCCTCTGCTCCTCTAGATTGTAAACTCCTGTGAGCCGGACCCCTGCTCCTCTAGATTGTAAACTCCTGTGAGCCGGACCCTCTGCTCCTCTAGATTGTAAACTCCTGTGAGCCGGACCCTCTGCTCCTCTAGATTGTAAACTCCTGTGAGCCGGACCCTCTGCTCCTCTAGATTGTAAACTCCTGTGAGCCGGACCCTCTGCTCCTCTAGATTGTAAACTCCTGTGAGCCGGACCCTCTGCTCCTCTAGATTGTAAACTCCTGTGAGCCGGGCCTCTGCTCCTCTAGATTGTAAACTCCTGTGAGCCGGACCCTCTGCTCCTCTAGATTGTAAGCTCCTGTGAGCCGGACCCTCTGCTCCTCTAGATTGTAAACTCCTGTGAGCCGGACCCTCTGCTCCTCTAGATTGTAAGCTCCTGTGAGCCGGACCCTCTGCTCCTCTAGATTGCAAGCTCCTGTGAGCCGGACCCTCTGCTCCTCTAGATTGTAAGCTCCTGTGAGCCGGACCTCCGCTCCTCTAGATTGTAAGCTCCTGTGAGCCGGACCCTCTGCTCCTCTAGATTGTAAACTCCTGTGAGCCGGGCCCTCTGCTCCTCTAGATTGTAAACTCCTGTGAGCCGACCCTCTGCTCCTCTAGATTGTAAGCTCCTGTGAGCCGGACCCTCTGCTCCTCTAGATTGCAAGCTCCTGTGAGCCGGACCCTCTGCTCCTCTAGATTGTAAGCTCCTGTGAGCCGGACCCTCTGCTCCTCTAGATTGTAAACTCCTGTAAACCGGGCCCTCTGCTCCTCTAGATTGTAAGCTCCTGTGAGCCGGACCCTCTGCTCCTCTAGATTGTAAACTCCTGTAAACCGGGCCCTCTGCTCCTCTAGATTGTAAACTCCTGTGAGCCGGGCCCTCTCCTCCTCTAGATTGTAAGCTCCTGTGAGCCGGCCCCTCTGCTCCTCTAGATTGTAAGCTCCTGTGAGCCGGACCCTCTGCTCTCTAGATTGTAAGCTCCTGTGAGCCGGGCCCTCTGCTCCTCTAGATTGTAAGCTCCTGTGAGCCGGGCCCTCTGCTCCTCTAGATTGTAAGCTCCTGTGAGCCGGACCCTCTGCTCCTCTAGATTGTAAACTCCTGTGAGCCGGGCCTCCGCTCCTCTAGATTAAAAACTCCTGTGAGCCGGACCCTCCGCTCCTCTAGATTGTAAACTCCTGTGAGCCGGACCCTCTGCTCCTCTAGATTGTAAGCTCCTGTGAGCCGGACCCTCTGCTCCTCTAGATTGTAAACTCCTGTGAGCCGGACCCTCTGCTCCTCTAGATTGTAAGCTCCTGTGAGCCGACCCTCTGCTCCTCTAGATTGTAAGCTCCTGTGAGCCGGACCCTCTGCTCCTCTAGATTGTAAACTCCTGTGAGCCGGACCCTCTGCTCCTCTAGATTGTAAGCTCCTGTGAGCCGGACCCTCTGCTCCTCTAGATTGTAAACTCCTGTGAGCCGGACCCTCTGCTCCTCTCGATTGTAAGCTCCTGTGAGCCGGACCCTCTGCTCCTCTAGATTGTAAGCTCCTGTGAGCCGGGCCCTCTGCTCCTCTAGATTGTAAGCTCCTGTGAGCCGGACCCTCTGCTCCTCTAGATTGTAAGCTCCCATGAGCCGGACCCTCTGCTCCTCTAGATTGTAAGCTCCTGTGAGCCAGGCCTCTGCTCCTCTAGATTGTAAGCTCCTGTGAGCCGGACCCTCTGCTCCTCTAGATTGTAAACTCCTGTAAACCGGCCCTCTGCTACTCTAGATTGTAAGCTCCCGTGAGCCGGACCCTCTGCTCCTCTAGATTGTAAGCTCCCGTGAGCCGGACCCTCTGCTCCTCTAGATTGTAAACTCCTGTGAGCCGGACCCTCTGCTCCTCTAGATTGTAAACTCCTGTGAGCCGGGCCCTCTGCTCCTCTAGATTGTAAGCTCCTGTGAGCCGGGCCCTCTGCTCTTCTAGATTGTAAGCTCCTGTGAGCCGGACCCTCTGCTCCTCTAGATTGTAAGCTCCTGTGAGCCGGACCCTCTGCTCCTCTAGATTGTAAGCTCCCGTGAGCCGGACCCTCTGCTCCTCTAGATTGTAAGCTCCTGTGAGCCGGACCCTCTGCTCCTCTAGATTGTAAACTCCTGTGAGCCGGGCCCTCTGCTCCTTTAGATTGTAAGCTCCTGTGAGCCGGGCCCTCTGCTCTTCTAGATTGTAAGCTCCTGTGAGCCGGACCCTCTGCTCCTCTAGATTGTAAGCTCCTGTGAGCCGGGCCCTCTGCTCTTCTAGATTGTAAGCTCCTGTGAGCCGGACCCTCTGCTCCTCTAGATTGTAAGCTCCCGTGAGCCGGACCCTCTGCTCCTCTAGATTGTAAGCTCCCGTGAGCCGGACCCTCTGCTCCTCTAGATTGTAAGCTCCTGTGAGCCGGACTCTCTGCTCCTCTAGATTGTAAGCTCCTGTGAGCCAGGCCCTCTGCTCCTCTAGATTGTAAGCTCCTGTGAGCCGGACCCTCTGCTTCTCTAGATTGTAAGCTCCTGTGAGCTGGGCCCTCTGCTCCTCTAGATTGTAAGCTCCTGTGAGCCGGACCCTCTGCTCCTCTAGATTGTAAGCTCCTGTGAGCCGGACCCTCTGCTCCTCTAGATTGTAAGCTCCTGTGAGCCGGACCCTCTGCTCCTCTAGATTGTAAGCTCCTGTGAGCTGGGCCCTCTGCTCCTCTAGATTGTAAACTCCTGTGAGCCGGGCCCTCTGCTCCTCTAGATTGTAAACTCCTGTGAGCCGGGCCCTCTGCTCCTCTAGATTGTAAGCTCCTGTGAGCCGGGCCCTCTGCTCCTCTAGATTGTAAACTCCTGTGAGCCGGACCCTCTGCTCCTCTAGATTGTAAGCTCCTGTGAGCCGGGCCCTCTGCTCCTCTTGATTGTAAGCTCCTGTGAGCCGGACCCTCTGCTCCTCTAGATTGTAAGCTCCCGTGAGCCGGACCCTCTGCTCCTCTAGATTGTAAACTCCTGTGAGCCGGACCCTCTGCTCCTCTAGATTGTAAATTCCTGTGAGCCGGACCCTCTGCTCCTCTAGATTGTAAACTCCTGTGAGCCGGACCCTCTGCTCCTCTAGATTGTAAGCTCCTGTGAGCCGGGCCCTCTGCTCCTCTAGATTGTAACTCCTGTGAGCCGGGCCTCTGCTCCTCTAGATTGTAAGCTCCTGTGAGCCGGGCCCTCTGCTCTTCTAGATTGTAAGCTCCTGTGAGCCGGACCCTCTGCTCCTCTAGATTGTAAGCTCCTGTGAGCCGGACCCTCTGCTCCTCTAGATTGTAAGCTCCCGTGAGCCGGACCCTCTGCTCCTCTAGATTGTAAGCTCCTGTGAGCCGGACCTTCTGCTCCTCTAGATTGTAAGCTCCTGTGAGCCAGGCCCTCTGCTCCTCTAGATTGTAAACTCCTGTAAACCGGGACCTCTGCTACTCTAGATTGTAAGCTCCCGTGAGCCGGACCCTCTGCTCCTCTAGATTGTAAGCTCCCGTGAGCCGGACCCTCTGCTCCTCTAGATTGTAAGCTCCTGTGAGCCGGACCCTCTGCTCCTCTAGATTGTAAACTCCTGTGAGCCGGACCCTCTGCTCCTCTAGATTGTAAGCTCCTGTGAGCCGGGCCCTCTGCTCCTCTAGATTGGAAGCTCCTGTGAGCCGGGCCCTCTGCTCCTCTAGATTGTAAGCTCCCGTGAGCCGGACCCTCTGCTCCTCTAGATTGTAAGCTCCTGTGAGCCGGACCCTCTGCTCCTCTAGATTGTAAGCTCCTGTGAGCCAGGCCCTCTGCTCCTCTAGATTGTAAGCTCCTGTGAGCCGGACCCTCTGCTCCTCTAGATTGTAAACTCCTGTAAACTGGGCCCTCTGCTACTCTAGATTGTAAGCTCCCGTGAGCCGGACCCTCTGCTCCTCTAGATTGTAAGCTCCTGTGAGCCGGACCCTCTGCTCCTCTAGATTGTAAGCTCCTGTGAGCCGGGCCTCTCTGCTCCTCTAGATTGTAAACTCCTGTGAGCCGGCTCTGCTCCTCTAGATTGTAAGCTCCTGTGAGCCGGACCCTCTGCTCCTCTAGATTGTAAGCTCCTGTGAGCCAGCCCTCTGCTCCTCTAGATTGTAAGCTCCTGTGAGCCGGACCCTCTGCTCCTCTAGATTGTAAACTCCTGAGAGCCGGACCCTCTGCTCCTCTAGATTGTAAACTCCTGTGAGCCGGACCCTCTGCTCCTCTAGATTGTAAGCTCCTGAGAGCCGGGCCCTCTGCTCCTCTAGATTGTAAACTCCTGTGAGCCGAGCCCTCTGCTCCTCTAGATTGTAAACTCCTGTGAGCCGGGCCCTCTGCTCCTCTAGATTGTAAGCTCCCGTGAGCCGGACCCTCTGCTCCTCTAGATTGTAAGCTCCTGTGACAGCCCCTTACATATTCAGGGGTTCAGTGGCTCCAGAGGGCCCTTGCCAAACCCTTTGTAGCTCATCTAACAGGGTTATTCAGAGAGCGTGAAAAGCAGGAGAATGACTGGAGAATGAAAAATTCTAGGTCAAAATAGACGATTTGGAAAGTGAGATGAAAGGGAGAATTTTTCTGGTTTGGCTGTTTTGACCTAGAATTTTTCATTCTCCAGTCATTCTCCTACATTTCACGCTCTCTGAATAACCCTGTAAGTGTTACAGATGTAAGGGTCACTCCATGCCACCCAGCACCAACCCATCATCAAACCAACACATTTCCCGGTGGGCCGCAGCGTCTGAGGCCGGTAAGAGCATTAGTCTGGTCTGTAACAAGCAGAGGTGTATATAGTAGCTGCTCCCCACTGAGGAAACACTGTTAATCCCCTTGCGGGACCACCAGAGATTCAGTCCACTCCCTGTAATACGAGGTGAAAAAAAAGGGAAATTTGTATTTTTAATTAATTTACGGAAATAGGCAGCAGAGGGGGGGGGTCGAGGGGAGGGGGTCCAGTGGGTCAGTAAGGGGTCCCACGATTTCTGATTGCAGTTCTGCACCCCGCGTGTTGACGGACGGCGCTATTTATCGTCAGTTAACAGTGTAAAGCGAGCGTCGGGCGGGATTCGAAACTTCTGGATTCCATCAATACACAATCCGTCACGGTTTATCGGCGTTTCCCATTGCCCGGGACGGCGGCGACGTTTCTGCTGTTATTAATACGTCAAATACATTATCCATGTAATACACTTGTCTGCCCGGCCTGCGGCCCCCCCGGCCTCTCCCCACGATTTAATATGCGATAAATCGCACAGCATTACATACATGTGTGTCCTCACCTGTCAGGGTAAATAGAAGGAGATACATGCGGGAGGGAAAGTGACGCGCGGCAAATCACATGGGTTTATTCAAAGCAGCGGTGATTATCGCATGTTTTCTCCGGCGCGCCGAGGCCGTCAGACCTGTTTAAGCTTAGATTTAAATGCCCTGTCCTGTCTACTGAGCGCAGGCATTAATATATATCCTGATCCAGCAGGGAATCCCCTCTGGGCCTGAACATCAGGCAGGTATCTTAATACACCGCTACAATGTATCGCACACAGCATCGCGAACATTCCACACAGACACAGGGGGCACTGGGCATGTTGCTGGAACGGGGGGGGGGGGCGGGGGCAGAGACCAGAATATTCCCAGAGATTTTACAGGACTTCACTAAAAAAAATATATATATATATAGTTTCATGAGAGATTTCTTGACTTTGACCTTTTGCAAATCCCAAATATATGGAAGAACCCCTAAAAGGACACCCGCACGCCCTGAATATATGGAGGAACCCCTAAAAAGACACCCGCACGCCCTGAATATATGGAGGAACCCCTAAAAAGACACCCGCACACCCTAAATATATGGAGGAACCCCTAAAAGGACACCCACACACCCTAAATATATGGAGGAACCCCTAAAAACACACCCGCACACCATGAATATATGGAGGAACCCCTAAAAACACACCCGCACACCCTAAATATATGGAGGAACCCCTAAAAACACTTCTGCACACCCTGAATATATGGAGGAGCCCCTAAAAACACTTCTGCACACCCTGAATATATGGAGGAGCCCCTAAAAATACACCCGCACACCCTGAATATATGGAGGAGCCCCTAAAAATACACCCACACACCCTGAATATATGGAGGAACCCCTAAAAACACACCCACACACCCTGAATATATGGAGGAGCCCCTAAAAATACACCCACACACCCTGAATATATGGAGGAGCCCCTAAAAATACACCCACACACCCTGAATATATGGAGGAACCCCTAAAAACACACCCGCACACCCTGAATATATGGAGGAACCCCTAAAAACACACCCACACACCCTCAATATATGGATGAACCCCTAAAGGAGAATAGAGGGATTTATCCCCCAGTTAGGACTGTTTACTTAAATTAGGAAACTTGGAAGATATGTATCTGAATATTTGGGGTTCACCACCTTTTTGTTACCTGAGACGTTCGATCAAGCATTACATTTATAGTAATTAATAATTATGACTGATGCTGATCCTTTTGTTTATTTCACCTTGAACAAATCCACAGAAAGACATTTCATAGAATGTTATGTATCGATGTCGGGGTATGTAATGTATATCCCACTGATCTGAACCCCCGCAATGATCCGAGTGATCCCAACCCCGTCACCTCATTGTAACATTTACTCAAACGCTTCTTTCTCCTTGCGGCCGACACAAACACAACCAACAATACTGCATCAAATGTTGTCGTTCTTATTAAATATTTTTTTTTTTCCGGATTTCGACTCAATCTTTCAGACTTTATAAAGTAAATCTTTACGAGAAGATTAAAAAAAACAACGATACATATAATGAAAGGTGCAGGTGTTGGAACGCCAGGTGACGCGGTGATGATGTCGCCATGACATGAGGTTTGGTGCTGAGTGCTTGTACGTCGAAAGTCACCCCCCCCCCACTTGCCAACTGGCGCTAAGCTCCCCATTGCTCATAAAAGGGTTAAGAGGGTCTCGCTCGCCCGTGCTGCGCGGTAAATGAGTCTGAAGTGTGAGCAAACAGTATGGAGGGACTGAAGTCGAACGTCATGGCGGCGGCTCCCAGGCTCGATGGCGGCAAATTGGCTTTAGATGAAAGAAATCCCCCCTTATTCAGCGGAGGGTGGGAGATGTGGGGGTGCACGCCGCGTCCCCCTCCTCCTACACAGGCTGCTCTTGTATCCGGTGTAAGTGCTAACACTGTAATATTTTAAGCGGAGAGAATCGGAGTCCTCGGCCCCCCGCGGAGCTTTATACTGGGCTTATAAAAATTAAGTGGTAAGACGCGCAGCTGCTGCTATAAATCCAGCGTCGCTAAAGCGGCCCCGCTCGGAAATTTCATCTCAACGTGAGGCTGAAGGGACAAGCTCAGTATTAAAGGGGCGACCTGGGGTGGCGGGCACGAGATTCCTTCCTTTACATCACACACACCACCTCTTTGAGGAAAGTTATTAGCATCGCGGCTGGCCAGGAGCGCGGTGTGCATGGCCGACACATGTGGGCTTTGTCTGTCTGCAACAATGTATACATACAGTATCTACAGCAAATGTATCCATGTATACAAACACTTACACTACACGTGTGTTAATGCACGAGTGTCTGCGTATCTCTGTATATACGGGTGATATAAATATATACAAAGAAATACGGGTGTATTTTGAGTGCATAAAAATGTATGTAATATTACACATGACCGTGTAAACTCCTGTGAGCCGGACCCTCTGCTCCTCTAGATTGTAAACTCCTGTGAGCCGGGCCCTCTGCTCCTCTAGATTGTAAACTCCTGTGAGCCGGGCCCTCTGCTCCTCTAGATTGTAAACTCCTGTGAGCCGGGTCCTCTGCTCCTCTAGATTGTAAGCTCCTGTGAGCCAGACCCTCTGCTCCTCTAGATTGTAAACTCCTGTGAGCCGGACCCTCTGCTCCTCTAGATTGTAAGCTCCTGTGAGCCGGGCCCTCTGCTCCTCTAGATTGTAAGCTCCTGTGAGCCGGACCCTCTGCTCCTCTAGATTGTAAGCTCCTGTGAGCCGGGCCTCTGCTCCTCTAGATTGTAAACTCCTGTGAGCCGGACCCTCTGCTCCTCTAGATTGTAAGCTCCTGTGAGCCGGACCCTCTGCTCCTCTAGATTGTAAACTCCTGTGAGCCGGGCCCTCTGCTCCTCTAGATTGTAAGCTCCTGTGAGCCGGACCCTCTGCTCCTCTAGATTGTAAATTCCTGTGAGCCGGACCCTCTGCTCCTGTAGATTGTAAACTCCTGTGAGCCGGACCCTCTGCTCCTCTAGATTGTAAACTCCTGTGAGCCGGGCCCTCTGCTCCTCTAGATTGTAAACTCCTGTGAGCCGGACCCTCTGCTCCTCTAGATTGTAAACTCCTGTGAGCCGGACCCTCTGCTCCTCTAGATTGTAAACTCCTGTGAGCCGGGCCCTCTGCTCCTCTAGATTGTAAGCTCCTGTGAGCCGGACCCTCTGCTCCTCTAGATTGTAAACTCCTGTGAGCCGGGCCCTCCGCTCCTCTAGATTGTAAACTCCTGTGAGCCGGACCCTCTGCTCCTCTAGATTGTAAACTCCTGTGAGCCGGGCCCTCTGCTCTTCTAGATTGTAAGCTCCTGTGAGCCGGACCCTCTGCTCCTCTAGATTGTAAGCTCCTGTGAGCCGTACCCTCTGCTCCTCTAGATTGTAAACTCCTGTGAGCCGGACCCTCTGCTCCTCTAGATTGTAAACTCCTGTGAGCCGGGCCCTCCGCTCCTCTAGATTGTAAACTCCTGTGAGCCGGACCCTCTGCTCCTCTAGATTGTAAACTCCTGTGAGCCGGGCCCTCCGCTCCTCTAGATTGTAAGCTCCTGTGAGCCGGGCCCTCTGCTCCTCTAGATTGTAAGCTCCTGTGAGCCGGACCCTCTGCTCCTCTAGATTGTAAGCTCCTGTGAGCCGGACCCTCTGCTCCTCTAGATTGTAAGCTCCTGTGAGCCCGGCCCTCCGCTCCTCTAGATTGTAAACTCCTGTGAGCCGGACCCTCTGCTCCTCTAGATTGTAAACTCCTGTGAGCCGGCCCTCCGCTCCTCTAGATTGTAAGCTCCTGTGAGCCGGCCCTCTGCTCCTCTAGATTGTAAGCTCCTGTGAGCCGGACCCTCTGCTCCTCTAGATTGTAAGCTCCTGTGAGCCGGACCCTCTGCTCCTCTAGATTGTAAGCTCCTGTGAGCCGGACCCTCTGCTCCTCTAGATTGTAAGCTCCTGTGAGCCGACCCTCTGCTCCTCTAGATTGTAAGCTCCTGTGAGCCGGACCCTCTGCTCCTCTAGATTGTAAGCTCCTGTGAGCCGGACCCTCTGCTCCTCTAGATTGTAAACTCCTGTGAGCCGGACCCTCTGCTCCTCTAGATTGTAAACTCCTGTGAGCCGGCCCTCTGCTCCTCTAGATTGTAAGCTCCTGTGAGCCGGGTCCTCTGCTCCTCCAGATTGTGGTTCCTACGCGCTATAAAACACCCAGGTGTGAAAGGGGCCTGAACGCACACAGGTTCCGTAGCGCCTGTGCAGAGCGATGGATCGGAGCTGCACGCGCATGCACAGATTTGATCCATCGCTGCCTCTCTGAGAACGCTCGCTACAGCGATTGGTCTCAGAGGGTGAAATCGCCGCTCTGTTTGTGTGAGTTCACTAGTGACCGATCTGGTGAGTTTTTATGCTGCACATTATGCTGTATGTTATGCTGCACATTATGTTGTATGTTATAGTGCACATTATGCTGTATGTTATGCTGCACATTATGCTGTATGTTATAGTGCACATTATGCTGTATGTTATGCTGTACATAATGCTGTATGTTATACTGCACATTATGCTGTATGTT
Source organism: Leptobrachium leishanense (assembly GCA_009667805.1). Classification (NCBI taxonomy): domain Eukaryota; kingdom Metazoa; phylum Chordata; class Amphibia; order Anura; family Megophryidae; genus Leptobrachium; species Leptobrachium leishanense. Next base: position 8,919,915 of record CM019070.1, read on the forward strand.
ATGCTGCACATTATGCTGTATGTTATGCTGTACATAATGCTGTATGTTATACTGCACATTATGCTGTATGTTATGCTGCACATTATGCTGTATGTTATGTTGCACATTATGCTGTATGTTATACTGCACATTATGCTGTATGTTATGCTGCACATTATGCTGTATGTTATGCTGCACATTATGCTGTATGTTATACTGCACATTATGCTGTATGTTATGCTGCACATTATGCTGTATGTTATGCTGCACATTACGCTGTATGTTCCGCTGTACACTATACTGTACGTTCTGCTGAACATTATGCTGTATGTTATGCTGCACATTTATTTATTTATAGATAAAGGATTTTCCCAGGAAGGATACATTGAGATTTCTCTCGTTTTCAAGTATGTCCTGGGTTCAAGAACATTGAAATTTTACAGTTGTTACAGAAATACAGAGTAATAAATGCAAGATATTAAAAACAAAACACAAATATACAGATTAACATGGAAAATAAATATGTAAGTAATATAGTTACTATGTTACATGTTTACAGGTGCATTCTGTATATAGTCATTATGTTACATGTTTACAGGTGCATTCTGTATATGGTCACTATGTTACATGTTTACAGGTGCATTCTGTATATAGTCACTGCGTTACATGTTTACAGGTGCATTCTGTATATAGTCACTATGTTACATGTTTACAGGTGCTTTCTGTATTGAGGTATGCTAGTAAGGAGCTCGAGTGACTTTAGACTGGGGGAAGATTTGATGGTGTCTGGGAGGTTATTCCATATTTGTGGTGCTCTGTAGGAAAATGAGGATGGAGCCACTTTCTTTTTGTATTGTGGTATTGCAAGTAAGGTGCTGGTCCTGGATCGGAGGTTATAAGATGAGGGAGCTGCTGGGGAAGCAGTCTATTCAGGTAGGGTGGCAGCTTCCCAGAAAAGCTCTTAAACACCAGGCTGGAAAGGTGAAGGGTGCGTCTGGATTCCAGCGACGGCCAGTTTAGTTCTTTTAACATGTCACAATGGTGGGTCATGTAGTTACATTGTAGCGCAAAGCGGCAGAATGAGTTATACAATGTAGTAAGTTTATGAAGGTGTGTTTGCGGGCGGCTGCATACACTACATCTCCGTAATCAATAGCCGGCATAAGCATTTGTTGTACAATCTGCTTTCTTACCGCGGGGCTCAGGCAGGATTTGTTTCTGTACAGGGCACCTAGTTTGGGGTAAAGTTTAGATGAGAGTTTTTCGATGTGGGGCCAAAGGATAGATTCGGGTCTAACCACATACCTAGATATTTGAGAGAAGTGACTGTGGTCAGCGGCCGTTTGATGTTGTCCTGATATGTAGATGGGGATTTTGCAATTTGTGTAGTTTAGGTTTTGTTCCAAAGAGCATTGTAACAGTTTTGTCATTATTTAGAAAAAGTTTGTTATTTGCGATCCACTTTTCTACCTCTGTGAATTGTTCTTGCAGCGCGGCCTCCAGCTGTGGGAGATTTGGTTTGCTGGTATAGATTACCGTGTCGTCTGCGTACATGTGTACAGTTGAAGCTTTGCAGACGTTGGGCAGATCGTTTATGAATATAGTGAATAGGAGGGGGCCGAGTATTGAGCCTTGGGGTACACCGCAAGTGACTGGGAGGGGGAGGGAGGAGCTGCCAGAGATGGACACATGTTGCGATCGGTTGGATACATATGATTGAAACCAGGTTAGCGTGCGATCACCAATACCAGAGTTTTTAAGTTTTTGTAATAAGATGCCATGGTCTACTGTGTCAAAGGCCTTGATGCTGTATGTTATAGTGCACATTATGCTGTATGTTATGCTGCACATTATGCTGTATGTTATGCTGCACATTATGCTGTATGTTATGCTGTATGTTCCGCTGTACGCTATACTGCATGTCATGCTGCACATTATGCTGCGCACCTAAAAACATCCAATAAAACCCAGCTTTATGCCTCTGAGCATTGCTGGTGTCACCCTGGCTACAAACAGATAGGAGCTGGGTGTCCACGGGTTGTGAGCTCCTTTTGGCGCGGATTGTGAGGCTCGCCAGTACCGGAGCGGAAGTCTGCCAGTAAAAAGACAATTATGTAGGGCAGGAAGAGCGACTCCGGGTATAAAATCTGCTTTAGTGCTTTTATTGTGTTTTTTTGAGTAACCAAAGGGTAGCGTCTGAAGTTCCAGCGAGAGCCCTCTCATCCCAAGATCAATTAGCATCAATTACCGACTTCATTTAATTGTCGTAGAAGATGAATTTGTCATTTTTAGTCTTGAATTAATGGCAGACCTTCAACTTTCCTTTGGCAGAACCATCCGGACTTTTACAGTAGGGAAACGGCGAAAAGAGAGAGAGCGAGACACACACACAGAGAGAGAGGAGACAGAGAGAGAGAGAGGAGACACAGAGAGAGAGAGGAGACACAGAGAGAGAGAGGAGACACAGAGAGAGAGAGAGGAGACACAGAGAGAGAGAGAGGAGACACGAGAGAGAGAGAGGAGACACAGAGAGAGAGAGAGGAGACACAGAGAGAGAGAGAGGAGACACACAGAGAGAGAGGAGACACAGAGAGAGAGAGAGGAGACACACAGAGAGAGAGGAGACACAGAGAGAGAGAGAGGAGACACAGAGAGAGAGAGAGGAGACACAGAGAGAGAGAGGAGACACAGAGAGAGAGAGAGAGCGAGACACAGAGAGAGAGAGAGGAGACACACAGAGAGAGAGAGAGCGAGACACAGAGAGAGAGAGAGGAGACACACAGAGAGAGAGGAGGAACACAGAGAGAGAGAGAGAGCGAGACACACACACAGAGAGAGAGCGAAACACACACAGAGAGAGAGAGGAGACACACAGAGAGAGAGAGAGGAGGAACACAGAGAGAGAGAGAGAGAGAGAGAGAGAGCGAGACACAGAGAGAGAGAGAGAGAGAGAGCGAGACACAGAGAGAGAGAGAGAGCGAGACACAGAGAGAGAGAGAGTGAGACACACACAGAGAGAGAGAGGAGACACAGAGAGAGAGAGAGAGGAGACACACAGAGAGAAGAGAGAGAGCGAGACACACAGAGAGAGAGAGAGGAGACACACAGAGAGAGAGAGAGGAGACACACAGAAGAGAGAGAGAGAGAGCGAGACACAGAGAGAGAGAGAGAGGAGACAGAGAAAGAGAGGAGACAGAGATAATAGCGAGAGAGGACAGAGAGAGGAGACAGAGATAATAGCGAGAGAGGACAGAGAGAGGAGACAGAGAGACAGAGATAATAGCGAGAGAGGACAGAGAGAGAGAGGAGACAGAGAGAGGAGACAGAGAGAGACAGATAATAGAGAGGACACAGAGAGAAAGACAGAGAAACAGAGGACACAGAGAGACAGAGAGAGAGGAGACAGAGAGAGAGGAGAGAGGAGACAGAGAGGAGACAGAGAGAGACAGAGAGAGAGGAGACAGAGAGAGACAGAGAGAGAGGAGACAGAGAGAGAGGAGACAGAGAGAGAGGAGACAGAGAGAGAGGAGAGAGGAGACAGAGAGGAGACAGAGAGAGAGGAGACACAGAGAGACAGAGAGAGAGGAGACAGAGAGAGACAGAGAGAGAGGAGACAGAGAGGAGACAGAGAGAGAGGAGAGAGGAGAGAGAGAGAGGAGACAGAGAGAGAGGAGACAGAGAGGAGACAGAGAGAGAGGAGAGAGGAGACAGAGAGGAGACAGAGAGAGAGGAGACAGAGAGAGAGGAGACAGAGAGAGAGGAGACAGAGAGAGAGGAGACAGAGAGAGAGGAGACAGAGAGAGAGGAGACAGAGAGAGAGGAGACAGAGAGAGAGGAGACAGAGACAGAGAGAGAGGAGACAGAGAGAGGAGACAGAGAGAGAGGAGACAGAGAGACAGAGGAGACAGAGAGAGACAGAGGAGACAGAGAGAGAGAGGAGACAGAGATAATAGCGAGAGAGGACAGAGAGAGAGGAGGCATTCCCCCATATATGTCCCACTACCCCCTCCACCCCATGTAACCTCCCCATATGCTAAATGCTAAAATGTATTTGGTCCTGCCAATAAAGCTTATTTTGATTTGATTTAATTTGAGAGAGGAGACAGAGAGAGAGAGGGGGACAGAGAGAGACAGAGAGGAGAGAGAGATAGGACAGAGAGAGACAGAGAGGAGAGAGAGATAGGAGAGAGAGAGAGGAGACAGAGGGACACAGAGAAAGAGAGGCAGAGAGAGACAGGAGACAGAGAGAATAGAGAGAGAGAGAGAGAGAGAGAGGACACAGAGAGGAGACAGAGGGACACAGAGAAAGTGAGAGAGAGAGAGGAGAAAGAGAGGAGACAGAGGGACACAGAGAAAGTGAGAGAGAGAGAGGAGAAGGAGAGGACAGAGAGAGGAGACAGAGGAGACAGAGAGAGGAGACAGAGGGACACAGAGAAAGTGAGAGAGAGAGAGGAGAAAGAGAGGAGACAGAGGGACACAGAGAAAGTGAGAGAGAGAGAGGAGAAAGAGAGGAGACAGGGACACAGAGAAAGTGGGAGAGAGAGAGGAGAAGGAGAGGACAGAGAGAGGAGACAGAGGAGACAGAGAGAGGAGACAGAGGGACACAGAGAAAGTGAGAGAGAGAGGAGACAGAGAGGACAGAGAGAGGAGACAGAGAGAGAGTGAGAGGAGGCATAGGGACACAGAGAAAGTGAGAGAGAGGAGAAAGAGGAGTGAGAGGAGACAGAGAGAATAGAGAGAGAGAGGACACAGAGAGGAGACAGAGGGACACAGAGAAAGTGAGAGAGAGAGAGAGAGGAGAGAGAGGAGACAGAGAGGACAGAGAGAGAGAGGACACAGAGAGGAGACAGAGGGACACAGAGAAAGTGAGAGAGAGAGAGAGAGAGAGAGAGAGGAGAGAGAGAGAGGAGAGAGAGAGGAGACAGAGAGAGAGTGAGAGGAGGCATAGGGACACAGAGAAAGTGAGAGAGAGGAGAAAGAGGAGAGAGAGGAGACAGAGAATAGAGAGAGAGAGGACAGAGAGAGAGAGGACACAGAGAGGAGACAGAGAATAGAGAGAGAGAGAGGAGAGAGAGAGAGAGAGAGAGAGGACAGAGAGAGGAGACAGAGGGACACACAGAGAAAGTGAGAGAGAGGAGACAGAAAGGACAGAGAGAGGGGACAGAGAGAGACAGAGAGAATAGAGAAAGAGAGAGAGAGAACACAGAGAGGAGACAGAGGGACACAGAGAAAGTGGGAGAGAGAGAGGAGAAGGAGAGGACAGAGAGAGGAGACAGAGGAGACAGAGAGAGGAGACAGAGGGACACAGAGAAAGTGAGAGAGAGAGAGGAGAAAGAGAGGAGACAGAGGGACACAGAGAAAGTGAGAGAGAGAGAGGAGAAAGAGAGGAGACAGGGACACAGAGAAAGTGGAGAGAGAGAGAGAGGAGAAGGAGAGGACAGAGAGAGGAGACAGAGGAGACAGAGAGAGGAGACAGAGGGACACAGAGAAAGTGAGAGAGAGAGAGGAGAAAGAGAGGAGACAGAGGGACACAGAGAAAGTGAGAGAGAGAGAGAGGAGAAAGAGAGGAGACAGGGACACAGAGAAAGTGGGAGAGAGAGAGGAGAAGGAGAGGACAGAGAGAGGAGACAGAGGAGACAGAGAGAGGAGACAGAGGGACACAGAGAAAGTGAGAGAGAGAGGAGACAGAGGGACACAGAGAAAGTGAGAGGGAGAGGAGACAGAAAGGACAGAGAGAGGAGACAGAGAGAGAGTGAGAGGAGGCATAGGGACACAGAGAAAGTGAGAGAGAGGAGAAGAGAGGAGACAGGACACAGAGAAAGTTAGAGAGAGAGAGGACACAGAGAGGAGACAGAGGGACACAGAGAAAGTGAGAGAGAGAGAGAGAGGAGAGAGAGAGAGAGGAGAGAGAGGAGACAGAGAGGACAGAGAGAGAGAGGACACAGAGAGGAGACAGAGGGACACAGAGAAAGTGAGAGAGAGAGAGAGAGAGAGAGAGAGGAGAGAGAGAGAGGAGAGAGAGAGGAGACAGAGAGAGAGTGAGAGGAGGCATAGGGACACAGAGAAAGTGAGAGAGAGGAGAAAGAGGAGAGAGAGGAGACAGAGAGAATAGAGAGAGAGAGGACACAGAGAGGAGACAGAGGGACACAGAGAAAGTGAGAGAGAGAGAGAGAGAGAGAGAGAGAGAGAGGACAGAGAGAGGAGACAGAGGGACACAGAGAAAGTGAGAGAGAGGAGACAGAAAGGACAGAGAGAGGGGACAGAGAGAGACAGAGAGAATAGAGAAAGAGAGAGAGAGAGAAGAGAGAGAGAGGAGAGAGAGAGGAGACAGAGAGAGAGTGAGAGGAGGCATAGGGACACAGAGAAAGTGAGAGAGAGGAGAAAGAGGAGAGAGAGGAGACAGAGAGAGAATAGAGAGAGAGAGGACACAGAGAGGAGACAGAGGGACACAGAGAAAGTGAGAGAGAGAGAGAGAGAGGAGAGAGAGAGAGAGAGAGAGGACAGAGAGAGAGGACACAGAGAGGAGACAGAGAGAGAGAGAGAGAGGAGACAGAAAGGACAGAGAGAGGGGACAGAGAGAGACAGAGAGAATAGAGAAAGAGAGAGAGAGAACACAGAGAGGAGACAGAGGGACACAGAGAAAGTTAGAGAGAGAGAGGAGACAGAGAGGACAGAGAGAGGAGACAGAGGGACACAGAGAAAGTGAGAGAGAGAGGAGACAGAGGGACACAGAGAAAGTGAGAGAGAGAGGAGACAGAGGGACACAGAGAAAGTGAGAGGGAGAGGAGACAGAAAGGACAGAGAGAGGAGACAGAGAGAGAGTGAGAGGAGGCATAGGGACACAGAGAAAGTGAGAGAGAGGAGACAGAGGGACACAGAGAAAGTGAGAGAGAGGAGACAAAGAGAGACAGAGAATAGAGAGAGCGAGAGACAGTGGGTCCGAGACACACAGAGAGCGAGAGAGACAGATAGATAAAATTGATAGATGGATAGATAAATACAGGGAGATAGATAAATAGATAAATAATGATAGCTACAGATAGATACAAATACATAGATACAAATACAGATAGATACATATACAGTTGTGTTCAAAATTATTCAACCCCCAATGCTGTAAAGGGTTTTAGGGAATTTAGTGACATTTGTAATTGTATTCAGAATGAAATCCTACAAGGACTTTTTAAAGAACCATATGCAACAAAAATGACATCAATTGGTTTTGTAATACAGTAGTAAATGTTTCTTTTGTGAATTCTTCATTGACACAATTATTCAACCCCTTAAAGACTACCACTCTGAAGAACAGAGGTTCATTCAAGTGTTTTCAATCAGGTATTGAAAACACCTGTGGATGTCACGGAGCAGCAATAAAGCATAATAAGCACCAATTAGGCAGCTTTAAAATGACGGTGATACTCAGCTCCTTCTAGACATTTACTGGTGTGGTTACAAACATGGTGAAGTCAAGAGAATGGTCCAGGAAGACAAGAGAAGAGGTGATTACTCTTCACAGGAAGGGCAATGGCTATAAGAAGATTGCAAAGATGTTAAACATACCAAGAGAGACCATAGGAAGCATCATTCGCAAATTCAAGGCAAAGGGCACTGTTGAAACGCTACCTGGTCGTGGCAGAAAGAAGATGCTGACTTCGACTGCTGTGCGCTACCTGAAGCGTAGAGTGGAGAAAAGTCCCCGTGTGACTGCTGAGGAACTGAGAAAAGATTTGTCAGATGTGGGTACTGAAGTTTCAGCTCAGACAATACGGCGCACACTGCGTAATGAAGGCCTCCATGCCAGAACTCCCAGGCGCACCCCCTTGCTGTCTCCAAAGAATAAGAAGAGTCGACTGCAGTATGCCAAAAGTCATGTGGACAAACCACAGAAGTTTTGGGATAGTGTTCTGTGGACTGATGAAACAAAATTAGAACTGTTAGGGCCCATGGATCAATGCTATGTTTGGAGGAGGAAGAACAAGGCCTATGAAGAAAAGAACACCTTGCCTACTGTGAAGCATGGCGGGGGGTCAATCATGCTTTGGGGCTGTTTTGCTTCTGCAGGTACAGGGAAGCTTCAGCGTGTGCAAGGTACCATGAATTCTCTTCAGTACCAGGAGATATGGATGACAATGTGATGCAGTCCGTCACAAACCTGAGGCTTGGGAGACGTTGGACCTTTCAACAGGACAATGATCCCAAGCATACCTCCAAGTCCACTAGAGCATGGTTGCAGATTAAAGGCTGGAACATTTTGGAGTGGCCATCGCAGTCACTTGACTTAAATCCCATTGAGAACCTCTGGTGGGACTTAAAGAAAGCAGTTGCAGTGCGCAAGCCTAAGAATGTGACTGAACTGGAGGCTTTTGCCCATGACGAATGGGCGAAGATACCCGTAGATCGCTGCAAGACACTTGTGTCAAGCTATGCTTCACGTTTAAAAGCTGTTATAACTGTAAAAGGATGTTGTACTAAGTACTAAGATTGACTGTCACTTGGGGGTTGAATAAAACTGATAATGATGTGAGCACAGAAAAGACATTTGTGGTTATTTCATTATAAATGTTATGTTATATTTGTCTGACCTACACGTGCCTCTTTGATTTAATTGTAAGCAAGATGACTGAATGATCAAAATCAATGTCAAACTGGCCAAAACACTCAATTTCAGTGGGGGTTGAATAATTTTGAACACAACTGTAGATACAAATACAGATAGATACAAATAGATAGATACAGTTAGATTGATAGATACAGATACAAATAGATATACAAATACAGATAGATACCGTTAGATAGATATAGATAGATTGATAGATGAATGGATAGAGTGCATTAGAGACAGAAAGCAACACTGAGAGGGGAGTGTAAACATGAAAGCTTAAAAGAGAGAAAGTGAGAGGGACAGAGAGGTGGAAAGGGAGAAAAAGATACAATCAGAGACAGAAATAGAGGAAAATGGGAAAAAGGAGACAGAGGGAAATATTGATTTGTGCATAGAGAGAGAGAAATATGATCAAGGGGGTATTATGATTATTGTTATTATTAGTATTATTGTTATTGTTGTTATTATTAGTATTATTGTTATTATCATTGTTATTGTTGTTATTATTAGTATTATTGTTATTATCATTGTTATTATTATTATTAGTATCAGTTATTATTATCATTGTTATTATTATTGTTATTGTTATTATTAGTAATGTTATTATTATTGTTGTTGTTATTGTTATGATTAGTATTGTTGTTATTATTGTTATTATTATTAGTAGTATTATTATTGTTATTATTATTATTATTGTTATTATTAGTATTATTATTATTATTGTTATTATTAGTATTATTATTGTTATTATTATTATTATTGTTATTATTATTGTTATTATTGGTATTATTATTATGTTATTATTGTTATTATTATTATTATTGGTATTATTAGTATGATTATTATTATTGGTATTATTAGTATTGTTATTATTATTGTTATTATTAGTATTATTGTTGTTATTATTATTATTGTTATTATTAGTATTGTTATTATTATTGTTGTTATTATTAGTATTGTTATTATTGTTGTTGTTATTATTAGTATTGTTGTTATTATTGTTGTTGTTATTATTAGTATTATTGTTATTGTTAAAGGTTGTTTCACTCTGGATTAATATAGAGAATTATTGCTGTTTAGGCTGAATCATAAGAAGGTGAAGTCGTCAGGATTTTTGGGATAGGTGTGTGGGCCACACTGCTGAGGACACTTCCGGTCCGTTTGGGTACATGGGGTGTCGGGATGTGTCCCATGTGATGAGCAGATGAGGAGGATGAAGAAGTGAAAGTAGACAACGGGCCGCGGCCATCAATCATCACGCCTGGACTCGCTGGCAGAAATTGAGTTTTGACTCACAGGGGAAAATACAGCAAATTAATAGACCATTACCCAAGCTGTGACCTGAGAAATGTGCGCGAGGACGGGTGGGCCAGGGGTAATGGAGATGCTACGGTGTTGCCTCTCCTGTTAACTCCTCAACTGCTGTGGTCTAGTGAATTAACACATTTAGCAACGTTTGCAATTGGCCACAAAACTACACAAACAATAATTCTACAAAAAGAAAAGGGAACATCGAGAGCAGATAAATAACATGGAACTGCTGGATTGGTCTCTGGGTCCTTCGGTGTAGAGGAGACACAAGGTGACGGACTGTAAACAGATAGGCTGGTCTTCATCTCCCGCCAGTCCTCAGTCAGTAAATTTAATGTGATACACAAGACCATAGCCCTTGGACTCAGCCTCCCCAGGGCCTCAACTGGTTATCGTTGGACTAGCCATTGGATGGACAGCCGGTGGAAATGTCACAGTCCGAACTTCTCCATCTGGGAAATGGGAGAGAAGAAAACATCAACAGGACACCTATACCAGGAGACATTCCTCTGTCCATTGGGATACGTAGCCTCAGAGTTGTTCTTCTGACCAGTTCAACAGGCCGCTAATCTGAGAACTACTGGCTGGCCATGATGATGGTTTCTGATGGCAGAAGGCTTTATGAAAATGCCATTGGGTTACTTATTTTTGTAGAAGGTCATATGACCTGGCCATATGGTGGTAGAGGTCGTTCTGAGCACAAAATTGAGCTATGTATGGTGACCAAGGGTCCACTGAAGAGGCCACTGAGATACACAAGGTCGAAAGAGGGTCTTCTGATCAGGCCACTGGGCTCTTTGAGGTATCAGAGGATGTTATGGTCAAGCCACTGAGATATTTATGGTGGAAGAGAGTTTTAGGATTGAACCATCTGGATATGCATGGTGTCAGAGGGTCGTATCAATAGCCATTGTGATATGGATGGTGGCCGAGGGTCGTATGACTAGATTATTGTGATATTGATGTGGTTGGAGGTCCTATGACTAGGCCATTATTATATGGATGGTGTCAGAGAATACTATGACTAGGCAATTGTGATATGGATGGTGTCAGAGGGTCTTATGACTAAACCATTGTGACATGGATGGTGGCAGAGTGTCCGATCACTAGGATGGTGAATATGGATGGTGGCAGAGGGTCATATGACTACGCCATTGTAATATGGAACGTGGCAGAGTTTTGCATGACTAGACCATTGTGATATGGAAGGTGGAAATGGATGGTGGCAGATTGTCTTATGGCTAGGCCATTGTTATATTGATGATGGCAGAGGGTCGCATGGCTAGGCCATTGTGGTATTGATGATGGCAGAGGGTCGCATGGCTAGGCCATTGTGGTATTGATGATGGCAGAGGGTCGCATGGCTAGGCCATTGTTATATTGATGATGGCAGAGGGTCGCATGGCTAGGCCATTGTTATATTGATGATGGCAGAGGGTCGCATGGCTAGGCCATTGTGGTATTGATGATGGCAGAGGGTCGCATGGCTAGGCCATTGTGGTATTGATGATGGCAGAGGGTCGCATGGCTAGGCCATTGTGATATTGATGATGGCAGAGGGTCGCATGGCTAGGCCATTGTGATATTGATGGTAGCAGAAACATTTATGATTGGGCCTTCAGAATATACATAGTGACAGAAGATCATAGACCAGGCCATTGTGATGTTTATGGTAATAGTGCGTCTTATGATCGGATCATCGGACATGTATGGTGGAAAAGGTTCCTATGACAAGACTGTTGGGTTATTATGTTGTAAAGAGTCGCTTGACCAAGTTTTTCGAGTCGATGCAGTGACAGACGTTCCTTTGGCCAGATGCCAGGGATACATAAGGTGACAAATGTACTTCTATCCAGGCCTTTCGGATATCTGTTGTGACACAGACAGCAGGTCCAGGTCATTTGGATGGAAGTGGTGGTCCTTTTTATCCTTGTGTTCTGGATGAATCCTCTGTATCAGAATTTGTTGAGAACATTTTTGGCTGGAAAATCCTGTCGGAACGTCGCGGATTGGTGGGACAATGATTTGACGCGCAATGTTCCGTTGTAAAAACAAGCGGCAATATTTCTGTAGCAGTGGCATTTTTTCGTTTTGCTCGGCTAGATGTCCCACCGGCCAGCAAGGTTCAAACCTGCCGCGGCTGTGCTGATGGAGTCATTACGGCTGGTGGGTCGTCTTGGTGCAGAAGACCTACGTTGGCGTTATTGCCGCCCCATCGACTGCCCTCCGTTAATGAGTAAATAAGAATGCGCGGCGTTGAGTGAGCGGTGGGTGCTCGAACATGAAGACGATCTCTCCTAAACCTGTGCCTAATCTCCCAGGCCGGCCTCGCGCGCCGCCGGCAGCCTCCCGGTGCACCTGCTGCCGATTCCCTTTCCACATGGCCGAGCCGCAGTATTAATTACCACAGCCAATTCGCTGTTTGTAGTCTGATGTTTTAACTAATTAGTGCTAATGGCAGACACCGGTGGGCAATCAGCTTCATTTAGCTTCCATCGCAAAGCACTCATTATCACAACAGGTTAGGAGATAAGGCGAGGCGCGCGGGGGGGGAGAAGAGGCGCGCGGGGGAGGCGTGCGGGGGAGAGGGGCGTGCGGGGGGGGAGGCGCAGGGGGGAGAGGCGCGGGGGAGGCGTGCGGGGGGAGAGGGGCGTGCGGGGGGGAGGCGCAAGGGGGGGAGAGGCGCGCGGGGGAGGCGTGCGGGGGGAGAGGGGCGTGCGGGGGGAGGCGCAAGGGGGGGAGAGGCGCGCGGGGGGAGAGGCGTACGGGGGGAGAGGCGCGCGGGGGGAGCACGGCGACACAGACCTATACGGCGGGAACCGGAGAGGAGGCAGATAAAGAGAACAGAGGGAAATTAGGAAACACATGGGACGGAGATGCAGGACATGGACTGATGGCGACGTTAAGAGTTTCATTGTAATGGTAGAAACCTCCGGAAATCTGAATTAACGCGACAAAATAACTATGTTTATCTTTCCGTCCATCTCTAACGCGCACTCTCTCCACACCACACACATACACCCTTCTCATACATGCATTTCACACACATACACCCCTCACACACATACACCTCTCACACACAGACCTCTCACACACATACACCTCTCACACACATACACCTCTCACACACAGACCTCTCACACACATACACCTCTCACACACATACACCTCTCACACACATACACCTCTCACACACATACACCCCTCACACACATAGACCTCTCACACACATACACCCCATACACACATAGACCTCTCACACACATACACCCCTCACACACATAGACCTCTCACACACATACACCTCTCACACACATACACCCCTCACACACATACACCTCTCACACACATACACCTCTCACACACATACACCCCTCACACACATAGACCTCTCACACACATACACCTCTCACACACATACACCTCTCACACACATACACCCCTCACACACATACACCCCTCACACACATACACCCCTCACACACATACACCCCTCACACACATACACCTCTCACACACATACACCCCTCACACACATACACCCCTCACACACATACACCCCTCACACACATAGACCTCTCACACACATACACCCCTCACACACAGACCTCTCACACACATACACCCCTCACACACATAGACCTCTCACACACATACACCCCTCACACACATACACCCCTCACACACATACACCCCTCACACACGTACCTCTCTGTCACGCATACTATCACACACATCCTGTCACTGGAACAGTCACACGTACCTCTCGCTCACACAGACAAGTAATTTTCCACACTCGGTCGGCCACGCACACGCACCTAACCAGCCGCACTCTCTCACACACTGAATTAACTATAATCTCTGGTACAGACACAGCTCGTTAGCCGAGCGCACGTCATTAGCCGAGCTCGGACAGACGTCTAATTAGCCGCACTCTAAGGCCGGCGGCACACGAGCAAACATTTTGCGTCCGTCGTAGCTTTATAAAGGAGTCCATTAAACACACCACACAAAGCCCCTGCGCACTTGTTCACGGACGGGCAAAGCATAAAAGCCACGGACGCAAAAATAACATTGACGTGAAAACGCTAAACGGACGCAGAAACAACGCCGCCATGTATTATCCAGGGTGCGGAGACATCAGACGTTACGGATACACTTTATGCAGTACTCACAATATCTCCCGTGAAAAAGTGCGTCCGGAACGGACGCAGCACAGTATATGCTCGTGTGCCGCCTCTCTAACGCGTACAAATAAAGGCACTTTATTTCACAGGAGCCAAATCAGCCGCAAATCTGCAAGGCCGGCCGTGTCTGCACCGCGCCGAATGACTGCACATGCGCAGTGTCTGCACCGCGCCGAATGACTGGACATGCCCAGTGTCTGCACCGCGCCGAATGACTGGACATGCCCAGTGTCTGCACCGCGCCGAATGACTGCACATGCCCAGTGTCTGCACCGCGCCGAATGACTGGACATGCCCAGTGTCTGCACCGCGCCGAATGACTGGACATGCCCAGTGTCTGCACCGCGCCGAATGACTGGACATGCCCAGTGTCTGCACCGCACCGAATGACTGGACATGCCCAGTGTCTGCACCGCGCCGAATGACTGGACATGCCCAGTGTCTGCACCGCGCCGAATGACTGGACATGCCCGGTGTCTGCACCGCGCCGAATGACTGGACATGCCCGGTGTCTGCACCGCACCGAATGACTGGACATGCCCGGTGTCTGCACCGCACCGAATGACTGGACATGCCCGGTGTCTGCACCGTGCCGAATGTCTGCACCACGCCGAATGTCTGGACATGCCTGGTGTCTGCACTGCGCTGAATGTCTAGACAAGCCCAGTATCTGCACTGCGCCAAATGTCTGCACATGCCCAGCGCCTAGCCGTGGCAAATATCTGACTATGTCTGATGTACTCACTCCGGCGCGCACATGGGACGTGTGCAGTGACCGCGCTCCGGTGTGCACGCGGGACGTGTGCAGTGGCCTCGCTCCGGTGTGCACGCGGGACGTGTGCAGTGACCTCGCTCCGGTGTGCACGCAGGACGTGTGCAGTGACCTCGCTCCGGTGCGCACGAGGGACGTGTGCAGTGACCTCGCTTCCGGTGTGCACGCGGGACGTCTGCAGTGACCTCGCTCCGGTGCGCACGAGGGACGTGTGCAGTGACCTCGCTCCGGTGTGCACGAGGGACGTGTGCAGTGACCTCGCTCCGGTGTGCACGTGGGACGTGTGCAGTGACCTCGCTCCGGTGTGCACGAGGGACGTGTGCAGTGACCTCGCTCCGGTGTGCACGAGGGACGTGTGCAGCGACCTCGCTCCGGTGCGCACGAGGGACGTGTGCAGTGACCTCGCTCCGGTGTGCTCGCGGGACGTGTGCAGTGACCTCGCTCCGGTGCGCACGAGGGACGTGTGCAGTGACCTCGCTCCGGTGTGCACGAGGGACGTGTGCAGTGACCTCGCTCCGGTGTGCACGCGGGACGTGTGCAGTGACCTCGCTCCGGTGTGCACGAGGGACGTGTGCAGTGACCTCGCTCCGGTGTGCACGAGGGACGTGTGCAGCGACCTCGCTCCGGTGTGCACGAGGGACGTGTGCAGTGACCTCGCTCCGGTGCGCACGAGGGACATTTGCAGTGACCGCGCTCCGGTGCGCACGCGGGACGTTTGCAGTGACCGCGCTCCGGTGCGCACGCGGGATGGTACCAGACCATCGAGAGGAGGAAATGAAAGCAGGAGGATTAGTAGAAAATTAAAAACAAACAGTAAAATGAGCAGGAATGGAGTAAACAGACGCGAGACGGAGAAACCAGCGCAGCTTTATTTATAAAGCAATTTAATCCAGATATAACGCGCCATGCGTCAGCGCGCCGGCAGGATGGGAAGCTTTGTATACAATGTGTCGGTTTGTAAACGAAGAATTAATTGAATGATTGAGCGACCAAACAAAACCAGGACTGGTTCTAAAACACCAAATCCCTCCTGATGATTTATTTATCCTTCAATGAATCACTTTGTGTCCTGATCAGGAGAGTCCAACGCAAAAACCTGAGGACCCGGCGCGTCCAGCGTCTGCGTGACGGGAATTTAACACGCCAGAGATACGCTTCATAAACACTGGAACGGGGCCTCGGCACCCCCACACTACATATAGAGCCCCCCTAAAAACTGCATGCAATGAGTGAGACGAGTAAAGGCAGGAGCACAGACCGGCAGGTGTTAGAGGGTATGGAACTAATGGGCAAAAACAGGACAGGCAGCCATACACTGAATGGAACAAGTATCCCTTCATTCTGAAACCATAAACAGGACAGGTTCGCTTGGACTCTGATAATAGAAATGAGACAGAAAGGCTTGTATTCTGAGTGTTAAAACAGGACAGGGATTCTGAGAATCTAAATCTGTAAGTGAGGCAAGAATTCTTGGATTCTGAGAGTATTAATCAGGACTGGCTTTAATTGAGACAGACAGGGTTATCCAAAGAGATTCGAATTGCTTGAGAAAGGTAACCGAACGCTGAAAATCAGCGTTCGGTTACCTTTCCTGGCCATTCGGCTATCCAGAGAGCAGGCAATTCGCCAAATCCAGGCGAATTGCCTGCACATACGGTGCCTGTTCGGTGCCTGTTCGAGGGCAGTGAAATCCCCATAGAGAAGCACTGCTTCGTCTATTCAGAGAACACAAACCAGCAGTGAAAGGGTCCCCTAATGCCCTGCCATTCGGTGGTTTAATTCGGCAAGTTAATTCAGGAGAATCCCATAGGCTTCAATGTTAAAAATATTCCCGTCTTAATTCAATATCTAATAAACCATTCATTATAAAATTCTGCAGCAAAGAGTCTCTTTATTTATAGATTTTTTAGGATACTTTAAGCATTTTTCAGATTTTTTTATTTTTTTTTTAAAAGTCCGATTTTTTTTTTTTTTTTTTTTCAGTTTACTTATTTTTTTTGTAACAGCCCTCTTTATTATCATTCCCTGGACCTCCTGTGAAAATTTCGGACATTTTCGCTCAGTAGTTTCTTTGCAAACAGCGTTTCTTTTTCCAGATTCATACAAATGGTTTTTCTAATTTATTCACTGCCTCCTCTACGTCACAGCTGCTTCGGCTCTGTGTGATTCGGCTCATGTTCGGCTCCTGTTCGACTTCTTCAAAGGTTAATCCAGATGTTTTTGCTTGTTTTCAGCGTGCATTCGGTTAGTTTTCGTCAGGTTTGCGGCAGCTTTTCCCTGCAATTCGGGGACCCTGTGGTGTTTGCTGAATACCCCGCAGGGTCACCGAAATGCAATCGGCAAAAGGAACCGAATTGAAGAGAACGAAAAGTCACCGAACTTGCGGTGACTTTTCGAATCTCTTTGGATAACCCTGAGAGTATAAACGGGACAGGGACACTTTCTGATAAAGGATTCTGATAATAAAAACGAGACAGGAATGCTTGGAATTCCAGCATTAAAACAGGACAGGAATTCTGATATTCTGAAGCAGTAAAGGAGACAGGAATTCTTGCATTCATTTAAACAGGACAGGAACACTTGAATTCTGAGACTATTAAACAGGACAGGGGTTCAAGGATTGTGAGCACAGAAACGGCAGGAATGTTGGATTCTGAAACTATCAGGGTTAGGCTAAGGTCAGACGAAAGCAGTTTTAACGTGCGTTTAGCCGCACGAAATCACGGCCGTACTAGCAGCAAATGACGTCCAATGCCGGGGAACATACGACGAACGGCCGCACGAAAGTTCGTCCGCGCAACGCAAGTGGCCAACGAACGCATTTTTTCGAGAACGTCAAACCGCTACTACTGACGTACAGAGTGCGCTGCGGCCGCATAGCGGCGTGTGTGCGTGATTAGGAGACGTCAGACGCTGCTAATGTCCGGCCAACATAACGTCCAGACTCAAAAAGTGTTTTATTGATGATCCGTACAAAATCACGGACGAAAAGGCGCATCGTATGACCGCTATCGCGTATTCCGGGGGAAAATACGTACGTTCGTTCGACCGAACTTTTTCACGGACGACGTGAAAAATGCGTTCGTCTGACCCTAGCCTCATCCAAAGAGATTCGAAAAGTCACTGCACGTTCGGTGACTTTTCGTTCTCTTCAATTCGGTTCCTTTTGCCGATCCCATTTCGGTGACCCTGCGGTGTATTCAGCAAACACCACAGGGTCCCCGAATTGCAGGGAAAAGCTGCCGAAAACCTGACGAAACCTAACCGAATGCACGCTGAAAACAAGCAAAAACATCTGGATTAACCTTCGAAAAAAGCCGAACAGGAGCCGAACAGGAGCCGAATCACACAGAGCGAAGCAGCTGTGACGTAGAGAGGCAGTGAATAAATTAGAAAAACCATTTGTATGAATCTGGGAAAATGAAACACTGTTTGCAAAGAAACTACTGAACGAAAATGTCTGAAATTTTCACAGGAGGTCCAGGGAATGATAATAAAGAGGGCTGTTACAAAAAAAATAAGCAAACTGAAAAAAAAAAAAAAAATCGGACTTTTAAAAAAAAATAAAAAATATGAAAAATGCTTAAAGTATCCTAAAAAATCTATAAATAAAGAGACTCTTTGCTGCAGAATTTTATAATGAACAGTTTATTAGATATTGAATTAAAACAGGAATATTTTTAACATTGAAGCCTATGGGATTCTCCTGAATAAATTTGCCGAATTAAACCACCGAATGGCAGGACATTAGGGGAACCTTTCACTGCTGGTTTGTGTTCTCTGAATAGACGAAGCATTGCTTCTCTATGGGGATTTCACTGCCCTCAAACAGGCACCGAACAGGCACCGTATGTGCAGGCAATTCGCCAGGATTTGGCGAATTGCCTGCTCTCTGGATAGCCGAATGGCCAGGAAACGTAACCGAACGCTGATTTTCAGCGTTCGGTTACCTTTCTCAAGCAATTCGGATCTCTTTGGATAACCCTGAAAGTAATAGACCAAAAGTTCTCAGACATACACAGGGTTATTCAGAGAGAGGTGAAAACCAGGAGAATGAACAATCTAGACCAAGTAGCCGATTTGGAAATTGAGATAAATGGGAGAATTTTTCTGGTTTGGCTATTTTGACCTAGAATTTTCACTTCCCCAGTCATTCTACTGGTTTTCACCTCTCTCTGATTCTGATAGCATTAAACGGGACAGGCTTTAATATATTCTGAAACTATAAACAGGACAGGACGCTTAGAATAAAAGTATTTAAACAGGACAGGAAAGCTTGGACTCCAAGCATTAAGGCTGGTGTCAGACGAGCGCGCTATGTGCGCCCGTACTGACCTGCTTACTGGCGTCGGTCGCAGCGCTGTGACGCTGCAACGGGGCCGGTCACACGCTTGTGCGCAAGCAACAAGCGTCCGTTATCCAAGCCTCTCCGTCGAAGTGCTAGGACACGCGTTCGACGGGGCTGCAAAGCGCGATTCTCCACAGGAGGCACTGAGTGCGCTCAGCGAGGCGGCCGGACGAGGCGTCGCGTGGAAGGAACGTTCACTCTCACGGACATTCCTTCCGTTCCCCAAAGACACTCGTCTAACACAGGCCTAAACGGGACAGGAGCACAGGACAGGGACACTCATATGCTAAATATTTAAACAGGACAGGAATTCTTGGAATAAAAGCATTTAAACAGGACAGGAACACTTGGATTCTGAAAGCATTAAACATGACAGGAGTGCATGGAATCAAGGCTTTAAGGCTAGGGTCAGACGAGCGTGATTTCTACGGACTGTACGTCCGTGCAGTACGGACATCGTCAGTACGGATGACGCAGTAGTGGTCACACAGTCCGTTTTTTCACTGAAGTTATTTTTTGACGGATGTAGGAGGGAAAAATAAATTACAATGAAAAAACATTCTGTCCGTCAAAAATGCTGGACGTGTAAATGCTGGACGTATAAATGCTGGACGTATAAATGCTGGACGTGTAAATGCTGGACGTATAAATGCTGGACGTATAAATGCTGGACGTGTAAATGCTGGACGTATAAATGCTGGACGTATAAATGCTGGACGTGTAAATGCTGGACGTGTAAATGCTGGACGTGTAAATGCTGGACGTGTAAATGCTGGACGTATAAATGCTGGACGTATAAATGCTGGACGTGTAAATGCTGGACGTGTAAATGCTGGACGTGTAAATGCTGGACGTATAAATGCTGGACGTATAAATGCTGGACGTATAAATGCTGGACGTGTAAATGCTGGACGTGTAAATGCTGGACGTGTAAATGCTGGACGTGTAAATGCTGGACGTGTAAATGCTGGACGTGTAAATGCTGGACGTATAAATGCTGGACGTATAAATGCTGGACGTATAAATGCTGGACGTGTAAATGCTGGACGTGTAAATGCTGGACGTATAAATGCTGGACGTGTAAATGCTGGACGTGTAAATGCTGGACGTGTAAATGCTGGACGTATAAATGCTGGACGTATAAATGCAGTCCGTCTGACCTCGCTCCATCACTCACACACAAAGCTATGCAGACGTTGTGGACGTGGCGCACTCCGCACGTCCGTTCTAGCAGTATTACGTTCTTGCCTAACCTGCGTCCGTTTGCCGCGGCCGTTGTGCGTCCGCAGTTCAGTGCGGACGTACTTCATGTGTCAGGCTCCAATGGACTTACTTTCATGCTATCACGGACGTACTTTTAGGCGCAATCACAGACGTGAACACTACGCTCGTCTGACAGCAGCCTAAACAGGACAGGTGTTCTAATACTCTGAGCATGTAAACTGGACAGGGACGCTCAGATTCTGACCATTTAAACAGGACAGGGACACTCAGATTCTGACTATTTAAACAGGACAGGAATTCTTGGTTAAAAGCATTTAAATAGGTTATGAACACTCAAATTAAAAGCAATTAAACGGGACAGGACCGCTTGGATTTTGAAAGCATTAAACAGGACAGGAGTGCATGGAATCCAGGCATTAAACAGGACAGGCGTTCTTATACTGTAGAGTATGTAAACAGGACAGGGACACTCACAGGGTTATTAAAAAAAAAACCGAAAACGTCACCGCACTTTCGGTGACTTTTCATTCTCTTCAATTCGGTTCGATTCGCCGATCCCATTTCGGCGACCCTGCGGTGTATTCAGCAAGCACCACAGGGCCGCCGTAATGCAGGGAAAAGCCGGCGCAAACCTGCCGAACACTCACCGCAAAACCCAGGCGATTGCACAGCGAAACCCGCAAAAACATCTGGATTAACCACGCTGGACACGCCGGAGAAACCTGAGCAGGAGCCGATCACAGCGCAGAGCAGCCGCCGGAAAAACCCGACACCGCAGACGAATGGAGTGAAAAAAATAAGTACGCTTGAATGTTTGAAAAGTGAAACGCTGTTTGTAAAGAAACTACTGAGCGAAAATGTCTGAAATTTACATATAAAATCCAATGAATGATAATAAAGAGGGCTGTTACAGAATTTTTTTTTTAAAAAAAAAACATTTTTGGAAAAAATCCTGAAAAACGCTTAAAAGATCCTAAAAAAATCTATAAATAAAGAGACTCTTTACTGCAGAATTTTATAATGAACGGTTTATTAGATATTGAATTAAAACGGGAATATTTTTACCATTGAAGCCTATGGGATTCGCCTGATTAAACCTGCCGAATGAAACCATTTGAACGGCAGGGCATTTCACTGACATTTCTCAGCTGGTTTGTGTTCTCTGAATAGATGAAGCATTGTTTCTCTATGGGGTTTTCACTGCCCTCAAACAGGCACCGAACAGGCACTGTATGTGCGGGCAATTCGCCAGGATTTGGCGAATTGCCTGCTCTCTGGATAGCCGAATGGCCAGGAAAGGTAACCGTACGCTGATTTTCACTGTTCCGTTCCCTTTCGGCAGCCATTCGGATCTCTTTGAATAACCCTGTCAGATTCTGACCATTTAAACAGGACAGGAATTCTTGGATTGTGAATGGATAAACGGGACAGGCGCAGGCAAACCTTAATGAAACAGGCCAGAAAGTTCCTCAGTAGACAGAGACGGATGCCCGACGCCCCCGAAAGGGTTAAAGAGACGCGTCGGGCCGGAGAAGTAACCGTTTTGCCGCAAAATAGAAAATTCCCTCTCAATTTGTGTCAGGAAGAAAGACGCGCGTCTGGAGCTGAACCTCACAGAGCCAAAGCAGAGAGAGGGCAGCAGGCGAGGCGCGCGAGGTGCGCGAGGCGCATCCCAAACACCGGCCAGCCGCTTCTCATTCAACTTCCGGACAGGAAATCGATAGCCGCGGCGCAGAAGTAATTACACGGAGCTGACGGGGGCAGGGGAGGGAGACGCGTGCTTAACATCGCGCCCTAAATGTTCACAAATAAATATATATAGACACGTTCCTGCTCCTCGGCCCCCGGAGAAACGGGCAGGACCAGCGGCCGCCACCAGGGGGCGCTGCACGGCGACTCTCCGGCCTGGCACCCGCTTCTGCCCCCCTCGCCCCTCACACGTCTTTTCGAGGACCTGTTTGTCTTGAAGGCTTAGCGAGGCCTATGAATGTTGACAAGTTCTATCTCCGCGCCCGACACAAAACCATTTACGCTCTAAGCCCTCCCGGCTTTAGCAGGATGAATCCCTTTACCAGGAGATCTCGCGGCGTCGCCTCCCCGCGCGCCCGAAAACCAATAAATCCGCCGCGGGCCGACCAATTTCACACGCTCTGATGGACCAGCGTCCCTGAGGGGCCCCGGAGAAAAGCCCCTTCACAGCCATAACCTTGGACGGCAATACATGGCAGAGGCCGCAGTGCATTGTGGGTCATTGAAGACTCCGACTTCCAGCAAGCTCAGCCTGCGAGAACGCCACGTCCAAACTACACGAGCCGCGACACCCACTACTGAAAGGCAAGACGGAGGCGGGCGAGGGGCTTTACCCATAAAAACAGTGTGTGAGGGGCAACAGGTCCTGTGTGACGTCACGTGTCTGCCGGGCGGCTGATGGGGATTACAGTCAAACTCCGCA
Source organism: Leptobrachium leishanense (assembly GCA_009667805.1). NCBI lineage: Eukaryota > Metazoa > Chordata > Amphibia > Anura > Megophryidae > Leptobrachium > Leptobrachium leishanense. Next base: position 8,942,790 of record CM019070.1, read on the forward strand.
ACAGCACATGTCAGAGCCATATACATAATGTATTATATATATCAATATTACACACAGTCAGAGAGGGACCCAGGCATGACGCAGGAGGCGGGGCCAGAGATCAGGAAATCCCGAGGCTTTTTAAATGATGTCACAAAATATCGAGGCCTTAAAATGTGAAGAAACATCACTAGAACATAATCAAAGAACCTTATTATAGATTACAGACTCATTGTGTGCAGCTCTGTTATACACCCGCACACCCTGAATATAAGGAGGAACCCCTAAAAACACACCCACACACCCTGAATAAATGGAGGAACCCCTAAAAACACACCCACACACCCTGAATATATGGAGGAACCCCTAAAAACACACCCACACACCCTGAATATATGGAGGAACCCCTAAAAACACACCTGCACACCCTGAATATATGGAGGAACCCCTAAAAACACACCTACACACCCTGAATATATGGAGGTGCCCCTAAAAAGACACCCCCACACCCTGAATATATGGAGGAGCCCCTAAAAAGACACCCGCACACCCTGAATATATGGAGGAGCCCCTAAAAACACACCCACACACCCTGAATATATGGAGGAGCCCCTAAGGCTAGGGTCAGACGAACGCATTTTTATGTTGTCTGTGAAAAAGTGCGTTCGAACGAATGGACGCATTTTTTCACAGATACGTGATAGTGGTCATACTATGCGCTTTCGTCCGTGATTTTGTACGGATCATCAATAAAACACTTCTTGCATCTGGACGTTATGTTGGCCGGACATTAGCAGCGTCTGACGTCTCCTAATCACACACACACGCCGCTATGCGGACGCAGCGCACTCTGTACGTCAGTACCTGCGGTTTCACGTTCTCGAAAAAATGCGTTCATTTTCCACTTGCGTTGCGCAGCCGGACTTTTGTGCGACCGTACTTCGTATATTGGCCGTCATTGCCCGGCATCTGCTGCTAGCACGGCCGTGATTAAGTGCGCCAGAACGCGCGTTCGCACTGCGCTCGTCTGACCCTAGCCTAAACAGACACCCACACACCCTGAATATATGGCGGAACCCCTAAAAACACACCCTGAATATAAGGAGGAGCCCCTAAAAACACACCCGCACACCCTGAATATATGGAGGAGCCCCTAAAAAGACACCCACACACCCTGAATATATGGAGGAACCCCTAAAAACACACCCGCACACCCTGAATATATACAGGAACCCCTAAAAAGACACCCACACACCCTGAATATATGGAGGAGCCCCTAAAAATACACCCGCACACCCTGAATATATGGAGGAACCCCTAAAAACACACCCGCACACCCTGAATATATGGAGGAGCCCCTAAAAAGACACCCACACACCCTGAATATATGGAGGAGCCCCTAAAAAGACACCCACACACCCTGAATATATGGAGGAACCCCTAAAACACACCCGCACACCCTGAATATATGGAGGAGCCCCTAAAAAGACACACCCGCACACCCTGAATATATGGAGGAACCCCTAAAAAGACACCCGCACACCCTGAATATATGGAGGAACCCCTAAAAAGACACCCACACACCCTGAATATATGGAGGAACCCCTAAAACACACCCGCACACCCTGAATATATGGAGGAGCCCCTAAAAATACACCCGCACACTCTGAATATATGGAGGAACCCCTAAAAAGACACCCGCACACCCTGAATATATGGAGGAGCCCCTAAAACGACACCGGCACACCCTGAATATATGGAGGAGCCCCTAAAAAGACACCGCACACCCTGAATATATGGAGGAGCCCCTAAAAAGACACCCGCACACCCTGAATATATGGAGGAACCCCTAAAAATACACCCACACACCCTGAATATATGGAGGAACCCCTAAAAACACACCCACACACCCTGAATATATGGAGGAGCCCCTAAAAAGACACCCACACCCTGAATATATGGAGGAGCCCCTAAAAAGACACCCTGAATATATGGAGGAGCCCCTAAAAGACACCCGCACACCCTGAATATATGGAGGAGCCCCTAAAAGACACCCACACACCCTGAATATATGGAGGAGCCCCTAAAAAGACACCCACACACCCTGAATATATGGAGGAGCCCCTAAAAGACACCCACACACCCTGAATATATGGAGGAGCCCCTAAAAGACACCCACACACCCTGAATATATGGAGGAACCCCTAAAAAGACACCCACACACCCTGAATATATGGAGGAGCCCCTAAAAGACACCCACACACCCTGAATATATGAGGAACCCCTAAAAGACACCCACCACCCTGAATATATGGAGGAACCCCTAAAAAGACACCCACACACCCTGAATATATGGAGGAACCCCTAAAAAGACACCCACACCCTGAATATATGGAGGAGCCCCTAAAAGACACCCACACACCCTGAATATATGGAGGAACCCCTAAAAAGATACCCACACACCCTGAATATATGGAGGAACCCCTAAAAAGACCCGCACACCCTGAATATATGGAGGAACCCCTAAAAGACACCCACACACCCTGAATATATGGAGGAGCCCCTAAAAGACACCCACACACCCTGAATATATGGAGGAGCCCCTAAAAACACCCGCACACCCTGAATATATGGAGGAGCCCCTAAAAAGACACCCACACCCTGAATATATGGAGGAGCCCCTAAAAAGACACCCTGAATATATGGAGGAACCCCTAAAAATACACCCACATCGTTTGTTGGTGCTTCGTCGTCAGTGCACGAGCCATAATGCACTGTGTGTGTGTGTGTGTAACGTTGTGGTGTTGTGTGTTTGGCCATTTGTCTGGCTGGTAAAGAGTCCAGCAGGGGGGGCTGCAGAGTGACCCCCTCCCTCCTCACACCATCCTGTCCCCTGGGACTCTGGGCATTTATATTCTAAGCAAGGCGTCAATACTCTGAAATGAGGAACTAAATATTGATGAGCAGAGGGAGCGCGGGCAGACACGGCGTATGAAGATCACAGCCACTGTGCGGGGGGGGGGGTATAGCAGGTATTGATCCTGTGGACATCTCACCCCCCCCCCAAACAACAGCAGCTGTTAGACAATAAGATGCCCAAAAGGGTAACAGCACATCCCTGCCAAACCACCGTAACACTAAACTAGGGGGACACCCGCCACCATTGGACTACAACGCCCATAATCCTCTGCCAGTCTAACGTTCTGAGGCTGTAGTTAACATTATCTGTACATGCATTTTCTTGTCTGTGATTCAGGGCAGTTTAGGAGTTAGTTCCCTCATTAAAGTATATCTCCAAAATCAGATCTCCCCAAATCTCCCAGTCCTAACATCACTCTGTTAAGGGGTTCCTCCATATATTCAGAGTGTGCGGGTGTCTTTTTAGGGGTTCCTCCATATATTCAGGGTGTGTGGGTGTGTTTTTAGGGGTTCCTCCATATATTCAGGGTGTGTGGGTGTCTGTTAAGGGGTTCCTCCATATATTCAGGGTGTGCGGGTGTGTTTTTAGGGGCTCCTCCATATATTCAGGGTGTGCGGGTGTCTTTTTAGGGGTTCCTCCATATATTCAGGGTGTGCGGGTGTCTGTTTAGGGGTTCCTCCATATATCAGGGTGTGCGGGTGTCTTTTTAGGGGTCCTCCATATATTCAGGGTGTGGGGTGTTTTTAGGGGTTCCTCCATATATTCAGGGTGTGCGGGTGTATTTTTAGGGGTTCCTCCATATATTCAGGGTGTGCGGGTGTGTTTTTAGGGGTTCCTCATATATTCAGGGTGTGTGCGGGTGTCTGTTTAGGGGTTCCTCCATATATTCAGGGTGTGCGGGTGTCTTTTTAGGGGCTCCTCCATATATTCAGGGTGTGTGGGTGTCTTTTTAGGGGTTCCTCCATAATTCAGGGTGTGCGGGTGTTCTTTTAGGGGTTCCTCCATATATTCAGGGTGTGTGGGTGTCTATTTAGGGGTTCCTCCATATATTCAGGTGTGTGCGGTGTCTTTTTAGGGGTTCCTCCATATATTCAGGGTGTGTGGGTGTCTGTTTAGGGGTTCCTCCATATATTCAGGGTGTGCAGGTGTCTGTTTAGGGGCTCCTCCATATATTCAGGGTATATAGGTGTGTTTTTATGGGCTCCTACGTATATTTGGGGTGCGGGTGTGTATGACAGAGCTGCATACAATGGGCTATATTAAAATCTTCACGCAAAAACGCTCGCGCACAGCAGGAATTTTTGCGCCAAGCGTTAAACTTTTACGCGCGCAAATCATCGCTGGAATTACAATCCTTGAGCGTATTTTCATCCGGCGATCAATAACGCGCAGAAACAGGACACGCCTAACTGCCCGCGCAGTACCGTCGCACGCACAAATCAGTGTGCGGACTGTTTTTTTTTTCACGCGATTTAGGCTAGGGTCAGACTAACGCAGTATTAACGTGCGTTTAGACGCACGAAATCACGGCCGCGCTAGCAGCAAATGACGTCCAATGCCGGGGAACACACGAAGTACGGCCGCACGAACGTTCGTCCGCGCAACGCAAGTGGCAAACGAACGCATTTTTTCTAGAACGTCAAACCGCTAGTACGGACGTACAGAGTGCACTGCGTCCGCATAGCGGCGTGTTTGCGTGATTAGGAGACGTCAGACGCTGCTAATGTTCGGCCAACATAACGTCCAGACGCAAAAAGGGTTTTATTGATGATCCGTACAAAATCACGGACGAAAAAGCGCATCGTATGACCGCTATCGCGTATTCCGGGAAAAATACGTCCATTCGTTCTACCGCACTTTTTCACAGACAACGTGAAAAATGCGTTCGTCTGACCCTAGCCTCAGCCAATCAGAATTAAGAACAACAATTATCTTATCTCAGGTTAAGTTTTTGCGCCTGTCAAAGTCAATCTGCGCATATATGCTGCATCAATAATAAATGCACACACAACTTCTCCATTTTATTGGTTTGGGTATGTGTAGAATATGTAACTATACGTTGCTGCATATTTTTTTTCGGGCTGGTGTATTTGGGTTCGGCAGGTTGATAGAATTTTCCATTAACACCAGCTTTTAGGAGTTGCTAAAATTATGCGCGTAAAGGCTGTGCGTTACAAACTGCGCATAGATTGTAATACCATCCGCGTACCAGTGCACAAACGCATTTGCTCTCACAATTTTAAGTATAGGAAGCGCGCAGTTCAGTAAGCTCGCGCAGGTTCAACCGCGTTAAACAATTGCGTTTGTTGCACTGACTATGTAATAAGGCATTCGGCGCAAATGGTTTTACCCCTCGCGTTTATGGTTTTTTGCGCCGCAGATTGTAATTTAGCCCAATGAGTCTGTAATTAATCTCTCGCTTTGCTTTTTTGTAAATGACATTTTATTGATTTAAATGGCCGCTAGGTTGTGATTGGATATAAATTGCCGATTCATTGGCTCCGCCTCCCACGTCATTCCCTAAAACGCGCGGGGCCCTCTGAGCTGTAAGGCTAGGGTCAGACGAACGCATTTTTCACGTAGTCTGTGAAAAAGTGCGTTCGAACGAATGGACGTATTTTTTCACAGAATACGCGATAGCGGTCATACGATGCGCCTTTTCTTCCGTGATTTTGTACGGATCATCAATAAAACCCTTTTTGTGTCTGGACGTTATGTTAGCCGGACATTAGCAGCGTCTGACATCTCCTAATCACGCAAACACGCCGCTATGCGGCCGCAGCGCACTCTGTACGTCAGTACTAGTGGTTTGACGTTCTCGAAAAAATGTGTTTGTTTGCCACTTGTGTTGCGCGGCCGCACTTTCGTGCGCTGTACTTCGTATATTGCCTGTCATTGGCCGTCATCTGCTGCTACTACGGCCGTGATAAAGTGCGGCTGCACCTGCGTTCACACTGCGTTCGTCTGACCCCAGCCTGAGGAGGGATGCAGAGGGTGTTGTACATCGGGATGGCATGCGTTGGGATTCTGAGTGGGGTCGGATGTGGATGATTGTACAGATATTATTCACTCAGGCTTCTCCATCCCCTGCTCTGTCAAACCCTGTAACATGTATAACCATGTCCTGCGAACAATGGAGCTGGGTCGGTTCTGCACAATGAGGCTTTGTGATGCCGGTGTACACGGCGCCTGGCACCGGGCAGGGTGGGCACCATGTGAGAATGACTAACAGCGAGCAAGTCCTTGCTAAAATGACCCGTCTCTGACAAAAATAATGCGGCATCCGATTAACCCTTTACACAGCCTGGACTGGCTGTGCATTATGGGACAGGTAGTTCCAAAACCTCAGGGCTCGCCTATGTTAACCCATCAGTGCCTGTAAACCTGTCACTCACCGATAGGAATGGGTGGGTTGGGACCCTCGAGGAGCTGCACAGATCTAATACACAGACAGGCCGGGCCGTCCAGTAACCGGCGAGGCAGACGTGCTTTCCAAGCGTCCGACCCAAGGCCTTGGTGCTCGCCGCACGGTTAAGATTTACAGCCGTGATTTTAACAGGAGCTTCTGCTGCCGGTGTTGGATTTTCCTCGTGTGGATCGCCAAAGCTCACCGTGAACAATCTTCATCTTCAGCACTTTATGAATAAACCTGATAATGTGTCTGAACCAACTTGGCCGACATCGAGGAGACAAAGGGGCCGGGGTCGGTGATTACACGGTAACATTGTGCAAAACATTGGTTTAAAGAGACTTTCTGCTCATCCTGAGCACGTTACAGTTACAAGTGGTCAGGATGTGGGGAGGGCCCCCCAGTTTCAACTTCCAGTCAGCCCCCTTATGAAATCACAGGGTGAAGTGGAGGAGTTTCCTCTACCCCACCCAGCATCACCGGCAGCCAGGATTTTGAATTTTCCGGCTGCTGGTCACTAGTGATGTCACACACAGAGAGCGGCCGACGTCACCCTGTGAGACCAATCACTGTAGCAAGCGTTCCCAGAGAGGCAGCGATGGATCAGATCTGTGCATGCGCGTGCGGCTCCGATCCATCGCTCTGCGCAGGCGCTACGGAACTTGTGTATGTAAAGTGTGTGAGTAGCGCTGCGCAATGTGCGGCTCCTACGCTACACAGGTTGTATAGGAGCACAAACTGCGCAGAAAGACCTTCCCGTTCCCCGGACCTTCCCGTTTCCCGGACCTTCCCGTTCCCTGGACCTTCCCGTTCCCCGGACCTTCCCGTTTCCCGGACCTTCCCGTTCCCTGGACCTTCCCGTTTCCCGGACCTTCCCGTTCCCCGGACCTTTCCGTTCCCCGGACCTTTCCGTTCCCCGGACCTTCCCGTTCCCCGGACCTTTCCGTTCCCCGGACCTTCCCGTTCCCCGGACCTTTCCGTTCCCCGGACCTTCCCGTTCCCCGGACCTTCCCGTTCCCCGGACCTTCCCGTTCCCCGGACCTTCCCGTTTCCTGGACCTTTCCGTTCCCCGGACCTTCTCGTTCCCCGGACCTTCCCGTTTCCCGGGCTTTATGAGAGCTGGCACGATGCGTCATGAATGGAGCTTAAGCAAACCGCAGCGAGATTAAATGCCCGAGCTTTAACGCCATAAAGCCATTAGCAGCCGAAAAAAAAAGCAGCTACTGAGCTATGAAGATAAAAGGGAGCGGAGCGGCCTGTTAACCCTTACCCTCCTGCGAGGTATCTAGTTTCACCTCCAATGTAACTGGGGTAACCTGTATGTATGGAAGAATTCAGCAGAGTCAAGGTCAAGCTGCAGACTTCCTTGGACACAGCAGGTGGGCCTGATCCACCATGTTTTTCTCCAGAGAAACTGCTGGACAGTTCATGGAAAGTGCTTCCCTGCAGAATGTATAATTCACGGGCAGCACTTTTCATACACTCCCCCCAGCAGACGAAAGGAGCGCGGAGGACCCTAGGTGGACTGGTATATCTTTGCTGTTCAACAAAGATATATATATATATATAAAGTGTGTTTATTATTGCAGAAGCCACCCGCACATCACAGCAATTCAAAGAATTGCATCCCAGAGCTCCTGTGCCACATTCCCCATATGCAGCAAGGAATTCTGGGTAAGATATGCAAATGACCTCTGTCTCACTTTTACACATCCTGGATCTGTTATTACACAGAACCCTAAAATCAATGCTATGCCACACTGTGGCTTTGTAGCAAAGATAAGGTTATGCAACTGGTCAAAGCCACTCCTAGGACAGCGCTGTTTCAGGTTTGTTGAACCCTCATCAGCAAGGAGACAGGCATGACCAGTTGCAGTGGATGTTTGGACCATAGGTAAGTAAGTGTCTATAAGGGTTGTGGTGAAGGACTAAAAGTATATATATATATATGTATACGCTCCACAGATAAAACCAATTTTCCCTGGCTAGTGTGCAAGTCTTTATCTAATGGGGTCTATTCACTAAACTGTGAGTTACTGCGAGGACTGTCCAGCAAAAAGGAAAATTATTCTGAAAGGCTAGGGTCAGACTAACGCATTTTTCGCGTTGTCTGTGAAAAAGTGCGTTCGAACGAATGGACGCATTTTTTCACGGAATACGCGATAGCGGTCATACGATGCGCCTTTTCGTCTGTGATTTTGTACGGATCATCAATAAAACACTTTTTGCGTCTGGACGTTATGTTGGCCGCACATTAGCAGCGTCTGACGTCTCCCAATCACGCAAACACGCCGCTAGCGGACGCAGCGCACTCTGTACGTCCGTACTAGCGGTTTGACGTTCTCGAAAAAATGCGTTAGTTTGCCACTTGCGTTGCGCGGACGAACTTTCGTGCGGCCGTTCGTCGTATGTTCCCCGGCATTGGACGTCATTTGCTGCTAGCACGGCCGTGATTTCGTGCGTCTAAACGCACGTTAAAACTGCGCTAGTCTGACCCTAGCCTAAATCGTCCGAAGAACAAGTTGAAAGAATTGACTGAAATCTAAACAATTAACACCGATATCAAAATGGGAATTTCCCATCACTACTAATGAATAAAAATGATCGTTATAGCACAAACGTATGCTGCAGCGTGGTACAATAAGTCATAAGACAGTATTTTTAATACTTCAAATTCTTCATGGAGCTCGGGGTCTGGTTTCATCAGGGTCGCCAGGTCGGCCGTGTGTTGCTGGACACATATAACTTATTAGATACATATTATTTACATATAATCCATACGCTGCAGGTAAAGAATCAGAGACGATTCCGGAGTGACCTGCCTTGATTTCCTTCCTGCAGCATATGAATTATACATGTTGCAGGGCAGCAGTTTACCCTGTACTCCCCCTCTGCATGAAATGGTAATATGCATCCAGGAAAACATGGCCAACCTGGCGCCCCGTGGTCCATGCATCATATGCATGTTCACACTCGATTACCACCCCTTCCGGGAGGCCGTTCCGTGTAGCAACCCCAGAGACCTCCAGACTGGGCTGTATACAGTTGTGTTCAAAATTATTCAACCCCCAATGCTGTAAAGGGTTTTAGGGAATTTAGTAGGGATGCACGGATACCACTTTTTTAAGACTGAGTACGAGTACCGATACTTTTTAAAAGTACTCACCGATACCGAGTACCGATACTTTTCTTTAATGTCACGTGATGCTTTCCAATAAGAACAGACCATATAAAAATGCCCCCAGCTCACATGTATATATCCCCCCGATATATATATATATATATTTCATACTGCCCCAGCTCATGGATATGCCCCAGCTCAAACATGGATTTGCCCCCCAGCTTATGGATTTGCCCCCCCAGCTCACACATGGGTATGCCCCCCAGCTCACACATGGATATGCCCCCAGCTCATGGATATGCCCCCCAGCTCATGGATATGCCCCCAGCTCATGGATATGCCCCCACAGCTCACACATGGGTATGCCCCCCAGCTCATGGATTTGCCCCCCAGCTCACACATGGATTTGCCCCCCAGCTCACACATGGATATGCCCCCCCAGCTCATGGATATGCCCCCACAGCTCACACATGGGTATGCCCCCCAGCTCATGGATTTGCCCCCCAGCTCACACATGGATATGCCCCCCAGCTCATGGATATGCCCCCACAGCTCACACATGGATATGCCCCCAGCTCATGGATATGCCCCCCAGCTCATGGATATGCCCCCCCAGCTCACACATGGGTATGCCCCCCAGCTCATGGATATGCCCCCCAGCTCATGGATATGCCCCCCAGCTCACACATGAGTATGCCCCCCAGCTCATGGATATGCCCCCACATGGGTATGCCCCCCAGCTCATGGATTTGCCCCCCAGCTCACACATGGGTATGCCCCCCAGCTCATGGATATGCCCCCCAGCTCATGGACATGCCCCCACAGCTCACACATGGGAATGCCCCCAGCTCATGGACCGCCCCCCGTGACGATACTTACCTTCCTGGGCGCCGCCGGGAATGTCTCCACACGCGCGCTCGTTGGAAGGACCCCAGCCGCGACCACGTGGGACCATGTGATCGCGGCTGGGGTCCTTCTAACGAGCACACGCACAGAAACTTTCCCGGCGTCGCTCAGAAAGGTAAGTATCATCGCAGAGAGCAGCTGCAGGGCCTGTCCGAATGCTCTATCAGCATTCGGACAGGCCCTGCAGCTGCTCACTGTGTTTATACTTACCTTCCTGGGCGACGCCGGGAAAGCTTCTGCACGTGCGCTCGTTGGAAGGACCCCAGCCTCGATCACATGGTCCCACGTGGTCGCGGCTGGGGTCCTTTCAATGAGCGCGCGCGTAGACATTCCCGGCGTCGCTCAGGAAGGTAAGTATCGCCGTGAGCAGCTCCAGGGGCGGCTGTCCGAATGCTGGTAGAGCATTCGGACAGCCGCCACAGCCCCTCGGATGCCGGCAAGCCGGCTCGATGCCGGCTTCCGGTATCGGAAAAAATATCGGGGGGTACTGCACGAGTACCAAGTACTCCTGCAGTACCCAGTATCGGCCCCGATACCGATACTAGTATCGGTATCGGTGCAACCCTAGAATTTAGTGTACATTTGTAATTGTATTCAGAATGAAATCCTACAAGGACTTTTTAAAGAACCATATGCAACTAAAATGACATCAATTGGTTTTGTAATACAGTAGTAAATGTTTCTTTTGTGAATTCTTCATTGACACAATTATTCAACCCCTTAAAGACTACCACTCTGAAGAACAGAGGTTCATTCAAGTGTTTTCAATCAGGTATTGAAAACACCTGTGGATGTCACGGAGCAGCAATAAAGCATAATAAGCACCAATTAGGCAGCTTTAAAATAACTGTGATACTCAGCTCCTTCTAGACATTTACTGGTGTGGTTACAAACATGGTGAAGTCAAGAGAATGGTCCAGGAAGACAAGAGAAGAGGTGATTACTCTTCACAGGAAGGGCAATGGCTATAAGAAGATTGCAAAGATGTTAAACATACCAAGAGAGACCATAGGAAGCATCATTCGCAAATTCAAGGCAAAGGGCACTGTTGAAACGCTACCTGGTCGTGGCAGAAAGAAGATGCTGACTTTGACTGCTGTGCGCTACCTGAAGCGTAGAGTGGAGAAAAGTCCCCGTGTGACTGCTGAGGAACTGAGAAAAGATTTGTCAGATGTGGGTACTGAAGTTTCAGCTCAGACAATACGGCGCACACTGCGTAATGAAGGCCTCCATGCCAGAACTCCCAGGCGCACCCCCTTGCTGTCTCCAAAGAATAAGAAGAGTCGACTGCAGTATGCCAAAAGTCATGTGAACAAACCACAGAAGTTTTGGGATAGTGTTCTGTGGACTGATGAAACAAAATTAGAGCTGTTTGGGCCCATGGATCAACGCTATGTTTGGAGGAGGAAGAACAAGGCCTATGAAGAAAAGAACACCTTGCCTACTGTGAAGCATGGCGGGGGGTCAATCATGCTTTGGGGCTGTTTTGCTTCTGCAGGTACAGGGAAGCTTCGGCGTGTGCAAGGTACCATGAATTCTCTTCAGTACCAGGAGATATTGGATGACAATGTGATGCAGTCCGTCACAAACCTGAGGCTTGGGAGACGTTGGACCTTTCAACAGGACAATGATCCCAAGCAAACCTCCAAGTCCACTAGAGCATGGTTGCAGATTAAAGGCTGGAACATTTTGGAGTGGCCATCGCAGTCACCTGACTTAAATCCCATTGAGAACCTCTGGTGGGACTTAAATAAAGCAGTTGCAGTGAGCAAGCCTAAGAATGTGACTGAACTGGAGGCTTTTGCCCATGACGAATGGGCGAAGATACCCGTAGATGGCTGCAAGACACTTGTGTCAAGCTATGCTTCACGTTTAAAAGCTGTTATAACTGTAAAAGGATGTTGTACTAAGTACTAAGATTGACTGTCACTTGGGGGTTGAATAAAACTGATAATGATGTGAGCACAGAAAAGACATTTGTGGTTATTTCATTATAAATGTTATGTTATATTTGTCTGACCTACACGCGCCTCTTTGATTTAATTGTAAGCAAGATGACTGAATGATCAAAATCAATGTCAAACTGGCCAAAACACTCAATTTCAGTGGGGGTTGAATAATTTTGAACACAACTGTATATGTATTTTAGAGTGTTGTGGCACACATTCATTTCCCAGCAGCCCGTGCACTCAGCGTATGCGGTGTGATGTAAGACGCTGCTCACGCTCCCAGTTCCTGGTTTTATTTTGTTTTCACGCAGTTTGTATTTAGAAACATCTAGATTTTTAGTAAATAAACAACCAGAGCCATTTAACCCCAAAGCAGGGGATTTTACAAGTAATTTTTTTATTCTTTAATTTGTATTTCGGCGGCTGCCAGGAGTCCTGCACCACATCATGTGACTAATAAACACCGCTGCAGTATGCGTGAGCATCACGTCCTCCGTATAAATGCCGCCGCGGCCCTTTGGCCTCTGCCTGTTACTTCAGTAATCATGTAATTTTCTCTGTGAGATACAAAACGCGCCGGGCACATCCAGAGCAGCAGCCGGTAAACATTGCATGGACCTTGAATCCATTTGTAGATCGGCGCTCGCTCCCTGATTATCCGCCGCTGGCTTTTTCGCTGGAGGAGACAGTGGCGGCTCTGACACCTGTAAAATGAATGGGACATTAATAGGGTCAGCGGCACCTGTCTGGCTGCCTTCTAAGCGATAAGGTTTTGCCACCTCAGGATACCTGAAAGTGGGGGAGTGTGGGACACTTAACCCTAGAGGTGCCAGAGGAGTGATCTCTGCGCGGGCAGTTATTGCTACGGCTTAAATAGCACAAGGAATTCGAATTATTTAACATGTGCTGGTCTTTATAACCCCGTGAGCTGCATGTTCAATGCTCCCATCATGACAGCACAGGTTAGCACCATATCTAAGGTGAGCAGATCCACCATGTTATTGTGGACACGTTGTAAGGTTTACGTGAAATACATTGATATGTGCAAAGCAGAAACGGATACATTAATCAATAAATACCTTAATTATGCACTTTACAGAACTGCTCCTTCCCTGAGTTACATGTACCCAGGAAAACATGGAGCATCGCTGCAACCATGATCCAACCCGTATCCCTAACATCGAGTTCTAGCCCTGGAAGAGCAGGGTTCCATTTCGGAATGTTAGTATTAGAGCAGGGTTCCATTTCGGAATGTTAGTATTAGAGCAGGGTTCCGATGCGGAATGTTAGTATTAGAGCAGGGTTCCGATGCGGAATGTTAGTATTAGAGCAGGGTTCCAATGCGGAATGTTAGTATTAGAGCAGGGTTCCGATGCGGAATGTTAGTATTAGAGCAGGGTTCCAATGCGGAATGTTAGTATTAGAGCAGGGTTCCGATGCGGAATGTTAGTATTAGAGCAGGGTTCCGATGCGGAATGTTAGTATTAGAGCAGGGTTCGGATGCGGAATGTTAGTATTAGAGCAGGGTTCGGATGCGGAATGTTAGTATTAGAGCAGGGTTCGGATGCGGAATGTTAGTATTAGAGCAGGGTTCGGATGCGGAATGTTAGTATTAGAGCAGGGTTCCGATGCGAAATGTTAGTATTAGAGCAGGGTTCGGATGCGGAATGTTAATTTTAGAGCAGGGTTCCGATGCGGAATGTTAGTATTAGAGCAGGGTTCGGATGCGGAATGTTAGTATTAGAGCAGGGTTCGGATGCGGAATGTTAGTATTAGAGCAGGGTTCGGATGCGGAATGTTAGTTTTAGAGCAGGGTTCCGATGCGGAATGTTAGTATTAGAGCAGGGTTCCGATGCGGAATGTTAGTATTAGAGCAGGGTTCCGATGCGGAATGTTAGTATTAGAGCAGGGTTCCGATGCGGAATGTTAGTATTAGAGCAGGGTTCCGATGCGGAATGTTAGTATTAGAGCAGGGTTCCGATGCGGAATGTTAGTTTTAGAGCAGGGTTCCGATGCAGAATGTTAGTATTAGAGCAGGGTTCCGATGCGGAATGTTAGTATTAGAGCAGGGTTCCGATGCGGAATGTTAGTATTAGAGTAGGGTTCGGATGCGGAATGTTAGTATTAGAGCAGGGTTCCGATGCGAAATGTTAGTATTAGAGCAGGGTTCGGATGCGGAATGTTAGTTTTAGAGCAGGGTTCCGATGCGGAATGTTAGTATTAGAGCAGGGTTCCGATGCGGAATATTAGTATTAGAGTAGGGTTCGGATGCGGAATGTTAGTATTAGAGCAGGGTTCCGATGCGAAATGTTAGTATTAGAGCAGGGTTCGGATGCGGAATGTTAGTTTTAGAGCAGGGTTCCGATGCGGAATGTTAGTATTAGAGCAGGGTTCCGATGCGGAATATTAGTATTAGAGTAGCGTTCGGATGCGGAATGTAGTATTAGAGCAGGGTTCCGATGCGAAATGTTAGTATTAGAGCAGGGTTCGGATGCGGAATGTTAGTTTTAGAGCAGGGTTCCGATGCGGAATGTTAGTATTAGAGCAGGGTTCCGATGCGGAATGTTAGTATTAGAGCAGGTTTCGGATGCGGAATGTTAGTATTAGAGCAGGGTTCGGATGCGGAATGTTAGTTTTAGAGCAGGGTTCCGATGCGGAATGTTAGTATTAGAGCAGCAGGGTTCCGATGAGGAATGTTAGTATTAGAGCAGGGTTCCGATGCGGAATGTTAGTATTAGAGCAGGGTCCGATGCGGAATGTTAGTTTTAGAGCAGGGTTCGGATGCGGAATGTTAGTTTTAGAGCAGGGTTCGGATGCGGAATGTTAGTATTAGAGCAGGGTTCCGATGCGGAATGTTAGTATTAGAGCAGGGTTCCGATGAGGAATGTTAGTATTAGAGCAGGGTTCCGATGCGGAATGTTAGTATTAGAGCAGGGTTCCGATGCGGAATGTTAGTTTTAGAGCAGGGTTCGGATGCGGAATGTTAGTATTAGAGCAGGGTTCCGATGAGGAATGTTAGTATTAGAGCAGGGTTCCGATGCGGAATGTTAGTATTAGAGCAGGGTTCCGATGCGGAATGTTAGTTTTAGAGCAGGGTTCGGATGCGGAATGTTAGTATTAGAGCAGGGTTCGGATGCGGAATGTTAGTATTAGAGCAGGGTTCGGATGCGGAATGTTAGTTTTAGAGCAGGGTTCCGATGCGGAATGTTAGTATTATAGAGCAGGGTTCCGATGCGGAATGTTAGTATTAGAGCAGGGTTCCGATGCGGAATGTTAGTATTAGAGCAGGGTTCCGATGCGGAATGTTAGTATTAGAGCAGGGTTCCGATGCGGAATGTTAGTATTAGAGCAGGGTTCCGATGCGGAATGTTAGTTTTAGAGCAGGGTTCCGATGCAGAATGTTAGTATTAGAGCAGGGTTCCGATGCGGAATGTTAGTATTAGAGCAGGGTTCCGATGCGGAATGTTAGTATTAGAGTAGGGTTCGGATGCGGAATGTTAGTATTAGAGCAGGGTTCCGATGCGAAATGTTAGTATTAGAGCAGGGTTCGGATGCGGAATGTTAGTTTTAGAGCAGGGTTCCGATGCGGAATGTTAGTATTAGAGCAGGGTTCCGATGCGGAATATTAGTATTAGAGTAGGGTTCGGATGCGGAATGTTAGTATTAGAGCAGGGTTCCGATGCGAAATGTTAGTATTAGAGCAGGGTTCGGATGCGGAATGTTAGTTTTAGAGCAGGGTTCCGATGCGGAATGTTAGTATTAGAGCAGGGTTCCGATGCGGAATGTTAGTATTAGAGCAGGGTTCGGATGCGGAATGTTAGTATTAGAGCAGGGTTCGGATGCGGAATGTTAGTATTAGAGCAGGGTTCGGATGCGGAATGTTAGTATTAGAGCAGGGTTCGGATGCGGAATGTTAGTATTAGAGCAGGGTTCCGATGCGAAATGTTAGTATTAGAGCAGGGTTCGGATGCGGAATGTTAATTTTAGAGCAGGGTTCCGATGCGGAATGTTAGTATTAGAGCAGGGTTCGGATGCGGAATGTTAGTATTAGAGCAGGGTTCGGATGCGGAATGTTAGTATTAGAGCAGGGTTCGGATGCGGAATGTTAGTTTTAGAGCAGGGTTCCGATGCGGAATGTTAGTATTAGAGCAGGGTTCCGATGCGGAATGTTAGTATTAGAGCAGGGTTCCGATGCGGAATGTTAGTATTAGAGCAGGGTTCCGATGCGGAATGTTAGTATTAGAGCAGGGTTCCGATGCGGAATGTTAGTATTAGAGCAGGGTTCCGATGCGGAATGTTAGTTTTAGAGCAGGGTTCCGATGCAGAATGTTAGTATTAGAGCAGGGTTCCGATGCGGAATGTTAGTATTAGAGCAGGGTTCCGATGCGGAATGTTAGTATTAGAGTAGGGTTCGGATGCGGAATGTTAGTATTAGAGCAGGGTTCCGATGCGAAATGTTAGTATTAGAGCAGGGTTCGGATGCGGAATGTTAGTTTTAGAGCAGGGTTCCGATGCGGAATGTTAGTATTAGAGCAGGGTTCCGATGCGGAATATTAGTATTAGAGTAGGGTTCGGATGCGGAATGTTAGTATTAGAGCAGGGTTCCGATGCGAAATGTTAGTATTAGAGCAGGGTTCGGATGCGGAATGTTAGTTTTAGAGCAGGGTTCCGATGCGGAATGTTAGTATTAGAGCAGGGTTCCGATGCGGAATGTTAGTATTAGAGCAGGGTTCCGATGCGGAATATTAGTATTAGAGTAGCGTTCGGATGCGGAATGTTAGTATTAGAGCAGGGTTCCGATGCGAAATGTTAGTATTAGAGCAGGGTTCGGATGCGGAATGTTAGTTTTAGAGCAGGGTTCCGATGCGGAATGTTAGTATTAGAGCAGGTTCGGATGCGGAATGTTAGTATTAGAGCAGGGTTCGGATGCGGAATGTTAGTATTAGAGCAGGGTTCGGATGCGGAATGTTAGTTTTAGAGCAGGGTTCCGATGCGGAATGTTAGTATTAGAGCAGGGTTCCGATGCGGAATGTTAGTATTAGAGCAGGGTTCCGATGCGGAATGTTAGTATTAGAGCAGGGTTCCGATGCGGAATGTTAGTATTAGAGCAGGGTTCCGATGCGGAATGTTAGTATTAGAGCAGGGTTCCGATGCGGAATGTTAGTATTAGAGCAGGGTTCCGATGAGGAATGTTAGTATTAGAGCAGGGTTCCGATGCGGAATGTTAGTATTAGAGCAGGGTTCCGATGCGGAATGTTAGTTTTAGAGCAGGGTTCGGATGCGGAATGTTAGTTTTAGAGCAGGGTTCGGATGCGGAATGTTAGTATTAGAGCAGGGTTCCGATGCGGAATGTTAGTATTAGAGCAGGGTTCCGATGAGGAATGTTAGTATTAGAGCAGGGTTCCGATGCGGAATGTTAGTATTAGAGCAGGGTTCCGATGCGGAATGTTAGTTTTAGAGCAGGGTTCCGATGCGGAATGTTAGTATTAGAGCAGGGTTCCGATGCGGAATGTTAGTTTTAGAGCAGGGTTCGGATGCGGAATGTTAGTATTAGAGCAGGGTTCCGATGCGGAATGTTAGTATTAGAGCAGGGTTCCGATGAGGAATGTTAGTATTAGAGCAGGGTTCCGATGCGGAATGTTAGTATTAGAGCAGGGTTCCGATGCGGAATGTTAGTTTTAGAGCAGGGTTCGGATGCGGAATGTTAGTATTAGAGCAGGGTTCGGATGCGGAATGTTAGTTTTAGAGCAGGGTTCCGATGCGGAATGTTAGTATTAGAGCAGGGTTCTGATGCAGAATGTTAGTATTAGAGCAGGGTTCCGATGCGGAATGTTAGTATTAGAGCAGTGTTCCGATGCGGAATGTTAGTATTAGAGCAGGGTTCGATGCGGAATGTTAGTTTTAGAGCAGGGTTCCGATGCGGAATGTTAGTATTAGAGCAGGGTTCTGATGCAGAATGTTAGTATTAGAGCAGGGTCCGATGCGGAATGTTAGTATTAGAGCAGTGTTCCGATGCGGAATGTTAGTATTAGAGCAGGTTCCGATATGGAATGTTAGTATTAGAGCAGGGTTCCGATGCGGAATGTTAGTATTAGAGCAGGGTTCCGATGCGGAATGTTAGTATTAGAGCAGGGTTCCGATGCGGAATGTTAGTATTAGAGCAGGGTTCTGATGCAGAATGTTAGTATTAGAGCAGGGTTCCGATGCAGAATGTTAGTATTAGAGCAGGGTTCCGATGCAGAATGTTAGTTTTAGAGCAGGGTTCCGATGCGGAATGTTAGTATTAGAGCAGGGTTCCGA
Source organism: Leptobrachium leishanense (assembly GCA_009667805.1). Lineage (NCBI taxonomy): Eukaryota > Metazoa > Chordata > Amphibia > Anura > Megophryidae > Leptobrachium > Leptobrachium leishanense. Next base: position 8,961,374 of record CM019070.1, read on the forward strand.
TGCGGAATGTTAGTATTAGAGCAGGGTTCCGATGCGGAATGTTAGTATTAGAGCAGGTTCCGATGCGGAATGTTAGTATTAGAGCAGGGTTCCGATGCGGAATGTTAGTTTTAGAGCAGGGTTCGGATGCGGAATGTTAGTATTAGAGCAGGGTTCCGATGCGGAATGTTAGTATTAGAGCAGGGTTCCGATGAGGAATGTTAGTATTAGAGCAGGGTTCCGATGCGGAATGTTAGTATTAGAGCAGGGTCCGATGCGGAATGTTAGTTTTAGAGCAGGGTTCGGATGCGGAATGTTAGTATTAGAGCAGGGTTCGGATGCGGAATGTTAGTTTTAGAGCAGGGTTCCGATGCGGAATGTTAGTATTAGAGCAGGGTTCTGATGCAGAATGTTAGTATTAGAGCAGGGTTCCGATGCGGAATGTTAGTATTAGAGCAGTGTTCCGATGCGGAATGTTAGTATTAGAGCAGGGTTCCGATATGGAATGTTAGTATTAGAGCAGGGTTCCGATGCGGAATGTTAGTATTAGAGCAGGGTTCCGATGCGGAATGTTAGTATTAGAGCAGGGTTCCGATGCGGAATGTTAGTATTAGAGCAGGGTTCTGATGTGGAATGTTAGTATTAGAGCAGGGTTCGGATGCATAATGTTAGTATTAGAGCAGGGTTCCGATGCAGAATGTTAGTATTAGAGCAGGGTTCCGATGCGGAATGTTAATATTAGAGCAGGGTTCCGGCAGGGATTGAGCGGTGCAGAGGCTTTATTTTGGCAAACCCCAACCTGTCACTATCAGCTCATGTCCATATGGCTTCACCGTGACCGAAATGAGAATACAAAAAGGTACAGCGTCCGTATTCCATTTATAAATGGAGAAACAATTATTCAAGATTCATGGTTTTATCCATAACCATAAACTAAATTAGCATTAAAACGTATCCGGAATCCTCCGGAAGGAATATTTACTGCAGTAATGCGGTGGATAATTAATAATTATTTGTGCATAAATATTTATATAACACACGCAGAGTGAGGATATTTTTTACATAATTTCACCTTATAAAGGGCGATTCGAAGTTCACGGCCGCGTCCCTCCACCTGCCGGAGCCCTCCCTGCCCTCCCCGTATATTCTACGCCAGCAATAAAAGAAAAAAAAAGAGAAAATTCAACAGCTCGAATGTTAAATGATCTTGTTTATGGCGACTAAATCAGCAGCATGTGCTTAATTCGGGGCCTAATGAATTTATTGCTCGCTTTGGAATTTGACATGAGTTGTAAAAAAGTAATTAACTTTTAGCTGTGTGTTTTTACACATCAACTTCTTCGTCCCCCCCCAACCCACCGCTCCCCACCCTGCCAATCACCCGCAGCCTGAGCACACAAGCATTCACACCCTCGCCCCCCCCCCCCCCGCGCCTCTAAGACTAACGTTCACAAATCAGGGGATATAAAACGAATCAATTTGCTTTAATAATCTTGCCGAGAGATTGTGGAGTCATTGTATGAACTTGTGTTGGGTGTCAGTAAATGACGGCAGCGTCTTTACGCCTTCTGGGTTTGTCCTAAAACAACTTGTTTTCTTTCTGCTTTGCGTCACTCGCAGCCTGGATTTCAGGTCTTAGCTACTGCTGGACTACGTTTCCCACAAGGCTCTGGCATCTGATCAGTCCTAACTAGGGTCGCCAGGTCGGCCATGTTTTCCTGGACAGGTATTGCTATTTCATGCAGAGGGGGAGCACAGGGTAAAGTGCTGCCCTGCAACATGTATAATTCATATGCTGCAGGAAGGAAATCAAGGCAGGTCACCTGGGATTCCTTTCAGGGTTATTCAGAGTGATTCCCCGCACTTTCTAGTTCGCCGACCCTGCGGTGTATTCAGTATGCGCCGCAGGGCCCCTGTAGTGCAGGGAAAACTCATTGCAAACCCACCGAACACTCAATCGCAAACCTGCCGAATACTCACCCCAAGACCCGCTGAATACTCACCGAACACTCACCGAAAACCCGCAGAAATCGCAGCAAAAACCATGCGGAACACGCCGGAAAAATCCGAGGAGCCGCCAATCACAGCGCAGAGCAGCCGCCGGAAAAAGCCGACAGGCAGACAAACGGGGTGAAAAAAAACAAAAAAAATAGTACACTTGAAAGTTTCAAAATTGAAACGCTGTTTGCAAAAAAATACTGCACGAAAATGCCTGGAATTTACATATAAAATCCAATGAATGACAATAAGGCTAGGGTCAGACTGAGGCAGTGCGAACGCGCGTGCAGCCGCACTTAATCACGGCCGCACTAGCAGCAGATGCCGGGCAATGACGGCCAATATACGAAGTACGGTCGCACAAAAGTCCGGCTGCGCAACGCAAGTGGAAAATGAACGCATTTTTTCGAGAACGTGAAACCGCAGGTACTGACGTACAGAGTGCGCTGCGTCCGCTAGCGGCGTGTGTGCGTGATTAGGAGACGTCAGACGCTGCTAATGTTCGGCCAACATAACGTCCAGACACAAAAAGTGTTTTATTGATGATCCGTACAAAATCACGGACGAAAATGCGCATAGTATGACCACTATCACGTATTCTGTGAAAAAATGCGTCCATTCGTTCGAACGCACTTTTTCACAGACAACATAAAAATGCGTTCGTCTGACCCTAGCCTAAAAAGGGCTGTTAAGGAAAATTGAAAAAACGATTAAAAAAAAAAAAGGAAAAAAATTTGGCCAAAAAAATAAAAAATGCCTAAAAGATCTATAATTAAAAGAGACTTTTTGCTGCAGAATAAAATAATAAACGGTTTATTATATATTGAATTAAAACGGGAATATTTTTAACATTGAAACCTATGGGATTCGCCGGATAAAACCTGCCGAATGAAACCACTGAACATCAGGGCATTTCACTGACATTTCTCTGCTGTTCAATGTGAATAGATTAACCCTTGCTTCTCTATGGGGGATTTCACTGCCGCCTGAACAGGCTCCGTATTTCACTGCCGCCGAACAGGCACCGTATTTCACTGCCGCCTGAACAGGCACCGTATTTCACTGCCGCCGAACAGGCACCGTATTTCACTGCCGCCGAACAGGCACCGTATTTCACTGCCGCCGAACAGGCACCATATTTCACTGCCGCCGAACAGCACCGTATTTCACTGCCGCCGAACAGGCACCGTATTTCACTGCCGCCGAACAGGCACCATATTTCACTGCCATCGAACAGGCACCGTATTTCACTGCTGCCGAACAGCACCGTATTTCACTGCCGCCGAACAGGCACCGTATTTCACTGCCGCCGAACAGCACCGTATTTTACTGCCGCCGAACAGGCACCGTATTTCGCTGCCGCCGAACATGCACCGTATTTCACTGCCGCCGAACAAGCACCGTATTTCACTGCCGACGAACAGGCACCGAATTTCACTGCCGCTGAACAGGCACCGAATGTGCAGGCAATTCGCCAAAATTTAGCGAACTGCCTGCTCTCTGAATAGCCGAATGGCCACGAAATGTCCGCGTTCGCTGGATTTCTGTCTCCGGTTATATTTTGGTAACATTTCGGATCTCTCTAAATAATCCCTTTGTGATTTCTTGCCTGCAGCGTCTGAATCATACATACTGTGGGGTGGCATTTTCCATGCACTGCCCCTCAGCATGAATAAATTATTAGGAAACATGGCCGATTTGGCAACTCTATGTATGAGTAACCTGCGGCTATTCTCCATTCGGCGTGTTTGGTAACACCGAGGAATACACTGCAGGGATATGAACGTGGTGATCTCCACTGAACTCCCATACAGACTACGGTGAAAACAATGATTATTGACAGTGACAGAAATCACGGTGAAAACAGAACTTAAGGGGTTATTCGCTAACGTCCGAATTGGCCCCGAAATTGCACCGAACAGCAAATTTTACTGTTCGGCGCAATTTTGGGAAAATTAGTCTATTCGCAAAGCTGTCAATTCACCAAATACAGTGGAAAATCGGTGCAAAGTCAACCAAATTCGGCGGCACCGGAATTGGCAAATTAGAAGACCATCATGTCCTCTATTCACAGAACGCCAAACTGCACCGAGAATGCATCAAAAACGCCCTGATTTTACATGTAATATATTTTTTAATGAAAAAAAAAAATAAGGACCTTTTGCTCTTTTTTATTTTTTTCGGCAAAAAGCTTTGTTTTTTATTTTTAAATGAGCTTATGGTATTTTTTGTGTTTTTAAAAGGTTTTTTAATTTATTTATTCTTTTACAGGCACTTTCATAAATATTTTGAAGGACCCTTTATAATATTTAGACGCCGGCTTTTAATACTTTTCATTGATTTAAACTCCTATTAGAAGCCTCTGATTTTTTTGTTTTCCAGTTAGGCGGAAATTCCCCGAGGCAATTTCGGCGCAATTGGCACAATTCAGCCATTTTCATCGACGTCTGATAACTGCTAACATTTTCTGCAAAGTACGGTGAACATTCGCTAAATAGTGAATTTGCCGTATTTTAGGTGAAATGGAATTACCGAAATGAACCGAAATACGGTGGAAAAACGCCGACCCTCTGAATACACGCCAGCAGGCACAAGAAGAGCTGCCAAACCCGTAAATACCAGTCACGTGTCAAAAGAAGGGTAGGCTCTTAACTTCATCAGAAACTACGATGAGAAGCGGTGGCCGCCTAACGCCGCACCGGTCGCCTAACGCCGCACGGCGCACATTGAATGTAGCAGAAAGATGATCTCCATAATGTTGCTATAGTGTGTGATACAAAGATACGATGATGGCTGGGGCAGCGTCCTGCGGATCCCACATGTCCAGCGTCGTGAGACATAACACTGATATAATAGGAAGGTAAACACAGACTAAAATAAAAAATAAGAGAATAAATATAGAAAACCCCGGCAAGACCTGAGTAAACGCCCTTCCTGCAGTTGAAAACCTCAAAAAAGCCGCAAGCTGCGCGACCCCTTGAACACACGCCAGCAGGCGCAGGAAGAGCTGCCCACCAAACCCGTAAATCCTACTCACGTGTCAAACGAAGGTTAGCGCCGGGTGCGTCTCCCCGGCATGGGCTTCCTACCCCATGACCAGTAACATCTGGGGCAGCAGTGCCGCGTGCGAGCAGGAGGGAGGGTCCATCCGCAAAAGGACCGACGAACACCTGAGACAGGTCTTGCCTGGTATTCTAGAAGCGGAAAATGATCTTTGTTTCCATGACGATTGCTAGAAAACATGGTTTCCCAACGGTTACCGCCAATAACGCAAATAGGCAGACAACTCATTGAATACATACGTATATACAGAGGCGGCTCTACAATTAGGCCAAATAGGCAGCCGCCTAAAGCCTCGCTCGCGCAGGGGTCTCGCAAAGAATTTCTGTATTCACATGTTCGCGGGATTCCTGATATAGCACAGAGATAATTCATTAAGTATAGTATTTTGGGTTATATTCTGCCTTTTTGCGCAGTAATAGGGCCTCACAGTGGAGCTTGGCTTAAGGTGTCACGGGGGGGGGGGGTCTATTGACAAAGCCCAAAAACTGAACTCGATTTCGGTGCATTTCAGGTCACTTCGGCGATTCCATTTCTGTGAATTCACTACTTATCGAATGTTCACGGTATTCTGCTGAAAATGGAGTCGCCGAAGCAGTTATCGGATGTCGGCGAAAAGCGACGAATTGGCAACAGCGTATTCCACTGTACTGAAAGAAAAAAGTAAAAAGAAGCCTCCTAATACGAGATTAAATCATTAAAAATGTATTAAATTGTGTCTAAATAATAAAAAGGTCTGTTAAAAAATAATAATAAACGTCTTTTAGTAAATAAAAAGTATTTTATACAAATATATATAAAGGTTTTTGTAAAAAGTAAAAATAATAAATAGTCTTTAGATAAATATAAAGAGATTACATTATATTAAAACCTATTCGATTCGCCTGTTTAAACCTGTTGAAGTAAAATCACCAAAATCAGGTCATTTCGCCGCAATTTCGGTTCAATTCTGCTTTCTGTAAATAGACGAATCGATGGGATAATTTTGGTGCCGTCAAATCACACCAAATTGCGGTGAAATGCCCCGTATTTCTCTGTCAATTCGTCTGTATTTGCTGAAAATAAAGCTTAGTGAAACGACGAATTTGCCCTGAAATCACAGATACGGTGAAATGCAGTTTGGTGCAATTTGGTGGCAAATTTGTACGTTGGTGAATAACCCCTTATTTCTATATATAAGAATTACACACACAAGCTGGTTGCCCTGATGAAAGCTCCTGCTGTGAGATGAAACATTGGCGCTCATTAATATGCAACGTTAAGTTTTTTATTTTATTTAAGGGGTTATTCAAAGAGCACTGAAATCTCAGTGTTCTTTCATTCGGTGCGCTTTAACGAGCTGAATTTGCTCACCGATCCGCCGAACGATCCGCCGAACGCATCCGAAACCTGCCGAATGCAGCCAACGATCTACAGACGTACAGAACAGACTACCTAAAAAACTCCGACCAGCCACTGAACAGACCACCGAACGACTCCGACCAGCCACCGAACAGACCACCGAATGACTCCGACCAGCCACCGAACAGACTACCTAAATACTCCGACCAGCCATCAAACAGACCACCGAACGACTCCGACCAGTTGCTGAGTGACTTCAAACAGCCGCCGAATGCCGTCAGAAAAAGCTGACCAGATGCCGAACAGGGGTTAAAAAAAATACATGCAACTTTTTAAAGGTGTTTTAAACATCAATAATGCATGAAAATGCCTGGAATTTACAAATAAGATAATATGAATAACAATAAAAAGGTCTGTTACTACATTTTAAAAAACACTATGTAAAAAAAAAAGAACAGAATACAAAATTTTGCCAAAAGAATCCCAAAAAATGCCTAAAAAACCCTAAAATATCAATAAAGAGACTTTTTGCTGCAGATTAAGGCTAGGGTCAGACGAACGCATTTTTATGTTGTCTGTGAAAAAGTGCGTTCGAACGAATGGACGCATTTTTTCACGGAATACGCAATAGCAGTCATACTATGCGCATTTTCGTCTGTGATTTTGTACGGATCATCAATAAAACACTTTTTGTGTCTGGACGTTTTGTTGGCCGGACATTAGCAGCGTCTGACGTCTCCTAATCACGCACACACGCCGCTAGCGGACGCAGCGCACTCTGTACGTCAGTACTAGTGGTTTCACGTTCTCGAAAAAATGCGTTCATTTTCCACTTGCGTTGCGCAGCCGGACTTTTGTGCGACCGTACTTCGTATATTGGCCGTCATTGCCCGGCATCTGCTGCTACTACGGCCGTGATTAAGTGCGGCTGCACGCGCGTTCGCACTGCCTCAGTCTGACCCTAGCCTTAAATAATAAACGGTTTATTAGATATTGAATTAAAACGGGAATATTTTTAACATTGAAACCTATGGGATTCGCCTGATTAAACCTGTCGAATGAAACCACTGAATATCAGGGCATTTCACTGACATTTCTCGGCTGTTCAATGTGAATAGATTAACCATTGCTTCTCTAAGGGGGGATTTCACTGCCGCCGAACAGGCACCGTATTTCACTGCCGCCGAACAGCACCGTATTTCACTGCCGCCGAACAGGCACCGTATTTCACTGCCACCAAACAGCACGTATTTCACTGCTGCCGAATAGGCACCGGATTTCACTGCCGCCGAACAGCACCGTATTTCACTGCCACCGAACAGACACCGTATTTCACTGCCGCCGAACAGGCACCTTTTGCTGACAATTCGCCAATATTTAGCAAACTGCCTGCTTTCTGAATAGCCGAATGGCCCTGAAATTGCACCATAGAGTGCTAGCTCTTCTTTAGCTCTTGTTCCAGTTTGTAATTTTTTTTCGTTGCCAAAATAAATAGAGAAAACGCAGCACATCATAATGAATTAGACACCAATTTGGGACATTTCTATGAAATAATAGATATTTTGGTTTAATTTCCCCCCCCCCCCCCGCCGAGCCCCTCTAGTCCACATTTAAGGGTTGCATTGCTGGGTTGCGCCCCCTCACTTTACGCGCACTCAGGGCTAATTCCAGCTGTTTGTGATCCGGCGGTCCGGGCGGGCGGCGTAGTGGAGGGTGATTTTCCAGCTGCTGCCTATAAATATGAGGTCACTCGGCGCTGATGTGTGATGATAACGCATTACGGCTTTTGATGTATGAGTCTATCAGCATCGTTGTCCGCGGCCTGTTTTGTGGCTGCTTGAACAAGCAATTACAAATTATAGGCTGCGATGCACATAAGTCATTGCTCGGAATTTCCTGCCGGCAAACACACACCTGCAACCATTAGCACACCGGAGGGGCTGCATTACCCATAAGCCTTCAGGTCCTCCAATAAAAAGGGGTAGGAGATACATCACGGGGACACACCATCAGATGGTAACTGGGTTTAGCGCATTCCTTTGTCGTTGGACAAACTCAGTTCCTGGTCCAAAAACCACAAGCGGACTTCCAGATTTTTCTCAACAATTTCCGAAAACCTTCATTGACCAATCACAGCTCAGGCACCATCCTGACCGGATCTCACAGGCTCCTCGCCTCTCCCTGACCATCCAACCCTCCTCGTAACAATTCTGATTATAACCCCTGAACCCCAACTATGTCCCCAAGCTTTACCCATCACCCCGACGTCTGTTGATCATTTTTCCATTAGAATACAGATAATACAACACAACAGATCCCTGCCTAGACAACACAATAGATCCCCTGCAGCCTTGTCTAACCATTTCCTCCCCCACCCCATTGCCTCTTCACTTCTGCTTTATTCTAAACAAAAGGTGTTAAAGAGAGACTTGCCATAAGATTTTGGTAAATGTTGCTTTATGGAAAAAATCCACAAAATGGAAACAAGCGATAAAAACCTAACTTTATATTTCTTTTTACCCGAAATTACTTCAAACAAAGAAGAAACAGCAGCTTGTGTTTTATAAAGTGTTTGTTTGTGATTGTTTTATTATGCTGATGTTTACCCAGTGTTACAGTTTCCGTGGCGTTCTATGTAATCTGCGTCTTTATTCACAAACGCTGTGAAATTACTCGTTATTGACTCATCTGTTACTATGTAACGCGTCCTGGATATGGGCGCCGTGTGAGAAATGAGATAAACAGATAAATACGCCTGTTATTAGAGGCGAGTAAGAAATAAAACATACGTACACAAGATTCTCTGACACATAAGATGTGCCGGGGCCGGGAATCAATAGCCGGAGCGTAATGACGCCAGATAAGAGGGAAACATGTAAGGTAAAAGGTAATCACTTTCACAGGGAGCAGCAAATGCATTAAAACACCTAACATCCACATAAATGTACAAAACGCAGGCACGGCGAGCAACCTGTACAGCGGCGATGTGATTGTCAGGGATCTGAGGGCCCACGGGCCCCGTCCTGGGCTGGATTTAACTCCTTTTCACCATCGGTGCGTGCGTGGAAAATAAGATAAGTAACCTGGGAGGGACAGAAGAGGTGGGGTGGGTTTTTCAAGCCCCCCGACCCTCCTGGGCTGCTGCTCAGACGCAGACTAATGAATCCTGAAGGCAAAAATGACCTTTACCAAATGTCACATGTCATCGGATTTTATATCACACCCGGACAGCGTGCCACGGGTATAAAAATCGTTTTTCCAATAGAGTTATGTGCGAGCGCGGCCGCGGTGTGGGGGAAAAATAATAATTAAGACGCGGAATTAGCCCTGAGTAATGTGTCTGGGACGGACCCCCCCCCCCACCTCTCACAATGGGTTACACGGGATTAACACTTCGATGAGTCCCCGTCCTGTTCTGATCTGTGGTTTGATGCCAGGATTCAAGGCCTGGTGATATGACCTTACTATACACAGAGGCCTGGTGATATGACGTCACTATACACAGAGGCCTGGTTATATGACCTCACTATACACAGAGGCCTGGTGATATGATCTCACTGTGCACAAAGCCCCGGTGAAATGATCTCACTGTGCACAAAGCCATGGTGAAATTGTGTCATTGTGCACAAAGCCCCGGTGAAATGATCTCACTGTGCACAAAGCCCCGGTGAAATGATCTCAATTTGTGTCCATTTCTGACAGCACTTCCCTTCCCCTCCCAGTTACGTGCGGTGTACCCCAAGGCTCGATTATTATTATTATTATTCTTTATTTATAAAGCGCCAGCATATTCCGCAGCGCCCCCTGCTATTCACTATATTCATAAACGATCTGCCCAATGTCTGCAAAGCCTCAACTGTACACATGTACGCAGACGACACTGTAATCTATACCAGCAAACCAAAAATCCCGCAGCTGGAGGCCGTGCTGCAAGAACAATTCACAGAGGTAGAAAAGTGGATCAAAGATAACAAACTTTTTCTAAATACTGACAAAACTGTTACAATGCTCTTTGGAACAAAACCTAACCTACACAAATTGCAAAATCCCCATCTACAGTTGTGTTCAAAATTATTCAACCCCCACTGAAATTGAGTGTTTTGGCCAGTTTGACATTGATTTTGATCATTCAGTCATCTTGCTTACAATTAAATCAAAGAGGCACGTGTAGGTCAGACAAATATAACATAACATTTATAATGAAATAACCACAAATGTCTTTTCTGTGCTCACATCATTATCAGTTTTATTCAACCCCCAAGTGACATTCAATCTTAGTACTTAGTACAACATCCTTTTACAGTTATAACAGCTTTTAAACGTGAAGCATAGCTTGACACAAGTGTCTTGCAGCGATCTACGGGTATCTTCGCCCATTCGTCATGGGCAAAAGCCTCCAGTTCAGTCATATTCTTAGGCTTGCGCACTGCAACTGCTTTCTTTATGTCCCACCAGAGGTTCTCAATCGTATTTAAGTCAGGTGACTGCGATGGCCACTCCAAAATGTTCCAGCCTTTAATCTGCAACCATGCTCTAGTGGACTTGGAGGTATGCTTGGGATCATTGTCCTGTTGAAAGGTCCAACGTCTCCCAAGCCTCAGGTTTGTGACGGACTGCATCACATTGTCATCCAATATCTCCTGGTACTGAAGAGAATTCATGGTACCTTGCACACGCTGAAGCTTCCCTGTACCTGCAGAAGCAAAACAGCCCCAAAGCATGATTGACCCCCCACCATGCTTCACAGTAGGCAAGGTGTTCTTTTCTTCATAGGCCTTGTTCTTCCTCCTCCAAACATAGCGTTGATCCATGGGCCCAAACAGTTCTAATTTTGTTTCATCAGTCCACAGAACACTATCCCAAAACTTCAGTGGTTTGTCCACATGACTTTTGGCATACTGCAGTCGACTCTTCTTATTCTTTGGAGACAGCAAGGGGGTGCGCCTGGGAGTTCTGGCATGGAGGCCTTCATTACGCAGTGTGCGCCGTATTGTCTGAGCTGAAACTTCAGTACCCACATCTGACAAATCTTTTCTCAGTTCCTCAGCAGTCACACGGGCACTTTTCTCCACTCTACGCTTCAGGTAGCGCACAGCAGTCGAAGTCAGCATCTTCTTTCTGCCACGACCAGGTAGCGTTTCAACAGTGCCCTTTGCCTTGAATTTGCGAATGATGCTTCCTATGGTCTCTCTTGGTATGTTTAACATCTTTGCAATCTTCTTATAGCCATTGCCCTTCCTGTGAAGAGTAATCCCCTCTTCTCTTGTCTTCCTGGACCATTCTCTTGACTTCACCATGTTTGTAACCACACCAGTAAATGTCTAGAAGGAGCTGAGTATCACAGTCATTTTAAAGCTGCCTAATTGGTGCTTATTATGCTTTATTGCTGCTCTGTGACATCCACAGGTGTTTTCAATACCTGATTGAAAACACTTGAATGAACCTCTGTTCTTCAGAGTGGTAGTCTTTAAGGGGTTGAATAATTGTGTCAATGAAGAATTCACAAAAGAAACATTTACTACTGTATTACAAAACCAATTGATGTCATTTTAGTTGCATATGGTTCTTTAAAAAGTCCTTGTAGGATTTCATTCTGAATACAATTACAAATGTCACTAAATTCCCTAAAACCCTTTACAGCATTGGGGGTTGAATAATTTTGAACACAACTGTATGTGTTGGGACAAAATCAAATGGCCCGCTGACCACAGTCACTTCTCTCAAATATCTAGGTATGTGGTTACACCCAAATCTATCCTTTGGCCCCCACATCGAAAACTCTCATCTAAACTTTACCCCAAACTAGGCGCCCTGTACAGAAACAAATCCTGCCTGAGCCCCACGGTAAGAAAGCAGATTGTACAACAAATGCTTATGCCGGCTATTGAATACGGAGATGTAGTGTATGCAGCCGCCCCGCAAACACACCTCCAGAAACCTACATTATATAACTCATTCTGTCGCTTTGCGCTACAATGTAACTACATGACCCACCATTGTGACATGTTAACAGAGCTAAACTGGCCGTCGCTGGAGTCTAAACGCACCCTTCACCTTTCCAACCTGGTATTTAAGAGCTTTTCTGGGAAGCTGCCACCCTACCTGAATATGCTGCTTCCCCCGGCAGTTCCCTCATCCTATAACCTCAGATCCAGGACCAGCACCTTACTTGCAATACCACAATACAAAAAGAACGTGGCTCGATCCTCATTTTCCTACAGAGCACCACAATTATGGAATAACCTCCCAGACACCGTCAAATCTTCCCCCAGTCTAAAGTCACTCAAGAGCTCCCTATTAACATACCTCAATACGGAATGTGCCTGTAAACATGTAACATAATGACAAATAGAAAGAACAGTGAAGCGCTCTCAGGATAAGTGCAAGGTCGCAAACGCTACACAATGAATATGGAGGTTCCCCCAAAAACCTAAGAACAGACAATAGAACAGTCAAAGGAGCACCAGTACGGAACTGGAAATACGAGAGTGCACTTTACATGTCCTTGGATCCTTCTTCTCAATCTTCTCATTAAAATCACTCTTGAATAAAACCTCTCTACAAAAGAAAAAATATCATCGCGCAATATATTGGTTCACCGTAGGAGGAGGATGAAAAAATAATGATTCTACTCACATATTCATGAGCCTAACCTAGGCTCTAGGGTAGATGTCTGGTATGGGTCTTCAAAAAGATATTCAGGTGCCCATGTACCCCCAATGCGGTGGCAATCCTCAGACAGCTTTCCTCTGCAGTGAATCACGGGGAGAGAGAAAAAGCAAACAATGCACTCCCCTAGTGCAATATCGTTCAGGTATAATACAATAGAGTGATTTATATAATGCACTCACATGTGGGTGAGCCGCATTGGCTCCAAGACTTCGCATAGGAATTATGAAGGAAATTCCGAAAAACCTTCTTTAAAATCACGTACCAAGAAGCAGCAGCAATATTAAAATAAATTTATTAACACATAAAAGAAAATAAATGTTTACCAGAACGCGTTTCGCTCCTCAGAGCTTCTTCAGCTGGTATATACCAGCTGAAGAAGCTCTGAGGAGCGAAACGCGTTCTGGTAAACATTTATTTTCTTTTATGTGTTAATAAATTTATTTTAATATTGCTGCTGCTTCTTGGTACGTGATTTTAAAGAAGGTTTTTCGGAATTTCCTTCATAATTCCTATGCGAAGTCTTGGAGCCAATGCGGCTCACCCACATGTGAGTGCATTATATAAATCACTCTATTGTATTATACCTGAACGATATTGCACTAGGGGAGTGCATTGTTTGCTTTTTCTCTCTCCCCGTGATTCACTGCAGAGGAAAGCTGTCTGAGGATTGCCACCGCATTGGGGGTACATGGGCACCTGAATATCTTTTTGAAGACCCATACCAGACATCTACCCTAGAGCCTAGGTTAGGCTCATGAATATGTGAGTAGAATCATTATTTTTTCATCCTCCTCCTACGGTGAACCAATATATTGCGCGATGATATTTTTTCTTTTGTAGAGAGGTTTTATTCAAGAGTGATTTTAATGAGAAGATTGAGAAGAAGGATCCAAGGAAATGTAAAGTGCACTCTCGTATTTCCAGTTCCGTACTGGTGCTCCTTTGACTGTTCTATTGTATGTAACATAATGACTTTAACAGAAAAATAAAGATGTAGGAAATAATCTGTATATTTGGTTTTGTGTTAATATCTTGCATTGTATTACTTTGTATTTCTGTAACCACTCAATGTTCATGAACCCAGGACATACTTGAAAACGAGAGAAATCTCAATGTATCCTTCCTGGTAAAATCCTTTATAAATAAATAAAAATAAATAAATAAATCTCATTGTGCGCAAAGCCCTGGTGAAATGATCTCACTGTGCACAAAGCCCTGGTGAAATGATCTCACTGTGCACAAAGCCCTGGTGAAATGATCTCACTGTGCACAAAGCTCTGGTGAAATGATCTCATTGTGCACAAAGCCCAGGTGAAATGATCTCACTGTGCACAAAGCCCTGGTGAAATGATCTCACTGTGCACAAAGCCCCGGTGAAATGATCTCACTGTGCACAAAGCCCTGGTGAAATGATCTCACTGTGCACAAAGCCCTGGTGAAATGATCTCATTGTGCGCAAAGCCCTGGTGAAATGATCTCACTGTGCACAAAGCCCCGGTGAAATGATCTCACTGTGCACAAAGCCCCGGTGAAATGATCTCACTGTGCGCAAAGCCCCGGTGAAATGATCTCACTGTGCACAAAGCCCCGGTGAAATGATCTCACTGTGCGCAAAGCCCTGGTGAAATGATCTCACTGTGCACAAAGCCCTGGTGAAATGATCTCATTGTGCGCAAAGCCCTGGTGAAATGATCTCACTGTGCACAAAGCCCCGGTGAAATGATCTCACTGTGCACAAAGCCCCGGTGAAATTGTGTCATTGTGCACAAAGCCCCGGTGAAATTGTGTCACTGTGCACAAAGCCCTGGTGAAATTGTGTCATTGTGCACAAAGCCCCGGTGAAATTGTGTCACTGTGCACAAAGCCCTGGTGAAATTGTGTCATTGTGCACAAAGCCCCGGTGAAATTGTGTCACTGTGCACAAAGCCCTGGTGAAATTGTGTCACTGTGCACAAAGCCCTGGTGAAATTGTGTCATTGTGCACAAAGCCCCGGTGAAATTGTGTCATTGTGCACAAAGCCCTGGTGAAATTGTGTCATTGTGCACAAAGCCCCGGTGAAATTGTGTCACTGTGCACAAAGCCCTGGTGAAATGATCTCATTGTGCGCAAAGCCCTGGTGAAATGATCTCACTGTGCACAAAGCCCCGGTGAAATGATCTCACTGTGCACAAAGCCCCGGTGAAATTGTGTCATTGTGCACAACGCCCTGGTGAAATTGTGTCATTGTGCACAACGCCCTGGTGAAATTGTGTCATTGTGCACAACGCCCTGGTGAAATTGTGTCATTGTGCACAAAGCCCCGGTGAAATTGTGTCATTGTGCACAAAGCCCTGGTGAAATTGTGTCATTGTACACAACGCCCTGGTGAAATTGTGTCATTGTGCACAACGCCCTGGTGAAATTGTGTCATTGTGCACAAAGCCCTGGTGAAATTGTGTCATTGTGCACAAAGCCCCGGTGAAATTGTGTCACTGTGCACAAAGCCCTGGTGAAATTGTGTCATTGTGCACAACGCCCTGGTGAAATTGTGTCATTGTGCACAAAGCCCCGGTGAAATGTTCCCTCGGAGTGTGAATATGCTGGCAGATATCATGGTGATCCTCTCCATCCCATATAGCAGGGCTCGGGTCGTGGCGTCGCAGCACTAACGCGCTGCCATTGTCTTTTACTGATCAGCACCTGCACACACTGCAACAGCTCAATTAGCAAAGTGAATATATTATATAAAGTCTAAGAGATTAAACCATCATAGTCAGCCCATAATTTCACCCGACGAGTCAAAGGAGCCGTTCTCTCTTATTAACTCCATAACAAATGTGATGAAAATGTTCAAACAGAATGTTAATGCAACGCTTCGCGCGGCGTTCCCAGGCGGCGCGCGCTGAAATATTTCTTTATTAATAGTAATTGAGGATATAAATTATGAATGGAGAGATTTTCTCCTTTCAGAAGGAGACTCATCATAATTTTAATAAGTCTTTATAATCGCTCTCATCTTTTTTTTATTTCCAGAAAAAAAGATGCTTTTGGGGGTCAAACAGGCAATAGGGTGGGCGGAGGTGGGGGGGGCACGACAGGCCAAGTTTTGCACGAACAGATAAAAAGCAATGAATTGTTCGATTTGGTAATAAAAAAACTGACATTTTCAAGACCGTAAGTATTTTAAGGACGGCAGAGATTCAAGGGTTAATATCACAGGGAAAAAAACCCAGCAAAATATTTAAGCAGATTTAGAATTTACTTCCGTTTCTTTTGTAACTATTTTTTTTACATAAAAATAAATACATTTTATTATAAACAATATTCGCAAAAGAAAAACAAACAACAATAATATTTTTTGCTAGTTGTGGACGGATCACCATGGACCTTCATACTGTGCCCTCAGATGCCCAAACACTTCCACCACCCCATAAAAAAAAAAAAATGGCAGGGAGTGGCTTTTTATATTTTTCACCTCTTTTTAATATACGCCCTTGAAGTCTTTTTTATATAAAACCTACAGAAGGTCCGACGGGGGCTGCAGCTCACTAAAGCTTATGCTGGAAGTTTTTCAAGTCAATGTATCTCCTGCCACCCCCAAACTCTGGATCGAAAAACAGCGCAAGCGAGTCGCTCCCTTAAAGCAGCCTAAAATAAATAAATAAACAATCATTTTAAAAAATTACATATATTTATAATATTAGTGTTCTCGATTATGTAATATATATAATTTTTATTATTCTATATTATGCAATATATATCATTTTAATTATATTATTATTCTAGAATTATATATAGTATATATATATATATATACACATGCTCAGCATAAGCCGAAACGGCAAGCTTACAAATGGATATTTTTAATAATAAATAATGTTTATTATTTTAAAATCCCAGAGAGCGTCCACTTCATAAATATGGGTATATATATATAGAATTTTTATTATATTATTTTTTCATAATTATGTAATAATTATATATATATACACTGTACAAATATATTTAGAAAGAATGTTCAGATGCACACGAAGACTGTAGAACAGGTCTCTTTATTTAGATCTAAATAAAGAGACCTGTTCTACAGTCTTCGTGTCCATCTGGACATTCTTGCTATACTATTTTGTGCAGCCAGATTTGCACCGAAGCAAGGATATTGATATGGCTAAATCATACTGAGAGCGGGGTTGCCTGGATTTTCTATATATGTATATATACTCAGCACGAGCCGAAAAGTCAAACTTACAAATGGATATTTTTAACAATAAATAATGTTTATTATTTCAAAGTCCACAGAGCGTCCACTTCATAACTATGGGTATATATATAATTTTTATTAGATTATTATTCTATAATTATGTAATAATTATATATACAGGACTCAAAATTTCCACTCACCTACGCATTTGACGAGTGGAAATTAAGTGAGTGGAAATGCACACACAGGAAGCAAATAAATTATTTTGTGTTTTGTATTCCAGCAGTGCCACCGTGCAGCCACGCTTCCCCAGGTTGCACAGTTGCAAGGATCAGCTGAATAACCTGACCCAGCGTGTCTCTGTCACTGGCAGGGGGTGGAGAGGAGCTTACCTGCCTCCTCACTCTGCTCACACTGGGCTCTGATGCCTGGCTATACATGTATCTGGAATATGATGTCTGGGTATACTTGTATCTGGGGTATGATGTCTGGGTATACATGTATCTGGGGTCTGATGTTTGGGTATACATGTATCTGGAATATGATGTCTGGGTATACTTGTATCTGGGGTATGATGTCTGGGTATACATGTATCTGGAGTCTGATGTCTGGGTATACATGTATCTGGAATATGATGTCTGGGTATACATGTATCTGGAATATGATGTCTGGGTATACATGTATCTGGAATATGATGTCTGGGTATACTTGTATCTGGTGTATGATGTCTGGGTATACATGTATCTGGGTTCTGATGGCTGATATTGTTATTTTGTAACTTAATTCTAAATAAAACCTTTAACAATGTAATTTCATAAGATAATTTAAGGGGGTGAATTTAGGGGCAGAATTAAGGGCTGGGTAGGGATTAGGTGGAGCAACTGGTGGTGAGTAACTCTTATGACCTGGTTAGTAGCTTGGAACTTCTAATTTTGAGCCCTGATATATATATATATACATGCTCAGCACAAGCCGAAACGTCAAAACTTAAAAGTGGATATTTTTAATTATAAATAATTTATAATTTATTTTACAGTCCCAGAGAGCGTCCACTTCATAACTACAGAGATATATATATTTTTTAATTATTCTTTAAGTAGGATTAAATGAAGTCAGACCCCCGGGCCAGGTGCCTTTTTTCCCCCCACAAGTTCCAAGAGCGTCGTAAAACCGTTTTGTTTGTTTTTCCTGGTTTAAGTTGAGCCACACGTTAGAAACCCAGTAACATTGTTCCAGGTGTTCTGGAATGTTCCAGAATTCTCTCCTCGGCAGATCTAATGATTTATTGCCGCGGGACAATATTTTGATAATTCTCCGTATTTAGGCGGATTCACGGATGACTTGCGAAGCCGTCGCTCTCTCGCTCTCTGCGATTCCCACGCGTCCTGTTTACTTTCTCTCTTTTATTTATTTATTTTTTCTCCCTGAACTCTCGGCGCTCGTCACAAGCCGACGTGTTAGAAGTATTATTGCTGTTATTGATCACGCAAAGGGCCTTTTAACTCGCTGCCAGGAAGCGTTAGGATATTGCACAGAAGCCGCAGAGCAGGCTTGGTGGAAGGGCCGCTGTGGCCATGCTACGGCTCTCTGATTTGGCGGGCTGCGTTTCTCAAGAGCATGTGTAGTCTACGAGAGCTGGGGCGCCAGAACCCGAGACCCTCACCCCGAAAAATGAGACGCGGACAGGTTTAATGCAAATAAATATATGAATAATAAGCGGCGCATTGTTTTCTCAATGTAAAATCAATGAAGACCTTCTAGAGCCACAATGACCAAATGACGAGCACTAGGACGACCTCGGCGCGCAGGGGTCATTAGGACCGGCCCCTCTGGTCATTGGCTCAATGATTCACCCATCACTGTCAAATTACTTTTAATGGATGGCGACTACAAGCAGAATTAACGTCGGGCCCCGCGGCCGTCGCGTTGAGAGGTGGACGGAAGAAGGACAATGGGACCATGAATTCATGAGCTTTTAAATAAGGTCTAAACCTGTGGTCAAGCAGCCAAGAGCGACGCGCCAGGTGCTCATAGGGACCTATGAACCTGCTCTCTCTCCATCGACGACTGTGTGTAATTATCTCTTCCGGTACCCCAGGGCGAACATAGAACCAGAAATGAAGTACTGGAGCCACGACCTTGGGTTTGTGTGTACCGGTCCATATGGCAAGTTACCGGTTCAGGATGAAAGGACCGGCATGACTGGACATCCCAAACCCATCGATGCGGATAGTCAAGGAGCATCATTACCATCTTTGTTTGCAGCCTAGAGGTATGCACCTGGCTTGGAGGAATCATGGGAAATGTAGTCTGCAGTACCGGCTATGCCGGTGGTAAGTACTAGTTTTAAAAAGACGCGGCGTCGTTCGGGCACGACCTGGGCCCGGCTCTCCTGGAACTGAGCGCTGACTCACTTTGAGTTACGCCTGACCTAAACGATGCGTTCCTCGCCCTCTGGCACGCGGGGGGTCAATCCATTGCTCAGCTGGAAGATGTGCTAAAGAGGCTGTCAACCTCCGGCTCACCTCGCTGCCGACGTGGCTAATTTCATTACCGGGATGGCATTAGACCTTTGAAGGATAGTACGACACCGGAGCGCTGGAGGGCTGGAGGGCTCGCGCGTTATTAAGCTCTTTCCGGCGCAGGAAAGGCGAGGTTAGGACGTTTTAATCGGTTTAACGTTGCAATCTCCCCGAATTCCCACGCGGTAACAACGTTACCCCCATCGACAGCAAACGCGGACCTTAAGTATCACTTTCCCTGATCAATTCTCCTGGACGGACAGGTTGCCTTTTTGACCTTCCCGGGTCCCACGCTTCTTCAGGTGCCACGGCTGACTGCACGGTAAGAAGAGGAAACCTCTGAACCCCACCGTGATCCTCTACAGGACCAGATCAGCAACAAAGCGTCCAGATGGAACATGATACAATGTGCGGCTGCAACATAATAACACCATGTCGCTCGGAAAGAAACAGGACAGGCTGCAAAGGCGGAGAGCAATCACATCGCTCCTCCGCTGCAGGAACTAAACTGAGCGTTTCCTGTGGTTTTTACCCGGGTGATTATGTTTTTTTAAAAGTGTGCCCCAGGTAATTCGCCCGGCGGAGCTGAGCCTCCTCACATCTGTTATTCTACAACTCAAACTCATACTGTAATAATTCTTCTTTCTTTCATCTGATCCGTTGTGCTGCGCCACAGAAGATGTTGGTGCAATATGAAAGTCTGTAATTCTATACAGATTCCCAGGGAATTATGGGATATCCCACCTCTGCATCATGTCCCCCTCCCCCAGCCGCCTGCGTGCAACCCCCCCCCCCTCCATGAAACTTCTGGTTACTTTGTAACTTTTTATAAACAAAACCGGGAATTGCGGCGTTTACAAATGTCGAGCAGAAGGATTACAAGCCGGTACCTGATTCGTTTAACCCTTCACGGCAGGTACAAGGCGAGATGATTTAAGGGCAGAGCCGCCTGAGGCTGCGCAGCAAGACCAAAAAAAAATAAGATGTTGAACAAAACTTTAATAAGAATAATAAAAAAAGCGTAATAATAAAACCAAGCAAGACCCGGACCGCCGAACTTCCCACAGACCCCATGACAGCGCGGTGCCCCCCGGCCTCCCGGCGGCTGCCAGTTATGACTTAGCTCCTCAGGTGATGAATATTTTAGCGCGACCGTCTTCTCTTCTGCTGACTTGGTGCTGATGCAAATACACAGCGGATGGGAAATAAAGCCGGGCGCTCGTTGTGGCCATCTCGCCATAAAAAGGGCTCATTTTAATCCCTCGCAGCGGCAGCAAACCCCCCCGACCCCCGCGCGTCCTGTGCTCCAACACACCGAGCTCTTAGCACTCACTATAATGAGTCTACACATAATGTTATAATATTTACTATCACAATGTGTTACTTATTGTTACATTTTATCATCTTGAATAATTAGTTATCAGTGAAATACTTTGAGCTTTTCCAAAAGAAACTGAGAATAGATTGTAAGCTCCTGTGAGCCGGGCCCTCTGCTCCTCTAGATTGTAAGCTCCTGTGAGCCGGGCCCTCTGCTCCTCTAGATTGTAAGCTCCTGTGAGCCGGGCCCTCTGCTCCTCTAGATTGTAAGCTCCTGTGAGCCGGGCCCTCTGCTCCTCTAGATTGTAAGCTCCTGTGAGCCGGACCCTCTGCTCCTCTAGATTGTAAGCTCCTGTGAGCCGGGCCCTCTGCTCCTCTAGATTGTAAGCTCCTGTGAGCCGGACCCTCTGCTCCTCTAGATTGTAAGCTCCTGTGAGCCGGGCCCTCTGCTCCTCTAGATTGTAAGCTCCTGTGAGCCGGGCCCTCTGCTCCTCTAGATTGTAAGCTCCTGTGAGCCGGACCCTCTGCTCCTCTAGATTGTAAGCTCCTGTGAGCCGGACCCTCTGCTCCTCTAGATTGTAAGCTCCTGTGAGCCGGGCCCTCTGCTCCTCTAGATTGTAAGCTCCTGTGAGCCGGACCCTCTGCTCCTCTAGATTGTAAATTCCTGTGAGCCGGATCCTCCTCTCCTCTAGATTGTAAGCTCCTGTGAGCCGGACCCTCTGCTCCACTAGATTGTAAGCTCCTGTGAGCCGGACCCTCTGCTCCTCTAGTTGATATATATATATATATATCTGTGTCTGATTTCTTTCTCTTTTTTCTTCTCACCAGACGCCACCTTATTCCTAGACGGTAAAATGATTCATAAATTGAAATATTCTGGTAATGATGTTTTCCACCTTGTCATTTAACCCCCCCCCCTCGTCCTCCTTTTCTTTCCTTTTCTCTCCCTCCTCTCTCCTAATATCTCTCCTTCCTCCTGGGGCTAAACCTCTGCTGACTGTCACATTGGACTCGCTATATCCAGACCCCTCGGTCAAATGAGATTTAAGACCTTCCCATATCTCTGGCAGTAAATGGCCCCATAAAACTGACAGAAAGACGCACATTGAGACGCCTGTTAAAATTTTATTACTAATCACTTCCAAGCTGGTCAGTCTATTTAACCCGGGTCTGCTCTAACCAGGGGAAGCGGGGAGCGACGCACCACAATGTGCCGCCAACCCGTCCCAAACAGCGCCCCCGCCACAACGCCGATTAGATTATTCAATGAACAATATTTTAATCAACCGCCCCCCAATGTGGCGCATTCACCAAAAGAATTATTATTATCATTCTTATCATTATTATTATTTCTGCTTTTTTCACCACACACACAAATCCCTTTTTAGAGGGAATTGTCACAAAAGGCAGAGCCTGGACCTGCAGGCTGTTTCCAATCCGGGACATTTATGTCCAAAAAATGTCATTTATAACAAAAGCAAAATATATTATTTAAAGCAAGAAAAAACAAACAGCATTTATTATAGATTAGATTCATTCCTGGGGGGTTTATTACTGTGCAGCTCTGTTACACACCCGCACACCCCGAATATGTAGAGGAACACCTAAAAAGACACCCGCACACCCTGAATATATGGAGGAACCCCTAAAAACACACCCGCACACCCTGAATATATGGAGGAACCCCTAAAAACACACCCGCACACCCTGAATATATGGAGGAACCCCTAAAAAGACACCCGCACACCCTAAATATATGGAGGAGCCCCTAAAAAGACACCCGTACACCCTGAATATATGGAGGAGCCCCTAAAAAAAACACCCGCACACCCTGAATATATGGAGGAACCCCTAAAAAGACACCCGCACACCCTGAATATATGGAGGGAACCCTAAAAACACACCCGCACACCTTGAATATATGGAGGAGCCCCTAAAAACACCCCCGCACACCCTGAATATATGGAGGAACCCCTAAAAAGATACCCACACACCCTGAATATATGGGGGAACCCCTGAAAATACACCCGCACACCCTGAATTTATGGAGGAACCCCTAAAAGACACCCACACACCCTGAATATATGGAGGAACCCCTAAAAGACACCCACACACCCTGAATATATTGAGGAACCCCTAAAAAGACACCCACACATCCTGAATATATGGAGTAACCCCTAAAAGACACCCACACACCCTGAATATATGGAGGAACCCCTAAAAATACACCCGCACACCCTGAATATATGGAGGATCCCCTAAAAAGACACCCGCACACCCTAAATATATGGAGGAACCCCTAAAAAGACACCTGCACACCCTGAATATATGGAGGAACCCCTAAAAATACACCTGCACACTCTGAATATATGGAGGAGCCCCTAAAAAGACACCCGCACACCCTGAATATATGGGGGAACCCCTGAAAATACACCCACACACCCTGAATTTATGGAGGAACCCCTACAAAAACACCCACACACCCTGAATATATGGAGGAGCCCCTAAAAGACACCCACACACCCTGAATATATGGAGGAGCCCCTAAAAACACACCCACACACCCTGAATATATGGAGGAGCCTCTAAAATCACACCCACACACCCTGAATATATGGAGGAACCCCTAAAATCACACCCACACACCCTGAATATATGGAGGAACCCCTAAAAAGACACACACACCCTGAATATATGGAGGGAACCCTAAAAAGACACCCGCACACCCTGAATATATAGAGGAACCCCTAAAAAGACACCCGCACACCCTGAATATATGGAGGAACCCCTAAAAAGACACCCACACACCCTGAATATATGGAGGAACCCCTAAAAAGACACCCGCACACCCTGAATATATGGAGGAACCCCTAAAAAGACACCCGCACACCCTGAATATATGGAGGAACCCCTAAAAATACACCCCCACACCCTGAATATATGGAGGAACCCCTAAAAAGACACCCGCACACCCTGAATATATAGAGGAACCCCTAAAAAGACACCCACACACCCTGAATATATGGAGGAACCCCTAAAAAGACACCCACACACCCTGAATATATGGAGGAACCCCTAAAAAGACACCCGCACACCCTGAATATATGGAGGAACCTCTAAAAAAGGAGAAAACAAAGAAAGAGTGGTTTTGACCAAAGTAAAGCCCCTTAGTAGGTCTCTTGCTCGTCCAGTAATGTTGTGTAATATTATGGAGTTTTCTAGAAGAGGATTTGGGGGGTTCGGGGGTCTCTCCCAGTCGAGTCCTATTTATTATCTATATATAAAGACGATTCAGTAATTATTAAGTTATTGCCTTCTCCTTGTTCTTTTGGATCGGCCGCATTCAGAGCGTTGCTAGAGGCTGATCATGATGGACGGGGGGGGGGGTTTCTGGTCTCCCCATACGAGCAGGGGCTCTGGACCATCTTTTGGCAAAGAGTAATGGTGTTTATAAAGGTCTATAAGTTCCCGCGCGGCTGATTCGCAGGATACATCGTAATTATCGGTGGTGATGTGCAGTAAATACGTGTGATTTCCTGCCGCCGGCGCAAACAGGTGTCATGAAAGCAGGAACAGACAGCAGCTCCTGTTACTGCCACGTCAAGGTCACCGGAAAGGGCAGAGGTCATCGATGTGTTGTCTGGACGTGTAACTGACACGGGGAAAACAAGGTGTTAAATGTCTGGCAATTAGCCGACTGGAGAGCATGTGGCCAGCGCTTTTTTAACCCTGGCTACCAGATTTACCGCAGCGTCTTCAAGGATGTTGTCCTGAACCCGTCCATTCGTTATCATTCTGGAATAAACGTGACGCGTTAAATAAAGACATCGAGGAATGAAGCAGGTGACTGGTTACAATGTAACAAGGATCCCAGAATCCTCGGCTCGTAATCCACGTGTGTCTCCCCTGAACTCCCTCTGCCTCTCCTGCCCGGTGTTTGCGAAGCGCTGATAGGAAACGTGAAAATCGTTAAAAGCAGGCGTGCGGACCCAACGCGGCCAAAGATGAATCATGAAACGTCTATTAATCAACGACGGGTCAAGAGAGCGATAGTGACCCCGGCCGCTCTACATACACTATTAACCCGAGGTGGCGTTACGGCAGTAAACGCGCTTATTAACCAAACCCTTCATGGTATCAGTGCTGGAAGAGGAGTTACGTGACCCGCCGGTGCCGTCCATTGGAAGGGTCGCCCCGTTCCCTCCTTCTTCGTCCTCCGAGAGATTAGGTGAGAAACCCAAAGCAGGTGTGCGATTCCTCTAATTGGGATCCCAACGCGTCCTCCAAGGACATTAACCGTTAGCGTTTCATCGTTTCGCCGTCTGTCTACTCTGAAAAACCGGCGCTCGGATAATACGGTTAAAATGTAACAATGTTTCAGGAAATGAAAAAAATATATATTTTAAACAGAAATTTAATTAGAATATTTTCTTTTTATTTCAAGGTTTGGGTTTAAGGAATTTACAGCAGATGCAGGGACGGAAAATCACCGATACGGAGGCTGGGAGGGAGGCGTGCGCATCTCGAGACAACCGGTTACAGTCACTTCTATAGCAAAAGTCTCTATTTATTTTTAGGATTTTTTAGGCATTTTTCGAGAGAACGAAGGAAAAGGAAAAGAACCATGAGAGGAAAAACAAAAGAAAAGGAGAAGAACGATGAGAGGAAAAACAAAAGAAAAGGAGAAGAACGATGAGAGGAAAAACAAGAGAAAAGGAAAAGAACGATGAAAGGAAAAACAAGAGAAAAGGAAAAGAACGATGAGGGAAAAAAGAGAAAAGGAGAAGAACGATGAGAGGAAAAACAAGAGAAAAGGGAAAGAACGATGAGAGGAAAAAACAAAAGAAAAGGAAAAGAACGATGATAGGAAAACAAGAGTTTAGGAAAAGAACGATGAGAGGAAAGACAAGAGAAAAGGGAAAGAACGATGAGAGGAAAAACAAGAGAAAAGGAAAAGAACGATGATAGGAAAACAAGAGTTTAGGAAAAGAACGATGAGAGGAAAGACAAGAGAAAAGGGAAAGAACGATGAGAGGAAAAACAAGAGAAAAGGAATAGAACGATGATAGGAAAACAAGAGTTTAGGAAAAGAACGATGAGAGGAAAGACAAGAGAAAAGGGAAAGAACGATGAGAGGAAAAACAAGAGAAAAGGAAAAGAACGATGAGGGAAAAAAGAGAAAAGGAAAAGAACGATGAAAGGAAAAACAAGAGAAAAGGAGAAGAACGATGAGAGGAAAAACAAGAGAAAAGGAAAAGAACGATGAGAGGAAAGACAAGAGAAAAGGGAAAGAATGATGAGAGGAAAGACAAGAGAAAAGGAAAAGAACGATGAGAGGAAAGACCAGCGAAAAGGAGAAGAACGATGAGAGGAAAAACAAGAGAAAAGGAAAAGAACGATGAGGGAAAAAAGAGAAAAGGAAAAGAACGATGAAAGGAAAAACAAGAGAAAAAGAGAAGAACGATGAGAGGAAAAACAAGAGAAAAGGAAAAGAACGATGAGAGGAAAAAACTAAAGAAAAGGAAAAGAACGATGATAGGAAAACAAGAGTTTAGGAAAAGAACGATGAGAGGAAAGACAAGAGAAAAGGGAACGAACGATGAGAGGAAAAACAAAAGAAAAGGAAAAGAACGATGATAGGAAAACAAGAGTTTAGGAAAAGAACGATGAGAGGAAAGACAAGAGAAAAGGGAAAGAACGATGAGAGGAAAAACAAAAGAAAAGGAAAAGAACGATGATAGGAAAACAAGAGTTTAGGAAAGGAACGATGAGAGGAAAGACAAGAGAAAAGGGAAAGAACGATGAGGGAAAAACAAGAGAAAAGGAGAAGAACGATGAGAGGAAAAACAAGAGAAAAGGAAAAGAACGATGAGGGAAAAAAGAGAAAAGGAAAAGAACGATGAAAGGAAAAACAAGAGAAAAGGAGAAGAACGATGAGAGGAAAAACAAGAGAAAAGGAAAAGAACGATGAGAGGAAAGACAAGAGAAAAGGGAAAGAACGATGAGAGGAAAAACAAAAGAAAAGGAAAAGAACGATGATAGGAAAACAAGAGTTTAGGAAAAGAATGATGAGAGGAAAGACAAGAGAAAAGGAAAAGAACGATGAGAGGAAAGACCAGCGAAAAGGAAAAGAACGATGAGAGGAAAAACAAGAGAAAAGGAAAAGAACGATGAAATGAAAAACAAGAGAAAAGGATAAGAACGAGGAGAGGAAAGACAAGAGAAAAGGAAAAGAACGATGAGAGGAAAGACAAGTGAAAAGGAAAAGAACGATGAGAGAAAAACAAGGAAAAACAAGAGAAAAGAAGAACGATGAGAGGAAAAACAAGAGAACGATGAGAGGAAAACAAGAGTTTAGGAAAAGAACGATGAGAGGAAAGACAAGAAAAAAGAACGACGAGAGGAAAAACAAGAGAAAAGGAGAAGAACGATGAGAGGAAAAACAAGAGAAAAGGAAAAGAACGATGAAAGGAAAAACAAGAGAAAAGGAGAAGAACGATGAGAGGAAAAACAAGAGAAAATGAAAAGAACGATGAGAGGAAAGACAAGAGAAAAGGGAAAGAACGATGAGAGGAAAAACAAAAGAAAAGGAAAAGAACGATGATAGGAAAACAAGAGTTTAGGAAAAGAACGATGAGAGGAAAGACAAGAGAAAAGGGAAAGAACGATGAGAGGAACAACAAAAGAAAAGGAAAAGAACGATGATAGGAAAAACAAGAGAAAAGGAGAAGAACGATGAGAGGAAAAACAAGAGAAAAGGAAAAGAACGATGAGAGGAAAAACAAGAGAAAAGGAAAAGAACGATGAAAGGAAAAACAAGAGAAAAGGAAAAGAACGATGAGAGGAAAGACAAGAGAAAAGGGAAAGAACGATGAGAGGAAAGACAAGAGAACGATGAGAGGAAAACAAGAGTTTAGGAAAAGAACGATGAGAGGAAAGACAAGAGAAAAGGAAAAGAATGATGAGAGGAAAAACAAGGAAAAGAACGATGAGAGGAAAAACAAGAGAAAAGGAAAAGAACGATGAGAGGAAAAACAAGAGAAAAGGAAAAGAACGATGAGAGGAAAGACAAGAGAAAAGGAAAAGAAAGAGCAGAGGAAAAACAAGAGAAAAGGAAAAGAACGACGAGAGGAAAAACAAGAGAAAAGGAAAAGAACGATGAGAGGAAAAACAAGAGAAAAGGAAAAGAACGATCAGAGGAAAAACAAGAGAAAAGGAGAGGAAATACAAAAGGAAAGGAAAAGAAAGACCAGCAGGAAAAAAAGACATGAGAAAAAACAAGAGAATGGGAAAATAAAGTCAAGAGAGGAAAAGATGAGAGGAAGGACGTGAGGAAAGGAAAGACAGACAAGAGGGATACATTCTGTATCAAACGAAAAGAATGACAAGAGGAAAGAGGAAGGAAGGAAAGGCTTTAAGGATGAAGCTGTGTGGAGTCGGCATGGCAGCTGTTCGGGGAGGCTCTCCTCTCTGGGCCTCGTTACACTAACCAGCAAAGTAAAAGCGTTAATAATGTGTTTTGGCTTCCTTGAGGATAATTTGATTTAGTCTGGTATCTGGAGCTATTTGGCTTTGTTTGGTCATCTCGCTGCTCCCTTCCCACTCTTTTTATTCCCTCTTCTCATTTTGCGTATTGATCCGGTCCTAATGGATGCACCCGATACCAGATCTTCCCTAATTCTCATTCCCAGCCCAGGACGAGCAATCAATTCCTCGCTGCGACCAGCACAGGCCAAGCTACTGCCGCTCCCCATCCTCTATAGCGGCTCACAGACTGTCCCCCAAAGTATGTCCCCATCCTCTACAGCGGCTAACAGACTGTCCCAGTTCTCTATAGCGACTCACAGTCTGTCCCCCAAAATATGTCCCCGTCCTCTATAGCGGCTCACAGACTATCCCCCAAAATATGTCCCTGTCCTCTATAGCGGCTCACAGACTGTCCCCCAAAATATGTCCCCGTCCTCTATAGCGGCTCACAGACTATCCCCCAAAATATGTCCCTGTCCTCTATAGCGGCTCTCAGACTGTCCCCCCAAAATATGTCCCTGTCCTCTATAGCGGCTCACAGACGGTCCTACATTATACATATTTGAGAAAAAGGTGAAAACGTGAAAATCTGATGCTCTGTCGCACCAGGAAAGCCAAGCATTACGAACAAAAAGGCCCTATTCTGACTGAACCTTATAGTTACTGAGAGCACTGTTAAGTTAATCTGCCCCACTTGTTAATCATAACAGCTCTCGTCCTAATCCAGCTGAGCTGCAAACTTCCCATGCGCTCGGTTTTGTACTGTAAATGAACGCTTCCTATAGTTTTGTATTTATTGTACAGGATGCGCTGATGTGCGGGCAGCCAGAGAATAACAAACAATTCCAGGGTCGCTCGTTATTCTCATTTCCAGACAATATCTTTTTTTTAATACCGTCTCTCAGACACTAGGGGATAAGAGTGAGAAAAATCCCTTAAAACTTTAAAAAAATATCATCTTAAAAAATTCCATACCTTATCTTCCCTCTGGTGAAACGGTGCAGAGGATAGCGCCATCCTATGGCCTCCAGGAGATGGTCCCAGCGGCTCCAAGTCAAGCTGCTATCATAGCACGTCACTCGTAATACAGCCAGAAACAAAGAACCGCTAAGGGTTAACAGCTGGCATGGTGTTAATATGTTACTGCCGCCCTGTTACCCCTAAATGCGCTGACGTACCTGCAGGTAAACTGACATGACGAGTGCCCGAGCATCGAGACGCGGCGGACGCCAGTCCTGGGACCAGCCGGGCTGCGCACCTCATGGCACTTCCTGACGCATTTTGTTTTATTTACACCTTTAAAGCCTCAGGCGGCTTCCAGGACCTGATGGAAATACTTCACTCCATAAATTCCTGGTCTGCAGCCACAAAAATACGTTACGAAGCAATGGCTTTAACTCTCTGGATAGTCCTGACACGTACGCGGCCGCGCATGCACAGCACGTAATAATCAGCGAAATAAGTACATCAATCACACGACCCGGGGGGGGGGGTAAATTATTATCTGTG
Source organism: Leptobrachium leishanense (assembly GCA_009667805.1). Classification (NCBI taxonomy): domain Eukaryota; kingdom Metazoa; phylum Chordata; class Amphibia; order Anura; family Megophryidae; genus Leptobrachium; species Leptobrachium leishanense. The sequence continues at coordinate 8,991,477 of CM019070.1, forward strand.
ATCCTCTAAACGTAAAGAAACCATAAAAACAAAGCAAGCGTATGGACTGGAGGGTGTGACGCGACCCCACCCCCCCCCCCCCAATGCGTTTCTAGAAGCCTCACTTTCTGGGTGTTTAGACGCACGACTTTCAGGCGATTTTCACGGAGGACAAGGCAGATTTTAGCTTATGGAAAAATACACGCCACGATCAATAATGACATAAGGAGAGTCACCCAGCGTGATTAAAGCCGCACGAGGCCAAAACGTCGCTGGTTTTGTCTCCTTTGTTGAATCAATAAAGGCCACGTTATTGCCAGCACGGGATTGGCCACTGACCTGTATTTTATAAGAGTCATGTGACTAATCACGCCGCGCAGAGACAGGTCACTTTTACAGGTCACTGCGTAAAATCGGCACCAAAACATCAACGGGTCTTTTATTACCGTCTCATCCACGAACAATGTTTCGACCAAGTAATGGTCCTTCTTCAGGTCCTGAAACTTGGTAAAGACCATTTTAACATAATCAGGGGTGGACTGGCCATTAGGGAAATAGGGCACTGCCCGCGGTCCCTGGCCTAGGAAGGGACACTGTGAGGGCCAAAACCTAATGCATGGTCAAGCCTGCCCTTCCAGTAGGGTCCCACACCACCACAGATAAAAATCATGGGGGAATAGTACCAGCAGCCGGCTTTAAGCTGCGTTACAGAGGGACGGTGTTTGTATGTAAGTGTGGTTTGCATGTGAGAACAATGAGGGGGCCATGATTTCCTATTTCCCAGGAGCCCAAAAGCTGTCAGTCCATCCCTGGTCACGATGCTCCTCATTTAATCTCCATAGATCCCTGATGATACAGGACAGGAGGAACGTTGCCATTTTTCTTTAACCGGGATGTATACATTGTATCAAGACAAACGGACACATTGGGGGCGTTTCACCGTGCGGCGCTCTCTCATTGAAGGAACGGTTACTCATTTCATGGCAGATGATGGTGGTGCCGTTGGGTTTTTCTTCTCTGGATTGCCGACGTTCACCATAGCTACAACAATGAACATCGAAGCTCTGAGAATTACCCCGTATCGATTCTATGGGAGGAAACTCCAGGCTAGACGTGTGGATTATACACGGCTCGGCCAAAAAGAAAGCCCCCATCTGCCGTACCAGCCTCTTATGATCTGGGGGGGCTCCAGTTGATCAGCGACATTATGTGCCCAAAAATGAGGTCATGTGACTCCCTGAATATACTGAATGAGCAGGTTTTCCCATCAATGGGTTTTTCTCCCCTGATGGCACAGCGGGCATATTCCAAGATGGCAATGCCAGGATTCATCGGGCTCACATTGTGCGAGAGTGGTTGAGGGAGCATGAGACATCATTTTCACACATGGATTGGCCACCGCACAGTCCAGACCTTAACCCCATTGAGGTTAATCTTTGGGATAATGTGCTGGAGAAGACTTTACGCAGCGCCGCGACTCTCCCATCATCAATACAAGATCTTGGCCACAAATTAATGACACTCTGGACGCAAATAAACGCTGTGACATTGCATGAGCTTATTCACACGATGCCGCGGCGAATGCGTGACGTAATTACAGCAAAACGATGTCGCGGCGAATGCGTGCCGCAATCACCACAAAAGGCATCACAACCAAATATTACAAGGGGTGACTTTAATTTCTGGCCGGGCTGTGCACATTGTAACAATCGAAGCAGTAACATGACGCTGGGGACAATGTTTGGCCTTGATATCCAGGATTTACATTTATTTATTTATTTATAAAGGATTTTACCAGGAAGGATACATTGAGATTTCTCTCGTTTTCAAGTATGTCCTGGGTACAAGAACATTGAAGTGTTACAGTTACAGAAATACAAAGTAATACAATGCAAGATATTAAAAAAAACAACACAAATATACAGATTAAAACAGAAAAATATGTAGGAAATATAGTCACTATGTTACATGTTTACAGGTGCATTCTGTATTGAGGTATGTTAGTAAGGAGCTCTTGAGTGACTTAAGACTGGGGGAAGATTTGATGGTGTCTGGGAGGTTATTCCATAATTGTGGTGCTCTGTAGGAAAATGAGGACCGAGCCACTGTCTTTTTGTATTGTGGTATTGCAAGTAAGGTGCTGGTCCTGGATCGGAGGTTATAGGATGAGGGAGCTGCTGGAGGAAGCAGTCTATTCAGGTAGGGTGGCAGCTTCCCAGAGATGCTCTTAAACACCAGACTGGAAAGGTGAAGGGTGCGTCTGGATTCCAGCGATGGCCAGTTTAGCTCTTTTAACATGTCACAATGGTGGGTCATGTAGTTACATTGTAGCGCAAAGCGGCACAATGAGTTATACAATGTAGTAAGTTTATGAAGGTGTGTTTGCGGGGCGGCTGCATACACTACATGTATTGGGTATGTATCCAGTCGCCAGTGACTCATTTATTAGGGTTGCAACAGGATTTGCAATTGCAGGCGCACTGATTTTCAGCAGCATTGCTGGTATTTGATCAGGTCCAGACTGGTATTTCATTTTTTGCTTACGGAGAAGTTTAGTAACGACACTGACAGGCACTGGTCTAAAACTGAATTCCTGTCTGATACAGGGACTTTGCACAGTTGGGGGAGCCTGACCTGCATGAGGCCTCTCTGATTGCATGTCATTTCCTAGCTTGGCAATCAAAGTGGGGGCACATCCAACAAAATAATCAATAAAGGCATTTGCTACATCTAGGGGGTGTTCCAGGGTTTGGTTGTTTACTTTGACAGCAGCTGGCTGGGAGTGGACTGGGGGTGCTTGTATGTTACTTATGGTTCTCCAAAAGTTTCTAGGGTTTGATATGTTATTGTTTAGATTTTCATTGAAGTAATTGTATCATGATGGCTCCAAAGCCAAGCTTCTATACCTCCATTATTTTCGATAGCCCTGTGTTTGTTCCTACATGACTAAACCTATAGGGTTAACCCATTAAACGTCTGAATTAAGACGCATAACGATCTCTAAGTGTGAAAATGAAAAACACATCATTCTCAGAAACCACCAAATAAATCAAGACCCGACACCCAACTGCGATCCCCATCTCTTTGTACGGGGAGCGGCCACCGTGCCACCAGTCTTGGAGCCGTGACAGGATCCAGAAAATGAAGGTGAAATCCAAGCTCGGTGGATGTAATTGTGTCGGCACAGTAAAATGTTCGGATCAATGGATTTCACACTGCAGGATCCTGAGGCCCCGGCAAGCCAGAGCCGGTGCATCTCCAAGCTCCCGCCCAGGCTGTAACCCAAACCTGCCGCTCGATAATATAAAGAGGGAGCGAGCGGTGACTTCTCAGCCCTTCACAGAGCAGAGCAAATTGTGAGACTTGTCGATGAGTCAAAACAGTGTGTGTGACGGCTCGGGTGAATGTCAGCGAGGTTAAACAAGCCGTGCTCGGGGAGATGTGCGCGAGGCCAAGCCGGGAAAGGGGTTTTCTCCAGGTCTCTTTTACTGTATTAATAGTATCACCTTACGACTCAGCGAGGTAATCCTGCCCCAACGCGCTGCTCCGACCTGGCCCTGTGTCTGTAAAAAACGCACACTTAGACACCGTCTGCCCCGACTCCTCTGTCTTTTCTTTGTCCACGCGCCCAACCATCGCTAAGCTCATCCATCCATCCATCCATCTCCATGAAAGGTCAGCAATCTACATTTATAGACATTTGACATTTCCATGTCCTGAGGAGGTAACAGCAGGGAATGAACTGGAGGGGGGGGTGTAATGGGGGCTACCTTGGACTTTTAGAGAATGAGGAATAGACGTGTGATTAGGAGATACCGTGAGGGACCTGCTGAAGTCAACATGTATCGGTGCGTGCGATGGTTACAAAATATGATTTGAGACATCACAGGCTCATTTTCCTGGTATTGGATGATCATGGTATGTATCCGGCCGGCCGACTAATATCATGTTAGGCGGATAAGTTGTTTAACCATTTAATAGCCAATCCCCATCCTGGGTCATTCAGACCAGGTCTTGTGATGTTGTCCTGTTGTTATGGCCACTTTATGGTGAGTCCACACACTGTGGCCAACCCACAACCTGTTAGATGTCAAGGTCCTCCTCTTTGGTGAGTCCAAAGCTGTGTGTATTGAGGTCTATGTATCTATGTAGCTAATGTCCCATCATCCCCATATACCCTCATCAGTGAGCTGGTAACCTCCTTCTCCAGTACTTATTGCTGGGCGTTGCTCTCCGTTGGGTTCCTCGATTACGACCCGATATGGATAATGACCCGGTTTCCATAATAACACCTTTTTGCTGGTTTCTAAGTATCATCTCTGGATTCCAGATCCCGATGGGCTCCTGGATATTTTGTTTCGGGTTTGCTCCCATAAAGTATCTCTCCTTTAATCACTCAGACCTGTCACTTCTCGTCCACTGCTTCTTGGGTTTCCCGAACCCACGACCCTCGTCTCTTACTCAAACTAAAACACAGATATAGACATTCAACGTCCGGCGACCGTGTTAGCGTAGCAAGGTCAGGTCCTCGCTGACTGCCAGGCATGAGGTCCTGGGGCTTAATCCTGTTAATCTCCAACATGTGCGCATGACACCCTGAGATTCCTCCATGGGGCAGTGACAAGGTAATGACGATATAGGCTGTTATCACGGAACATTCCAAAGTTGTTCTATAGATCTGTTGGTAAACTCGTGCTGTCCTTAAAGAACGGTATCTGAGTGACCGCATGGAGGACCTTCCAAACCTCATTGAACCTTCGTGTCAGATGGGTAGACATGTGATACTCTGACGTTGCAGAGAGATGAGACCCAACTCGACCCGGCTCTGGCCTCCATCCTTTAACCTAGGAAGAACACTGGTTAATAAAACATAATTGTGGTGAAATGCGTTTCCTGCAACACGAAGATAAGATACAACCCGTGGCTGAGCATCTCAGCAAGTTTCATATAGAAAAGTCAGAATCCAGACGCTTAGTTACAATCCTTTATAGAAGAGAAGCCTCGGCTAGAGCCGGGAACCTGTCACGATTCATGCCGGTGTTTGTGGTAAGAGGCGAGTGTGTCACCATACATGTGGAGCGGAACGTCACAAAGTGCAACAACGAGCTGAAAAGGAGCCGTGCCTCTTCTGAGTTACGATGGACCCACCTCGCAGGATCGCGCCGCTCATCCCGCCACCAGAAGGATTCACGGATAATGTCATCTCCAAGGTTTCCAAGACGGACAGGCAGAGCCGCGCGCTCCCCGAGTGTCTGCAGCACCTGGGACCAGGCCAGGCTTGTTTTTTCAGGACGGACGGGTTTATTTATTCTCCTGCTTGGGTGGACTTCAAACAAACGCCACTTCGCTGTCCCTCTGACGGTGCCAAGTACAAAGGCTCTCAAAGATTCCCAAAAAACGCCAGACTGAACCGCCGAGATGCCACCGCGGCCGCGGTAACGAAAGTTATTATCCGAGCGAGGCACAGCCGATACATTCAGCAGCGAGTCCAAGCAGGATCTATGGCACGGATCTCACACTCTGAACTACAACTCCCATGATCCCCTGGACATCTATTGCATTCATGGAATTCTGGGAATTTTAGGCAACAATCAATGGGGGGGGGCAGAGTTTGAGATTCCTGATCTATTGTGACGCGCAGTGGGCAGCTATACCATAATGTGTCGTTTTATTACCATGTGGTGACGCGTCGTGGGCAGACACAATGTAACACAATGTAACACAATGTAACGTCTCATTTATCCTACACGCAGCCTCTGCACAATTATTTTTTCTACATTTTTTTCTATTGTTAGGTGATTTTCTCACCTTTTGTCCTTCGCCGGGCGCTGCTCCTCCTCTTCCGCTCACCCAGAAGTCCCTGTAACACTTTTGCGCAGTTTATGTTCCTATACAACTTGTGTAGCGCAGGAACCACAAATTTTGCAGCTCTACAGGAGTCACACACTGTATGTGCAAACACGGCCCGTAGCGCCTGCGCAGAGTGATGGATCGGAGCTGCACGCGCATGCACAGATCTGATCCATCGCTGCCTCTCTGGGAACGCTCACTACAGCGATTGGTCTCAGAGGGTGACGTCGCCCGCTGTCTGTGTGACATCACTAGTGACCAATCTGGTGACCGACAGGCGGGAAATTTAAAATCCTGGCTGTTGTTGTCGCTGGGTGGGGTGAAGGAAACTCCTCTGCTTCACCCTGTGATTTGACCAGATCTGGGAGGGGGAGAAGGGGGGCAATCTCACACCCTGACCAGTTAAAAAGTGCTCAGGATGAACAGATCGTCCCTTTAAACACAGAAGGCAACGTCTGAAAGAGCTTATAAATTATAGTTACATCAACGTGTTTACATTGTGACATCATCTGTCTCTTGTCCCAACTATAAACAAGTCTCAGCGCTCACAGAGAAGCCTTTATATAAAGTGGGGAGCTTCTGTATTATGGAGAGACAGACAGACCCCCATTATCTGATTGGACACAGGATGGATTAAATACATTTTATCTTTGTTTCTCCAGTTGGAAACATTGTATCACCAGCGGATAAAGGGGTCATTCTCTAAGTGCGGCGCTTTCACTATTTCGAGATCTGCCACTGTATCACGTTGCACTTTCCCTGCAGTTTCCGCCGACGTCCTTCAGGCTAAATGGAGTTTCCACCTGAGTTTCAATCAAAGTCGTCTAAAGAAACACCATTGAAGCTGATCCCGTCCACACACAGAGGGCATGGCGGCGCGGGCGACGCACGCTACACGTGGCACTGGATGGATGACGTGGAACCAACGGGTCTTGTCATCTTTGAAGCCCTAAAAACACAATTGATCGATCACCGGGGATGCAAAGTGCTACAATGGCTGCAACGGATTTTACCGCCGGCTCACACGCGGCTGCCGCGGATATATATATATGCCGTTTAATATCAGTTCCCACTTATAACATTGTCAGGTCCAGTGGTGGCCGGGTCAGGTGGGGGGGGTTTGAGCAGAATTCTCCGCAGCCCCCCCCCCCTGTATTTATGGTGTATCTTTTTGGGTGGCGCGGCTCCGCGTGAAGATGGGTGGGTGAGACACGGGAGGGGGGGGGATCACGCTGCTTGTTTTTTCAACGTGTGGAACATATGTCATCCCAACAAGACAGGGTTTATTTTACATGGCGCCCCCCGCCGCTTCCTGCTTTTACTCCTTTCCGAGGTATTTATTTTCTTCCTTTTTCCGCTTTTAACGGCCCTTTTCTGAAACATTTTTAGGGTTTGAACAAGACGGATGGCCGGGAGACCACACAGCGAACTTAAACAATAACGTCTGTTTGCAGCATCGAGGACGCGATGGATTTTATTTGAGACACAGAGGCTGGCTGAGCTTTATGGGAAACGGAGTTCAAAAACATTCCTGAGCGACAGCGACTTCTCCCGGGGCAAATCTGCGCCGCAGCCACGTAAAACATAAAGAATCAGGGGCATGAGGTGCTTCTGATCGCCCAGCAGTGAAAATTCTGAACTACATTTCCCATGATGCTCTGGTGGATCTAATCGTGATGATTCTGAACTACATATCCCATGATGCTCTGGTGGTTCTGCTCTCCCAGCAGTGATTCGTGATGATTCTGAACTACATATCCCATGATGCTCTGATGGATCTAATCGTGATGATTCTGAACTACATATCCCATGATGCTCAGGTGGTTCTGATCGCCCAGCAGTGATGATTCTAAACTACATATCCCATGATCCTCTGCCAGCCCTATATGAGACTAAGCATCATGGGACATGTAATTTCAAACATCTGGGTTGCCAAAACTGCCCGCTCAAACTCTAGGGTTACGGGTGACCAGGGGTGGGGCCAGGTACTTCACTTTGTGGGCTGTCACTCCCATCACTCCATCACTCTCAGCCAAGGGAAGTCATTGCATCATGTCTAAGCTCTCCATGGATACAAGGTGGCAACAATGTTGTCAGTGCTTGGTAACATTATGACATGCACCGCTGCATTTGTGCAGAGCTTCACCTTGAACCGAAGAGCTTGCAATCTGCCTGCGGAACTGACAGCTCTGTAAAGAAAAGCCTCATTTTATATTTGAGGGATAAATCCAGGAAACAAATTGATCCGGCGGTCGCCAACGTTTCCTAATAGCAACTGTTATAACAGAGTCCAGGTGTGGCGCGGCGAAGGCTCATCCGGGAATCCAGGTGTTTCAGGAACGCGTGTCCCATGAGCCATTGACGCTGGCCGAGCACCATGGGACATGTAGTTCAGAAACACCAGGCTCGCCCATCACTGATACAATGCGTCTAGTGACTGGAGGAAGAGTGACAGGTGCGCTGGTTACATTTTTGTTTTCTCTCCTTATGTTTCAAATCCAACACCTTTAAGGATCAGAAGAAGCAGGAGAAAGCGGAACCCGATAGGTTTGCAGCGCCGGCCGGTACAGCGAGGGATGACGGCAGGTGGGGGGGGGTGGAGGGGATGAGAGGGAAAAAAATAAATAAAAGATGCATCTTTCAGCAACCTGATCCCCAAACACAGAGCCCCAGAGATGTGAGCAAACCATGCTTTACAGAATTAAAGGAGCAACATTTCATGGAAAATTCAATAAATGATCCTGTATAGCCAGACGTCTGTAAACAGAGGTCTCCAAATTGAATCACGCGGTGGACGCGGCCCTGGATGCCGGAATATTAGCAGGAAGATATTTGGATGTTTGGGGGCGGGAGGAGAATCTGACGCTTTATGGGAAAGGGAGCAGAGGTATTGGGTTTATGGTAAATGCAGCAAAAGGCGACGTGTTTTGGTTAAAGAGAAACCATGTGTATCTTTAGCTACCAGGGCGGCCGTCAGGGGGTGACGGCCCATGATATGGTCAGGGGCCCAGTAGCACGAGGGGGCCCCGGCACTTGCCAAGCCCGATGCAGAAGAGGAGGAAAGATGATTTATTCTTACTTAAAGGGTTATTCAGAAAGCACCAAAATATCACCGGTGCTCTCTCTTGTTCGCCGCATGGTCCCCAAAGTGTGGCGATTCGTCCCGCCAAATGCATCTTCAAACTGCCACAAAACCACCGAATTGAATTGAAAAAAACCGCCAAATCGATCGGAAAAGCAGCCGAACGCATCCTCAAACCGCTAAATCGATCCAAAAAACAGCCGAACGCGTCCTCATACCGCCAAATCGATCCGAAAAACAGCCGAACGCGTCCTCATACTGCCAAATTGATCCGAAAAACAGTCGAACAAATCCTCAAACCACCGAATCGATCCCATAACCCACCGAAAAATCGCCGAATGCACCTGGTGATCAGCCGAATAGACTGTCGAACCGATATAAAAAGAGATGGCCAGCCACCGAACAGGGGTAAAAAGAAACACTGCAACATTTAGGCTAGGGTCAGACGAGCGCAGTGCGAACGCGCGTGCAGGCGCACTTAATCACGGCCGTAGTAGCAGCAAGTGCCAGGCAATGACGGCCAATATACGAAGTACGGTCGCACAAAAGTCCGGCTGCGCAACGCAAGTGGAAAACGAACGCATTTTGTCGAGAACGTAAAACCGCTAGTACTGACGTACAGAGTGCGCTGCGGCCGCTAGAGGCGTGTGTGCGTGAATTGGAGATGTCAGACACTGCTAATGTCCGGCCAACATAACGTCCAGATGCACAAAGTGTTTTATTGATGATCCGTACAAAATCACGGATGCAAATGCGCATCGTATGACCGCTATCGCGTACTCCGTGAAAAAATGCGTCCATTCGTTCGACGCACTTTTTCACAGACAACGTGAAAATGCGTTCGTCTGACCCTAGCCTTAAAAGGCATTTAAAAGAAAACTACTGCATCAAAATGCCTGGAATTTACATATAATTAGCTATGAATAATAATAATAAAAAGGTCTGTTACAGAAAAAAGAAAAGCGCCATTTAAATAAAAAATGGGTTAAAAAAAATTTTGCGGAAAAAAGCATAAAAAAAATCAGGAAAAAAATAATTAAAGAGACTTTTTGCTGCAGATTAAAAGAATAAACAGTTTATTAGATCATGGATTAAAACGGGAATATTTTTAACATACCACAACTTAGATGAGTGTATATATATATATATATATATATATATACACACACACACACGTCAACCTATCAGTGGCAACACAACGGACAGTGAAAATAATCCACCAATGCATTATCCTTATTCCATCCCAGCCATAAAAGAAAACATATATTTTGTACAATGTATATAAAGTGTGTAAAGGTTATGTTTCCTCTATATACCGTGCATGGCTTATTTGGTTAATACACCAACTGCAGTATGTGCTCAGTCTGCCGGGTCACATGTTCCAGGCCCCGCCCCATCCATACTGCGAACGACAATAAAACCAGCACCGTAAAAGAAATGACTGTAACAAAGTAATAAAAGTATCATTTAACAGTAACAATAATAATGATAACACCTTGTAACGTGTAATAAAACAGAAAGAGCGCAGGTGCAAACGCCGCAATTTCAATTCTATAGAATGATGCGATCACATGACCGAAATCCCCAGGAATCACATGATCGCTGGGACTACGCAGGGTCTAAACGGTAAAACATTGGAAACGCACGCTGCGCAACATAAAATAGCGCCTCAGCACCAGTGACCTGTGCCTCGCAGTCCCTCGTGGCGGCTCGGGTCTCTAAAAAGCCAAACCACTTATCTCTAAGGCTAGGGTCAGAGTGGGGCAGTCGGAACGCGCGTGCAGGCGCACTAAATCACGGCGGCAGTAGCAGCACATAACGGCCAATGACGGCCAATATACGCAGTACGTGCGTACAAAAGTGCGCCGACACCACGCAACCGGCAAATGAACGCATTTTTATCAGAACGTGAAACCGCTGCTACTGACGTACAGAGTGCGCTGCGGCCGCATAGCAGCGTGTGTGCGTGATTAGGAGACGTCAGACGCTGCTAGTGTGCGGCCAACATAACGTTCAAACAGCCGGATTTCCCTAGACTTCTTTTTACCCCACCGTCATGAAATACGTCCAGAATTGCGCATCGTCTGACCACTTAAGCGTATTCCGTGAAAAAATGCGTGCGCACGCATCGACGTACATTTTGACGGTGGCTGCAGAAAATGCGCTCATCTGTCCCTAGCCTTACTTTAACCCTTTCACCCTCTGATGTAATCCAATCTCGAAAAAGTTGCCGCCCTCTGCCCGCAGGGACGACTTAAAGACCAAGAATGTGTTACTGTTATTTCTGTTTATTTTTTCATTATTATTTTCTCCTTTTTTTTTACGGCTTTTTTTTGTTTCTTATATTTTTTGCTTTTTTTTTTTTAAATTGCGATTTCTTTTCAGGTTGTATTTTTCACGTTTGTATGTTTACCCTTTCCTGTTGTGACTCTTTTTCCTGTTATTTTTTGTCTCTTTTATTTTTTAAATATACATATATAAATATTTATAATATTTTCTATATTGTATATAAAATATAACAAATTCCCTATAAATGTGCGTTAACACCTTTTATTTTTCTTTAAATGCAAGTTAATACATTATATCAGGGTTATTCAGAGAGCGGTGAAAAGCAGGAGAATGACTGGAGAATGAAAAATTCTAGGTCAAAATAGCCGATTTGAAAAGTGAGATGAAAGGGAGAATTTTTGTGGTTTGGCTATTTTGACCTAGAATTTTTCATTCTCCAGTCATTCTCCTGCTTTTCACCGCTCTCTGAATAACCCTGTATATTTTTCTGTAAATATACATTATTTTTTTCTGTAAAAGTACATGAGTACATTTTTTCTACTGTAGGTGTATGTTAATATATTTAATTTTTTTGTAAAAAATATATTAATATGTTTTTTCCTGTATAGGTGTATGTTAATATATATATATATTTTTAATAAAAATATATTAATACTTTTTTGTTCCTGTAGGTGTTCGTTAATATTTATTTAATTTTTTGTAAAAATATATTAATATTTCTTTTCCTGTATAGGTGTACATTAATATATTTTATTAATTTATAAAAATATATTAATACATGTTTTTTCCTGTAGGTGTACATTAATATATATTGTTTTTTTTGTAAAAATATATTAATATTTTTTTTCCTCCAGGTGTATGTTAATATATTTTTATTAAAAAATTAAATATATTAATACATGTTTTTTCCTGTAGGAAGCTTATATAATTTATTTTTTTATACAAAATATATTAATACATTTTTATTCCTGCAGTTGTACATTAATATATTTTATTTTTTTTAAATAAATATATTGATACTTTTTTTCCTGTAGGTGTACGTTAATATATTAAATTTTTTGTAAAGACATACTGTATTAATACATTTTTTTTCCCTGTATGTGTACCTTAATATAGTTTCTTTTTTTTGTAAAGATATATTAATAAAAAAAATCCTGTAAGTGTACGTTAAAATATTTTATTTTTTTTGTAAAAATATATTAATACATTTTTTTTTCCTGTAGGTGCACCTTAATATATTTTATTTTTTTGTAAAAATATATTAATAATTTTTTTTTCCTGTAGGTGCACGTTAATATATTTTATTTTTTCTGTAAAAATATATTAATACATTTTTTTTCCTGTAGGTGCACGTTAATATATATTTTTTTTTGTAAAAATATATTAATACATTTTTTTTCCTGTAGGTGCACGTTAATATATTTTATTTTTTTTGTAAAAATATATTAATACATTTTTTTTCCTGTAGGTGCACGTTAATATATAAATTTTTTTTGTAAAAATATACTAATACATTTTTTTTCCTGTAGGTGTACGTTAATATATTTTTTTTTTTTTGTAAAAATATATTAATACATTTTTTTTCCTGTAGGTGCACGTTAATATATTTTATTTTTTTTGTAAAAATATATTAATACATTTTTTTTCCTGTAGGTGCACGTTAATATATTTTATTTTTTTGTAAAAATATATTAATACATTTTTTTTTCCTGTAGGTGTACGTTAATATATTTTATTTTTTTTGTAAAAATATATTAATACATTTTTTTTCCTGTAGGTGTACATTAATACATTATTTTTTTCCTGTCGGTGAAGTTAATATATTTATATATCTTATTTTTCTGTAAATGCATATTAATATTTCTTATTTTTCTGTAAATGCCCGTTAACACGTTTAATTTTTCTGTAAATATCCACGTTTGGTAACCGCTTTAAAATTTGCTGGATTTGGAAATTTTCCTATGTGCGGCGGCTGCAGTGTCCGCCGTTAGTTGGTGATTCCCGATCCATAATTATACGTTCAACTTTTCACCCTTTAGCTTACTGTAGAAAAGCGAGACCCCCCTCACCCCCCCATTACACACACACACCTCTTCCTGCCTATTGTGGCTGCCAAGTGGTTTAATTAGGGCGAGCTCTGGATGTGACACCTTCCCATCCTCACACTTTCACTGATTCTGCAGAATGATACAATGTAGCTAATTGCTGCTGGATCTTTAACACTGTATCTGGCCCTGCTTAGGGATAAATAAAGACCCCCACTCATTCTACCTTGTTACCCCCCTGCGGCTTGGGCTTTTTCACTGCGCCTCCTATCAATAGCTGAAGAAAAGGCCCCACTTTGTCATGTCATGTACAGCTGTTAACCTCCCGTGGTCAGCGCTAGGAGAACATACTTTCCTTATTTATGTATTTGCCACTGTGACAATAGAATGCCCTGGGCCCTGCTGAGTTTACCATAATAGAACCACCAGCCATTACGCTGTCACAGCCCCTCATTCATCTTGACCCCCTTCCTGGCTATCAACCCCATTCTCAGCCCCCCCACCCCGCCCCAATCAGGCAGAGCAGCCAGCGCCGCAGGTGTCCTGTGAATTAACCCATACATACTTAGGCCTTCCATAGAAACGCAAATCAGACCCAACAGCGAGCGCCTGGTGGATGGAGAGGGGGCTGGGGGGTTTGGTTGGGAGGGGGGGCTTTTAGTTCACTTGGAGGTCCTGAGCGACAAAAAAAAAGCCTGGCACGATGCAAAAAAATCCCCAAAAAACTGATGAACCACAACAGTGTCCAAGCTACAGGCAGCCGGCGGTATTAACCCTTCGAGAGTCTAGGGAAGCGAATTGAAAATATGATTTTATATTATTCTGAGAAACCTTATTTTTGAGAACCGGATAGGAAAAAAAAGGGGGTAAATCGAAAAAAAATTAAACGCCGCGCTAAGAATGCAAAAGGAGCGGCCGCCGTCCCTCACCGCGGCCAAAAAAAAGCCATAATTATTAAAGTCATTTTTTTCCCCTAAAAAAGTCATTTAATTAGAGTGCGTTCGCCGTATCCCGCCAAGTTCATTAACCCGCAGAGGACGCGGGCGATAAATCAGGGTTTATTTATTGCGCCGATCCCTGAACCTGCTCGTCCGTTACTCTGACGTCTGGATCGACGGATTCGGTTTTTATTTTAGATTTAAAGGTTTTTTTTATCTACTTTTTGTCAAAATTAAAAATTGTGTTTGGTGACTCGAGCGCTAAACCGCACAGCGCAAACGGGACTTATCTACTAAACATGTGACGGAGGAAACGTGACGTGGAAGTTGCGCATGTTTTCACCAAAATAGTGAATTAAAGGACGTTTCCCGTCGGCCTCTGAGATCATTTATAACTCATGATTCTCCCATTCCCTGTTTTAGTAGATAAGCCCCACTTACAATTCGCAGTGGATGATGTATCTATATTTTCGACATGAAGGACGGTCAATCGATTTAATGATGATTAGCAAATGATGTACTACAATTCCCAGGATGCATTTCATCTTCATATCCTTTGTAGATAATGTCTGATGTGACAAAAGATCTGGTTACATAGAAGCTTCTTTTTGATACTTTAAATTCTGTGCAACTGAACATGTGTATCAAACAAACAAACAAGTGCACTTGGGTCACAGCTGTCCTAATCTGATCTATTAATGGGGCAGAATGGGTTTCCATTGACTCCTCTCCTATAAGTCAAAAAGCAAAAGGGACTTATCTACTAAACCACTGACTGTGGAGACATGATGTGGAATTGCGCACTTTTTCACCAAAATAGTGAATTAAAGGACTTTTCCCGTCCCGTGAGATAAGTTATAATTTGCAGATGCTCCCGTTTCCTGTTTTAGTACATAAGCCCCACTTACAGCAGTGGATGATACATCTATATTTTTGACAAGAAGGACGTTCAGTCCATTTAATGATTATCTAATGATGCACTACAATTCCCAGGATGCATTTCATCATCATATCCTTTGTAGATAACGTCTGATGTGACAAAAGATCTGGTTACATAGAAGCTTCTTTTTGATACTTTAAGTTCGGCGCAAGTGAACATGTGTATCACAAAACAAACAAGCAAACAAACAAGCAGGTGCACTTGGGTCACAGCTGTCCTAATCTGATCTATTAAAGGGGCAAAACGGATCTTCATTGACTACTCCTATAAGTCAAAGAGCGAGAGGGACTTATCTACTAAACCACTGACTGTGGAGACATGCGGTGGAATTGCACCCTTTTTAATTTAAATAGTGAGTTATAGGACTTTTCCCGTCAGCCCTTGAGATAAATTATAACTCGCCAATTCTCCCATTTCCTATTTTAGTAGATAAGTCCCACTTATAGTTTGCAGTGTGTAATATATCTATATATAATGTACATGAAGGATGGTCAATCGATTTAATGATTAGCTAATGATGCACTACAATTCCCAGGATGCAACTGGTCATCCTATCGTCTGCTGGTAACGACCGGAACGACACAGGATCTGGTCACACAGAAACTTTCCTCTTGATACTAAAATTCCACAGAACTGAACAAAAACAAACAAAAAAACAACAAACACACAAGCGCACGGGGGTCAAAGCGATCAAACTCTGATCTATAAAAGGGGCAAAATGGGGCGTTTATTGTCTGCGCCATCACATACAAGAAACCCACTGTCTGTGATGTCATCACGTGACCCTGTGCCGCAACCGAACTCAAAATTCCAGTTTCTGAATTTGGGTGATTTCAGGCAATAATTTGACTTTTTTGGGCCTTTATTTTGCAAATTCCCTTTTTTTTTAACTTAATGACATTCTCTCCTTAGTGCGTATGGACGACCCAAAACACGTAGCGAGGTCACCAGCCAAGCAGTGCCGACCCATGCGTCCCGCCGCGCCACTGGCGTGACCTATACCCCACTTAAATTTGTGGCACAGCCCGCCTTTATATCGCCACAGTATCGCCGATACAAAAGGCGCAGGGCTCCCGTATTTTCGAGTCAAGTCAGCTCCCCACAAGCCTCCATAAAAAAAGTACGAGAGAGACAGGGAAGAGGGAGAGAGAGCGGCGGAAAAAAAAGATGTTTTTTAAGTTGCTAATAAAACTCAAAATGTAGACAGTTTGCAGTGAAATAGTCCGGGAGCCGCTCGCTGCTTTCATTTAAGCATCTTGCAGTCATAAATAACCCCTGTATAAGGAGAGACGGAGAGGGCGCAACAGAATTTCTCCTGGTTTTTTTTTTATTTTTGCCCGTAAATCATTTCAGTGAGCGATAATATTTGTTTTCTCTAATGAGTCCCAGGCGACCCATTCCAGGACTTAGCATCGGGGACTGTCGGAGGCTGATATGTAGCTTTTACCCACCCTTCTCAAAATTGCCTGCAATACACAATTTTCTCCCACCCCGGTCCTCACACTAAGTGCTAACCCTTTCGTAGCTTTCGAGGCTCGCCGGGCGCTAATCCTCTTACAGCGATGCCCAACACGCCGCCATTATTTACCTCGTGGG
This sequence comes from Leptobrachium leishanense, assembly GCA_009667805.1. NCBI lineage: Eukaryota > Metazoa > Chordata > Amphibia > Anura > Megophryidae > Leptobrachium > Leptobrachium leishanense. Next base: position 9,008,196 of record CM019070.1, read on the forward strand.
ACGTTCAGTGCTAACATTATATCACCACGTTTATTTATCCAAGGAAAAGATCCGGCAGTGGGCAAAGCTTGGGGCTTCAGAGGCTTGTGAACTACATTTCCCTTGATGCTCGGAAGGCAGCCATTGCCACACTAGCCCACTCCGAAAAACACACTCAGTAACATATTGAAGGGACCACAATGTCCAACATTTTTGGTTCTTTCCTGGCACAATGTAAATCGACAAGTTGATTTTTTGGGGAGATTCATGCTAACTAGGACCATCCAACTCCACATGTCCAACATTCACAACCCAACACATCCAACATCCCCAACTCAACACGTCCAACATCCCCAACCCGACACATCCAACATCTCCAACTCAACCCGTCTAATGTACCCAACACGTTCAACATCCCCAACCCAACACAGCCAATGTCTCCATCCCAACACGCCAACATCCTGAACTCAACACGACCAACATCCCCAACCCGACACATCCAACATCCCCAACTCAACACATCCAACATCCCCAACTCAACACGTCCAACATCCCCAACCCGACACATCCAACATCCCCAACTCAACACGTCCAACATCCACAACCCAACACATCCAACATCCCCAACACAACATCTCTAACATCCCCAACGCAACACGTCCCCAACTCAACACATCCAATATCACCAACTCAACACATCCAACGTCTGCAACACAACATCTCTAACATCCCCAACTCAACAGGTCCAACATCCACAACCCAACACATCCAACATCCCCAACTCAACACGTCCAACATCCCCAACCCGACACGTCCAACGTCTCCAACTCAACCCGTCTAATGTGCCCAACACGTTCAACATCCCCAACCCAACACAGCCAATGTCTCCATCCCAACACGCCAACATCCTGAACTCAACTCGTCCAACATCCCCAACCCAACACATCCAACATCCCCAACTCCCACATCCAACGTCCACAACACAACATCTCTAACATCCCCAACTCAACAGGTCCAATATCCCTCTTTTTCACGTTTTAAGGGCATCGATTCTTTATTTATTTTATAATTTTGAACCTTTTGTGAAACCCCAGATCAATCAACATATTATTATTACGTTTCTTGTGTTAAAGATGGCAAAAATGTCTTTCAAGTTGGCCTCAAAAATTAAACCAAAACCACTTTGATCTTCCAATGTAGCCAGATCCATAACACCATGTAGACCTATTAGCAAGTGACGTTGATAACGCCAGGATACTCTAAGCATTGTGGCATAGTGCCAGGTTGTAGGGCAGTGCCATGCTCTTCTGGAGGACATTGTTTTCTTGACTCTATCCTTTGCTGAGTTACCGTAATTTTCCAGCATTGACTCCGCATTGGTAAGAATGCCAAAACATCCGCCATGATGTAACCGTGTCGTGATATCACGGCTTGATCCCCCATTGTACCCGAGTGATGAGACATGTGCAGATATTGCTATAAATAGGGAAAATAGACTCGTGCAAATAGTTTCAGAACGAATCGCAATTCGTCCGAATTTTAACCGAATCGTATTTCAGAAGTATTTCCAAAACAAAACAATTTTTTTTTCGGCTTGCACGTGTCTAAGAGAAAAGAAGGAGACTGGAAGGTCCACTCGACCAGAGAGACACATGGTCAACACGGCTGGACTTAAAAACGCAGCCTAAACGCCGGCACAATCCAGAAAACCAAGTATATAGGTGGGTGACTTTTCGTATCCGGAGAGGCCAGCTCCCAGCATGCTTATCCATGCAGAAGATGATACAGGCACTCCTTGGTTCAATATGGCTTTATTGGACTTGCATCAAACAATGACGACGTTTCGACTCTCACAAGTCTTTTTCAAGTCTCTCTTTTTAAAGTTATGCCAATACCCACGTCCTATAACGTGAACGTCTCACGTCTCTTGGTCTCACGGCTTAAGGCCATTCGATGTGACCTTACCCTTGTAGAGATGGGGAAGACGTTGCCGAACCCAACAAACTGATGTCGTCGGAGGAGCCAGAGATGATTAGTAACGACTTAAACAATAGAACAAAGTGGGGGGGGGCACGAATCATCGAATTCAGGAGTAATGAGGACATTGCCATTACTCTAAAAGTTACTAAATGAGCCCGATGCTGTTTATTTCCCGGCTCAAAGCTTTTTTTGCATCTCCGGCCAGTAGCCCCGGGGGCTGGAAGGCGCAGCTCTGCGCTCGCTCCTTTTATCCCCTGCCCTTTCCTTGCGGTGGGCTCCTAACAAGCTGCTCGCATTGTGATTTTTATGCCTCTGCATGTGGAGTCTAATTATTTCAGGCAGACGCCGGTCCCTGACTCAAACGTCTTTTAGCGTTATTAATATTACTCAGTAACATTACAGTAATACGGCTTCCCGCAGGACGGGGACGAGCGCTATCTGCTGGGACCGGCAATAACCATCATCATTGCATTTTTCCCAAAAGCCGCTGCAGGATGGAAACATCTCCCACCGCGATCCGGAACGCAGGATGCCATCCGGAATGATGTGCGGCTACAATGGTCAAGGAAGCATGATGGGAATTGTAGTTTGAAGAGTTTTAAGGACAAGTCATTACAAATGGGCAACTGAACCCTCACCGTTTTGTGCCGTTTAGTTAATGTGTTTCTGCAAACACATAGGGGGTTATTCAGAAAACCAAAATGTCACCGAACAGGGAATTTCCCCGTACGGTGACATTTCATGGCCATTCGGCTATTCAGAGAGCAGGCAGCTCGACAAATTTTGGCGAATTGCCTGCAAGTACGGCGTCAGGCAGCAGTGAAATACGGTGTCTGTTCGGCGGCAGTGAAATGCGGTGTCTGTTCGGCAGCACTGAAATACAGTGCCTGTTCGGCGGCAGTGAAATACAGTGTCTGTTCGGCGGCAGTGAAATACGGTGCTGGTTCGGCAGCAGTGAAATACGGTGCTGTTCGGCGGCAGTGAAATACGGTGCTGTTCGGCGGCAGTGAAGTACGGTGCTGTTCGACGGCAGTGAAATATGGTGCCTGTTTGGCGGCAGTGAAATACGGTGCTGTTTGGCGGCAGTGAAATACGGTGCTGTTCGGCGGCAGTGAAATACGGTGCTGTTCGGCGGCAGGGAAATCCCCCATAGAGAAGCAATGGTTAATCTATTCACATTGAACAGCAGAGAAATGTCAGTGAAATGCCCTGATGTTCAGTGGTTTCATTCGACAGGTTTAATCAGGCGAATCCCATAGGTTTCAATGTTAAAAATATTCCCGTTTTTATTCAATATCTAATAAACCGTTCATTATTTTAATCTGCAGCAAACAGTCTCTGTATCGATTTATATTTTTTAGGATCTTTTAGGGATTTTTTCGACAAAATTTATTTTTCAGTTTTATTAAAAAAGTGTTTTTCTTTTTTCTGTATCAGACCTTTTTATTATCATTCATAGGATCTTAATATGTAAATTCCAGGCATTTTCGTTCAGTAATTTTTTGCAAACAGCGTTTCAAATTTGACACTTTCAAGCGTATTGTTTTTTTTTTTTACCCCGTTTGTCAGTTTGTTGGCTTTTTCCTGCGGGTGCTCTGCGCTGTGATTGGCGGCTTTTTCCAGCGTGTTTTTTGCAATGGTTCCGATGAGTCTTCGACAGGTGTTCGGCAGGATTGCAGCGGGTATTCGTCGGGTTTGCAGCTTGTTTTCCTTGCACTCCGGGGGCCCTGCGGTGAATACTGAAGGATGGGGAACTTTGATTTCCCGAAGTGCGGGGGACGTGAGAGCACCGAAATGTCGGTGACATTTTGCCTCTCTCTGAATAACCCCCATAGATTTCACAGCGAGGTGTAAAATGTATAAAGAATCAATTACTGAAGTGAAAGGTGATAATGTTATAAAAAGAATTATAAATAAAAGTTATTTACCCAGAAAAAAACAGAGCCTGAGCAAATTAACGGGCTCGGCTTTACAGGATTCCTAATAAAAGCATTTATTGTATCGAAGCTGTAAAGCCGGGGTCATCAAACCTGCCCAACAGATGTTTTGGAACTACATCTCCCATGGGGCTCAGCTAACCTAATAAGTGTTTGAGCATCATGGGAGATGTAGTTCCATAACATCTGGAGGGTTCGATGACCCCTGCTTTAAAGGGACACTGCTCATCCTGACCACGTTATTGTTTTAAAGAGGTCAGGATGTGAGGAGTGACCCCCTCCATCTGATGAAATCGCTGGGTGAAGTGGAAGAGTTTCCTCCAACATCCACCCAGCATCACAGCAGCCGGGATTTTAAATTTCCTGGCTGCGTGTCATCAGTTCGTCACTAGTGATGTCACCCTGTGAGACCAATCGCTGTAGCGAGCGTTCCCAGAGAGGCAGCAATGGATCAGATCTGTGCATGCGCGTGCAGCTCCCATCCATCGCTCTGCGCAGGCGCTACGCAACTTGTGTACGTAGATTGTGCGAGTCCTGTAGCGCTGCGCAATGTGCAGTTCCTATGTTACGCAAGTTGTATAGGAGCACAAGCTGCGCAGAAAAGCTTCAGGTTCAGGAGCCTGCGCCGAAGAGGAGGAGCAGCGTGCGGCACAAAAAGGAGAAATCACCAAAAAAAATGATAATTGGGCAGAGGCTGTCAGCAGGATCCGCACGATTATTTAAGGGTAAAAAATGGAAACTATCTCTTTAGCAGGGTGTTCCTTTAATGTCCTGCTCCTGGATCACTGTGAAGTTTCCACAGCTGGATAAAAAGTTACACCTTGTCTCTTCAACACCCCGCCACGGAATACGGCGCCGCCATACAGATAAAAATACTGATTTACAAGGGTTTTATTAAGCTCGCCGAGCTTGATTACATTTAATCCTGAAGCCACGTCTGTTAAAAAACAACAACAACCAAAAAAAATTAATAAAGTAACAATAAAATGAAAGGGATAAAAAAAAAAAAAAGTAAAAAAATAAATAAAATGACAAAAAGACAGAGATAAATGCTTCCACGGCAGATTTTATCCTTGACTCACAAGTGCATAATAAAACACTTGTAATATACTAGAACTTGTGTGGTCCCGGGGCCTCATTTGCATACTAATTACCGAGTGCAAATGGGAATGAGAGCCGTTGACGGGAGGTGTGGGGCGGCGTGGAGGATGGGAGCGGGGAGGGAGACGTAAGGGGGGGGATGTTGTACAATATGTTGCGGGTGTTAAAAACGCTAGGGACTTCACAGGAATGGCTCCTCATATCATGCTAACAAGCTAATCCGGCGTTCCGGTACTCGCTGATATACAACTTCTCATTAGTATTATAATAAAGTGCATGAAACAGCCATAAAACATTATATACTGCAGAAGTGTTGTTTTCTTGCCAATTATCTGCAGGCGGATTTATCACCACGGTGGTAGAAAATTCCCCTCGGTGAGGAGCGGGACGAATAAGGAAGGTGTATGTGGAGGGGGGGGATGAGGGGCGGTTCGGGGGGGGTTTCCTATTGAAGGGGTAGAACATGTGTTGGCGTGAGGAGTGCTTAAAGTTCCGTGTCTGATTTCTCTCGCCGCTTTCGGGAAATGAGAAAGAATTGGGCCGAGGGGGGGTGGGAGTGACCGGTAAAGTCTGCTGACCCTAATGATGGCGGTTAACCCTACTTTGGGTTTATACGGGGCTTGTACAGACATACCGCGAGCGTTTACTGTGATCACATCCCGGGAATGGACGACGCGGGCTTCTTTTTCAAAGTTTAGGAAAGTTATCGGAATCCTCTGAACCTTTATCGGTGGAAAATTTAGGCTTCAGGGCCGAGTACTGCTAAAAAAAAAAAAAAAGTCAAAACGTCTACCAACACATCTGGCGATGGCCAATCCTAAAAGCAGGCTGTCCGGCGAGACGCCAAGGTGCGCCATGACTTGGGACAAGCTCTAGGAATTTATCTAAATGCAACGATTACGATAAAAAGGTGGTTCTTTGAAACGCAGCCCATTATTGGCTAGACGCAGACGACCTCTTCACACCAAGGGTTGGCAGGTTCTCTGGGTTCTCCAGGATACGTATTGTTTCGGCAACTGATCAGCCACAGAAAAATCCAAAAGGAAACACATTATATCATAAAAGAAGTCCGGGCCTTCAGCGTATGATTGGTACATACTTAATGGGAGCACTTTTCATGGATGGCCCATCAACATGTAGACATGACTTGCGTCCAGGAAAGATGGCCGGTCTATGAGACCCGGGCAGAGCGGTCCTATCCTAATGTCCCCAGGGTGGGCTGCGGACCTTTCAGATTTATAACATCCCTGCCGATCTTCTTAAAACAATGATGCCACTCACCGTGAAGAATATCAGCCCTCCCAACTTCCGTCCTGAGACGGAAGAAATGTCTACGGAAACATGGAAAGAAATATCGGAATAACATCCACGGCCTCACCAGATCCATCTTTACCAAGGGAAGTAAATGTGCATGAAATATTACTGTGTCTTCATGTTAAGGACACAAAAGACTACACTCTGAGACTGGAGGTTCTAATCCAGAATGTTTCCTAGATCAAAGGTACTAGTGTCAAATTCCTCCAGTATTGGCGGCACTAGTCCAGAACCCCTCCTTAGATTGAGGTTATGAATCCAGAATTCCTCGTAGATTGGATGTTCTAATTCAGAATGACTAATACATTTGATGTATGAGGCCAGGATTCCTCTAGCATTGGAGGTACAAATCCAGATTTTAAAATTCCTCCTAGATTGGAGGTTCTAAACCAGAATTCCTCCTAAATTGAGGGAACTAGTCCAGAACAACTCCAATATTGGAGACACTAGTCCAGAATTCCTCCTAGACTAAAGGTGTTCATCCAGAATTCCTCTTGGATTGGAAGTACAAAATCAGAATTTAGAAATCCACTTAGACTGAAGGTTCCTCCAAGAACTCTGGATTAATTCTACATTCTGGATTTGTACCTTCAATGCATGAGGAATTCTGGATTCGAATTTCCAATCTAAGAGGCGTTCTGGATTAGAACCTCCACCCTAATTGGAATTCTGGACTAGAACCTCCAACCTAAGAAGAATTCTGGATAAGAACCTCTATCCTATGAGGAATTATGGATTAAAACATCCAGTCTAAGAGGAATTCTGAATTAGAACCCCCACCCTAACAAGAATTCTGGATTAGAACTTCCACCCTATGATGAATTCTGGATTAGAAACTCCAGTCTAGAAGGTATTCTGCATCAAAACCTCCACGCTAAAAGGAATTCTGGATAAAATGCTCCAATCTAAGAGGAATTCTGAATTAGAACCTCCAGTCTAAGTGGGATTGAGGATCAGAACCTCCACCCTAAAAGGAATTCTGGATAAGAGCCTCCAACCTAAGAGGAATTCTTGATTAGAACCTCTACCCTAAAAGGAAATCTGGATATGAGCCACCAATCTAAGTGGAATTCTAAATTCTGGATTTGTACCTCCAATTCAAAAGGATTCCAGTCCAATACCTTCAATCTAGGAAGAATTGTGGATTAGAATCTCCACCCTATGAGGAATTCTGGATTAGAACCTCTACCCTGTGTATAGTTCTGGAATAGAATCCTCACCCTAAGAAGAATTCTGGATTAGGACCTCTACTCTAAGAGAAAGTCTGGATCAGAGCCTCCAATCTATGAAGAATTCCGAATTAGAACCCCCAGTGTAAGTGGAATTCTGGATCAGAACCCCTACACTAAGTGGAATTCTGGATTAGAACCTCCACCCTATGAGGAATTCTGAATTAGAACCTCCAATCTAAGAGGAATTCAAAATCAAGATTAGCACTTCTAATGGTCCATTTGAATGGATTCTGGGTTGGTACCTCCACTCCGAGGAACCCCAGATTCTGCAATGATATTTCTACTCTTGGGAGAACTATAGGTTCTAGATCAGTACCTGCAGTGTAAGAGGAATTCTGTATTCTAGATCAGTGATTACGGTTTAAAATGATTAAAAAAAAATGTGATTTCCTGTTTGATTATAGATTGAACTCTGTTGATGGAAAAACACGATCTTGACCAGGAGCATCACTGAGGTCATATGCCGTTTCCCCAGGACAAGCCGTATTACTCGATAATACGATAGAATTCCACGCGTCTCGCTTCTCTTTCTGGATTTCTCATTGATTTTTACAGGTTTTGATGTTCTGTTAAAAAATAAAATATAACAAATATCCGTTTTATTGTCAATTTACCTCTTTA